>JAJHZJ010000293.1:1301027-1675250 GCA_023548195.1 Bettongia penicillata ogilbyi | reverse complement strand
AAGAGAGAGAGACTCCCACCCTCCCACCCCCGTGATTGTTGCAGGACAATCTATTCCCTTTACCTTTATAGAGATGGACAATGGAGGCATCCTTGAACTCCTGGAAGATAACTCCCTCTTGCCATATAACCTAGAAAATTGTATGCCTGTGAAACATGGACAATCTACCAGTGCCATGCCATGAAATTGAATTATTTCCATTTGACCTGTCTTGGAGGATTCTGAAGATCACCTGGCAGGATAAGGTACTAGACAGTGAAGTTCTTGCTCATACTGAACTGTGAAGCATTCAAACTGTGCTTCAGATGGTGCAATTCTGTTGGGCTGGCCATGTTGTTCGAAAGCAAAATGTACACTTGCCAAAAATACTATTTTATGGAGAACTCACATGGAGCAGATGACCTCAAGGTGGTCAGAAGAAGTGATACAAGCACACTCTCAAGGTCTCAAGAATTTTGAATTTTACTATGCATCATGAGAGACATTGGTACAGGACCACTCAGCATGGCTTGCCCACATTTGAAAGGTATTGTGCTCTATGAGCAGAGCAGAATTGAGACAGCACAAAGTAAAAGCAAGATGCACAAATTTAGAGTATCTATTCCAAAAATTCATATCAACTATCTGTGCCGAACCTGTGGTAGAGCATTCCAAGCTCCTACTGGTCAGATCAGATACAGTTTGACACACTGAAACTTTTTTATCATGCTGATGTCATTTTGGTCCTCTTTGAAAAGGAAGGACAACAACCAACATTTTAATGTGATTAAAGATCTTCCCCACCCATTAATGTCCATTAAGAGCAGTTCAATTATGGAAGATTTGGAGAAAAGTCCATAACTTTTGTAAATGAGGCACAGGTTTTTCAAGGGTTGTGATGCCCTCTGGCTCTAAAAAATGTGTAAATATTTTGAGGGTAAGGTTTTATTTTGGGGCTTACTGACTGGAAATGGATGTTTGGCCAGAGGAGACTTTGGGAAGCCACTAAGGAGCCCCTTGGCTCTGAAAACCCAGATATTGGTGCTTCTCTTTGTGGTAACTAAGATCAGACAGTTGGATCTGTCTGTTCATCTGTTAGACATTTGGAAGCATATCTGTTGATTTTTAATTTCTCTGTATTTTCTCTGAAGATCAGGGTGCAGACTTTTCCCCCTGAACTGAGTGAATGATACATTTGCTTGATTAAAGTGATTGTTGACCCTTCAAAAGTTGCTATCCTTTTAGAAATGCAGATCTAAGAACCTGTGATAGCATGCCTCCCTGGGTGCTTGCTGACACACTGGCCCCATTATGACCTCAATTCCCTCCACCTTTCAATTTTTTTTTCAATTTCTGATATGACTTTGCACTTGTACCTTTTCAATCTCAATACTATTGTTAGTTATTTTAGATCTACACTTTCCTTTGCTCTTGAATATCTCATTGCTTTGTCCAAACTCTGTTCATCCCTCATCAAATTTGAGTCTGGAATTATTCCCACCGTATCATGTTCCACTTCTTACTTTCCTGAGAAAACTACAAGCATTGAAAATGAGATCTCTCCTTTCTCCCAGTTTCTGAAAGAAGTGGCTCTTTACATTGTGGAAGCCAATCCCTGTAGCTTCACTTGATCCCATCACTCTCTACATTTTCTAGCAGAATGCAACTTAATAATACATTCTTGTTCTCTCATATCTTCGATTTCTGTCCATTGACTAATTCTTTACTTTGTGTTGTTGAATATGCCCAAGTCTCAACATGTTTATCTCAGTAAGTTGACCAATTCAGTGCCCTCCAAATCAAACTACTAAAGAATTATTCTATAGAGTCAGAAAGAATGATAAAAAGTCTTTGGAAGAACAAAAGGTCAAGAATATCAAAGGAATCAATGAAAAAAATGTGAAGGAAGGAGGCCTAGCAGTAGTTGATTTCAAACTGTATTACAAAGTGGCAATCATGAAAATAATCTAGTACTGGTTAAAAATAGAGTTGGTGATCCATAGAATCGATTAGGTAGACATTGTTGTTGTTGGGCTGTTCAGCCATTTCTGACTTTTCGTGACCCCATTTGAGTTGTCTTGGCAAAGACATTGGAGTGCTTTGCCATTTCCTTCTCTAGTAGATTAAGGCAAAGAAAGGTTAAGTGCCTGGCCCAGGGTCATGGAGCTAGTGATTTCAATGCAAGGACAGGTACTCTATTCACCGAGTTACCTAGCTTTTGCCCATAATAATCTAGTATTTGATCAACACAAAGTATTAAAATTTTGAGATAAGAACTCATCATTTAAAAAAAAATATTTTGAAAATCGAAAAGCAATTAGGAAAAAATGGGACATAGACAAACATCTTATATGATATACCCAGATAAAGTCAGAAAGGATAAATGATGTAGAATTAAGGACAGCATCTTATATAAATTTGCAAAACATGGAAAAATATATCTGACATTCTATGGATAAGGGAATAGTTTGAGCCCCAACAAGAGGTAAATAGATTATAGGAAGTAAAATGGAAAGTCCTGATTACATGAAATTAAAAAAAATATTCTGCACAAGTAAAATTAATTTATCTACAATTAGAAGAAAGAAGAAATTGAGAAACTTTTACAGCACATTTCTCTGATAAAGGTCTTACTTTTCAAAAACGTTTGTGTGTGTGTGTGTGTGTGTGTGTGTGTGTATGTATGTATGTATGTTTGGAACTGAGCCCAATTTATAAAACTAAGAGTAAATACCCAGTTAATAAATGGTTAAAGGATATGAATAGACAGTTTTCAGAAAAAAAAAATAAAGCTATCAAATCACATAAAAATGTTTTAAATCATTACTCAATAGAGAAATGCAAATTATACCAACTTTGAGCCATGACCACACCACCATAAAATTGACTAACATTTCACCAAAGGAAAATGACAAATGGTGGAGGAGATGTAGAAATATTGGGATACCAAAGCACTGTTGGTGGAGTTGTGAACTAATCCAACCACGCTACTGACCAATTAGGAACTATGCTTAAAGGCTATAAAACTGTATACCATTTGATCCAACAATACCACCACTGTATCCTATATTCCAAAGAGAACAAAGAAATGGGGAAAGGATGTATTTATTCAAAATATGTATAACAACTTTTTTTTGTAACAAACAATTGGAAATTGAGAAGATATCCTTCAGCTGAGGAATGACTGGACAAATTGTGATATGTGATTATTTTTAAATTTTTTTTTTAATTTAAAGCATGTATTTTTTTCCACCTGTCCCCATTACCTGCTAAAGAAAGGAAAAGGAAATTTTAAAAATTCAGAATATGTATAGCTCATAAGTACAATCAGACAAAAATATATTTCCATATTATCCACATCCAAAA
This sequence comes from Bettongia penicillata ogilbyi, assembly GCA_023548195.1. Lineage (NCBI taxonomy): Eukaryota > Metazoa > Chordata > Mammalia > Diprotodontia > Potoroidae > Bettongia > Bettongia penicillata. The sequence continues at coordinate 1,671,905 of JAJHZJ010000293.1, read as the reverse complement.
AAGTGTTTCTCATTTGGTTTGTTAGCTCATAATTTCTCTATCACCAGCTTGACAGCATTCTTCATGAGGCTTTTGGAATGATGACATTCCATTAACCAGAGTTCTTAAGTCTTTCAGGACTGTTCATTTTTATAATATTGATGCTACAGCATTAATTGTTCTACTGGTTCTGCTTAATTCACTTTGCATAAGTTCATAGAAGTTGTTCCTGGATTTTCTAAAATAATTTCCATCTTCATTTTTTGTAGCACAATAGTATTTCAATACACACATATCATAATTTATTCAGCCTTTCCCTAATCAACGAGCACCCCTTTAATTTCCGGTTCTTAATCACTATCAAAAAAGCCATTATAAATATTCTTTTACACATTAGATCTTTATTAGTCTTTTTTGTGTCATATTTTCTTTTTGTTCCCCAGTTTTGAAAGTAAGGTATGATCTACTTTTTAAAGCAAGAAGTAGAAAATTGGGACAGTTTCATATAGATTTCCTCTCTTTTCTGCTTTATTGTCTATATCGAAATGTTCCTTTAAGTTCAGAGATCACATTCAAAATTGGACCCTGTCTTCTCCTTCACTCTCTTCAGGTCTTAGTTTTAGTGGCCCCAAAGCACACATTTCCCTATTAGTTGTTGTTTTTCTTCCTGTATCAGGGAAAGTGGCTCCTCTCAATAATTTTAGAGACTTAGGAATGCTCTCAATCTATAAAAATTACTCCCAAATAATATCTGGATCCCTTGTGTATTATCAGTATTGGGGCTGATTAGTAGTGTGTCCAATTTGATGTTGAGATACATGATGTCAAGGCATAGTCTACTTCATGGGTGGTCACCAGGAAGAGCTTGATCTCCAGGTAAGAAAATGACCATTCCTTATCATTATGAAAGTGGACAGTCATTGGTTAGCAGGATTTGGGTTAAATATATAGGCTAGCACTTGTTCATTTCCATCTAAGAGGAAGCCATGATATTATTCCTATTTTGGAACATGAAATCATCTTTCGTGTCTTCCCCAAATAACCTTTGGAATTTCCAGGAAGTCATGCTGTTCCAGGTTGCTATTGCCTTCCACATGATGTTTCATGATTTCTCTGCAGTTGAGGATATTGTAGGCAAATAGAATCATATGTACAGCTCACAGGTCTTATAAGGTCAGCAACACTCCCAGGTGCCTTCTTTTTATGCCTCTCTTGAGATCTGCATTTGAAGATTGAATTTTCTATTAAGTTCCGGCATTTTGTCAGGAAGGTCTGGAAATCCCTTACTTTGTTGAATGAGCATCTCCTTGCCTGAAATGTTATGCTGAACTTTGCTGGGTAGTTTATCCTTGGTTGTAGTCCCATCTCCATTGCCTTATGGAATATCAGATTCCAATTCCTTCGATCTTTTAATGTAGAAGCTTCAAGGTCCTGTATGATCCTGACTGTAGTTCCTCGATGTTTGAATGGTTTCTTTCTGATATCTGGTGCTCAGTGGCTGTCACTCACTGGGCTCTGCTGATCTCTCACCCCGGGCTGACACTCCTCTGGTTCTGCCTGCTACTGTCTGAGGTTTCCCCAGGGCCCTCCTACTTCACTGCACTGGATGAACTGGTCTGTGCACTGTGGGCTCACCCCCGCGGAACAGATCCTTCATGTGGAACTTCCAGTCTGTCCTAGGCTTTGAACCTGCCACAGTCTGTCTCCTATTGGATTCTGCACCTCCAAAATTTGGTCAGATTCTTTTTAGAGGTATCTGAAGGTGTTTGTCTAAGAGCTTAGGTGAGTCATTGCTCTCACTCCACCGTCTTGGCTCCTGATATGTGATTATGATACAATGCCACTTGTTATGATACCACAAGAAATGCTGAGCAGGATGTTTTCAGAAAAGCCTGAAATATGAAATGATGCAATGTGAACTTAGTAAAACTTGGAAGAATTGTACACAATAACAGCACTGTTGTGTGATGATCAATTGTGAATGAGTTTTTACTCTGATTAAGACAATGATATAAGGAAATTGAAAGGATTCATTACAAAAAAAACAACTATGCATTGCCACATAGAGAACTGATAAACTCTGACCACAGATTGAAACATCCTTTTTAATTTTTTCTTGGTTTTGTGTGTTTTCTTTAGCAACATGACTAATATGGAAATATATTCTGCATGGCTTCACATGTATAAATGACATTATAGTGTGTGTCTTCCCAAGGGGTGGGAGAGGTAAGGGAGGAAGAGAATTTGGAGTTAACTTTTTTTTTACATGCAATTGGATAAAAATGAAACAAATAAAAATAACTTTTTAAGAATTTACCCAAGTTTTCAAAAACCTTAAAACTTGACTAGATTTTGTCATCTCTTCAAGCTAGCACCCTAAATCTCTTCTACGTAGATCATCAATATTCCTTAAAAAAGCTATCTGCTTTTACTTCTTTCAGTTCTTCCTGTATCATTCCTTTATTATTGTAATCAATTGCTGAACTTTCCAGTCAGTTGAAATTACTCTCTCCAAAGTAAGCAATTATTTCTTAACTACTGAACTGGAAGCACATTTTTTCTCGTTTCTCACCTCCTACCTTTATTGTGAACCTATTAACTGCATTTACACTGCTGATCACCTTATTCTACTGGATTTTTCTGTCACTATATTATCCTATTTCTTTTGCTTTACCATTCTTTTTCTGTCTAATCATCCACGTCATTATTCCCCGAATGTTCTACAAGGAAGTTTCTACTTTTAAGTAGTCTTATCTTTTACCTCTTTAGTGCTGTATGACTGTTCCACAGCAGACGTTGGATTCAGGGAGCAAGGAGTTGAATTTTTCTCCAAATTCTAATTTGATTTTTTAATTTGATTTTTGCTAATATGTTTTATTTTCCCACAATTATATGTTAAGACAATTTTAAACATTTATTTGTTTTTAAAGTTTTGAGTTGCAAATTCTACCCCTCCTCTTTCTCCCCTATGATATCCATCATTTTCCTTATTTTTCACATTAACCAATCTGATAAATGTGAGATGGTACATCAGAATTGTTTTAATTTGTATTTCTCTAATCAATGGTGATTTAAAGCATTTTTCATATAACTACATATAGCTGTGATTTCTTCTTCTGACAATTGTCTGCTCACATTATTTGAACATTTATCAATTGGGGAATGGATTGTGTTTTGTTATAAATTTGTCACTTCTCTATATCTTTGGGAAATGAGGCTTTGATCAGAGATATTTGTTACAGAAATGTTTTCCTAATTTTCTTCTTTCCTTAAAAGTTTGGTTACATTGGTTTTGTTTGTGCAAAAACTTTTCACTTTTCAATAATCAAAATTATCTATTTTACATTTTTAATGTTCTCTATGTTTTTTCATTCGTTTTTCTTCCATTAATCATAGATCTCACAGATAAACTCTTCCATGCTCTCCTTCTTTACTTATGATATCACCCTTTAAGCATAAATCATATATCCATTCTGAACTTATCTTGGCCTACTGTGTGACATGTTGGTCCATACCTAATTTCTGCCATACTCTTTCCCAATTTCCCCAGAATTTTTCCTTCAGATAGTGAGATTTTGTTCCCAAACCTTGGATTTGGGCATTTATTATATGATATAATACTATAGTCATTATATACTACTCCATTTATATATACCTAATCTATTACACTAATCCACCACTCTGCTTCTTACCCACTGTCAAATTGTTTTGACAATTATTTCTTTATAATACACCTAACTCTTATTTGCATTGACAGGTCAGTTTGTAAGATCTCATGTACTACTTATGCCTTCATAGCCTAGTGGTAGGACTGAGGCTTTATGGATGCTTTTCTTAATTCTATAATACACAAACTCCTCTTTATGTGATTCTTGTCATGACTGTGTTGATATTAATACTTTAATGGGGATATATTTGATACAAAATATTTCTCTCTCTCCATCTCCTGCCCTTTCTCCCCTAAAAATGACTGTGACGGAGCCTCAATCTCTTGCCAATTCAAAGAGTTCAGAGAAAAGTGAAACAAAATGTAGAAATCATAGGCATCAAAGAGGGAATTCACAGGAATCACAATATATCTTAATGGTTTTCAACATGCTGCTCTTAGGTATGGTATAGATCTTAGCTGCTCCTTTGTGTGTCCTTGATTCTTTTTTTCTGATCTTGGTCCATATATTATTGACTCCCAAAGAAGACATTGCCACCAGGCTCTATTGCCCCAGGGGTGCTACTAGGGAACTAATAAATAAGTCCAAATTCTCTGGTTCTCTGCAGTTTACTACATCATTGTATGGTCAAAGTAGAATCAACTCTATTTGACTTTACATGATTTCCTCTTAATGAAGACTTTCTCATCTTTTAGTTTACAGATGCTCAAATTTCTTGATTCCAGTAGTGACATAGTATTTTATGAATGATCCACAGAGTATGACCTGGTTTCCTCAATCGTTCAGAAGAGATGACCAATTATTGTATAATTCCAGTTCATCCAATGATTTTAATGACTTTTCACATTTAGTATTATATGTTTTGTTCATTGATTTATATGATTTATATATCATATGATTATATGATTTTGTTCATTGATTCTCACAGGGTTAAGGTATCAGGCTGTAACATTTTTTTAACTTCTTTTAGATGGGATAGGATCAATCAACTCAAGGAGCCACCTGTAGATGTCAAAGTGTCATTTTTTAAGCTTTTGAAACTAGTAGATATTATTTAGTTGAAATAATAATGATAAGAAAATGAGAGTTGTATTTTACTCCATCTTTCTATTCCTATGTAGCTCAGCCAATTCCATTTCACTTCTCTATATTACCTCTTGGAATATTTATTTTATTAGAATTTGGGTAACTCTACATCCTTTTTTTTTAAAAATTTCACCACTGGTCACCTTATTTTTATAACAGGATGATAAATTCTTCCTCAAAATGTGTTTAATGGTGATTGATCCTTGGTCTATATCCTTTGGTTAAGGAAGGGACACTTTCTTATTCTCAACCACAATTTATTAAACTGTTATTATATACCAGACACAATGCTAAGGGCTGGAAATTCAAAGAAAGGCAAAAAGAAAAAAAGAAGAAAATCCCAACCAAAATACCCCTGCTTACAAGGAGCTCACAGTCTGATGTGAAAACAGCAATGCAAATAACCTTATGTATATAAGATTCATAGAGCATAAATTGGAGTTAAAATCAGAAGGAAAATTCTAAGAATAAGGAGCCTGGGAAAGATTTATTGAAGAGAGTGGTGTTTTAGCTGAAACTTGAAGGAGTTTATGAGGAGGGAGAAATTTTCAGTCATGGGTGGCTAAATAAAGTGACCATAGTCAAGAGATAAGGTGTCCTCTTCAATGAAAAAACAAGGAGGTCAGTGTCATTAGATTTCAGAATATGTGGTAGGAGTTGGGGGGGGCAGGATGTGTTCATCCATGGTTGCCAAAGAAGACCATGCCATCAGAGAAATGATGGCATGACTTTCATTTGATTTTGTTTTGAGTGAGGGAGGGCTGTGCAGGTACCAGCCTCACTTCTCCTCCAGAGCCATATGAATCCACTGACATTCATCAGGATGACTAGAGAAGACCCAGAATGCACTGGGAGACCTTGAGACCTTTAGGCCACAGTCTTTGCAGTTGCTTACTTAAGGTGAGGCAATGCTCATTCATTGAATAGGCCTGTTTAAGAAGTAGCCAGGGCATGGCCCCTTTAATGAGGAGAAGAAAAAGAAAGACATAAGATTGGGAGGGAAACAACAATAGTTACTATTGATAAGTAACTCTAAAGTTAGGAGGATCAAGAGGAAGGCTTAGGCAGGAACCCATTGGTGTCCCAGTTTCAGAGTTACGTAGATTAAAGATCTGAGGAGAGAACAGGACAAGATAGAACAGGAGAAAGGGAAGGGAAGGAAAGGTGCCAGTAAAACCCAAGTCAACTGGGCATCTTTTGGCCATCCAAATTTACAATCCTTTGGAGAGGAGAAGGAAGGGGAGAGGAAGGCAGATAGGAGCAGAAGAATTGAGTTACCCAGCTAACTGGGTCCCCTTTCAGCCAGCTGCATCTACTCACAGGATTGTGTTCATCCTTCATTGCCAAAGAAGATCATGCTATCAGAGAAATGATGACATAACTTACACTTAACTTCATTTTGAGTGAGGGAGGGCTGTGCAGGGCACCAGCCTCACTTCTCCTCCAGAGCCATCTGAATCCAGTGACCATATATTGATCAGGATGCCTGGAGATGAGCCAGGATGCACTGGGAGACCTTGGGCCCTTTAGGCTAAAGTCTTTTCATGTACTCACTTAGGGTGAGGCAATGCCCATTCGTTGAATAGGACTGTTAAAGAAGTGGACAGGGTATGGCCCCTTTAATGAGACCAAGAAAAAAGAATGACATCAGAGTGGTGGAAAACAACAGTTCCTATTGATAATCACTCTAAAGCTAGGAGGGTCAAGAGGAGCCCTTAGGCAGTGCAGTAGGTTTAAGGTTTGGAGACAGGACGGGAAAGAAAAGGAGAAAGGAAAGGTATTACCTACCTTGTTCACTGTCATAATTCTCAATGTTTGCAACATCCTCACAAATGTCCCTTCTAATGTTTTGTCCTCAGAATAACTCAGCTTCCTTATTTCCCAAAAACTTCGATACAACTCAAGCACTGAAGCATTTAGCTAAATATTTTGCTGTTGTTCAGTCACTTCAGTTATATCTGATTCTTCATGACTTTATTTTGTGTTTTCTTGGCAAAGATATTGAAGTGACTTGACATTTCCTTCTCCAGTACATTTTACAGAAGAGGAAACTGAGGTAAACAAGATTGAGTGACTTTCCCAGGGTCACACAGTTGGTAACTGTCTTAGACTGAATTTGAACTCAAGCTCTCCTGATTCCAGGACTAGAGCTGTATCCCTTGTACCTCTTAATGATCATTTAATGTCCACATAATGATCATTTGTATGTGTCATACCTTTCTTTGAATATACATTCAAAGTATATTTAGAAACAATGAGAATGCTTACAATCAGAATGCTATTGAACCAAAAAATACCTGACTAAATCATACTATTGACTTTTACAATTGTTGGCCAAATATTAGTCACAGTCAATAAACTTAAATGCACACCGCATATGAATGCTGAAATTTTCTTAACTAACCAAATTTTTACTCCTTCCTTCTTTCTCACTGATTTTTGAATTCATTATCCATCCTCTTCTTAATTGCCAGTCCTTTATTTTCTCCTTTTATTCTTCCAGAGCTTCATCTCTACCCTGAAATCTCTCTCCTATTTACATTTTCTCTATGAACCTGGCTGGATCTAATGGCCAGTCATTACATAAGGGTAATATGCTAGCTTTCACTGCCTAGTACTTATAACCACTTTGAGATAGATTAGGTAATTTCCTTCCAATTAGATGTTAAAACAATTTTTGACATTAAAAATGTTTTGAGTTTCAAATTCTATCTTTCCATCTTTCTGTCTTATCTCTCTCCTGAAGATGGTAAATAATTCAATATAGTTTATAGGTGGACAATCAGGAGAGGGAGTTACTGGTCAGTAGAGTGAGGTCTCAGGGTCATGGTTTTTCCAGGGTGGGAAGTTGATTGGTGAAAAGTTTGAAATCTGGATCAACTTAATATTTAACGTGTATGTGGAGAAGATAGAATAGTTTAGGTATCACCTTTTTAAGTAGAAAAATTCTCCTGACAAACTGTTCCCAATCATAAAATCACCTGGCCAGTGCAAAAGTCTATACTCAAAACAGGCAACTCAATTAAAATAAGTCCCTTTTACACAAGGGTTATACACAAGGATGTATCTGCCCAGCCACATAATGATCATTTGTATATTTGTCTTACCTTATATTCAAAGTAAATTTAGAAATAGTGAGAAGGTTTACAGTTAAAATTTTATAGAATCAAGAAATGACTGACCCATAATGTCTTTGACTTTTATACCTGTTAATGTTGATGGTCATTAAAAATACATATTCTACCTTAGATAGGAAACTCCATTTAAAATTGGATACATTGTGTTATTTGTCAGTAATAGAAATTCTTTTCAAATAGGAAAGAAAGACATAACACTACTTTTATAGAGAAAATCTACAAGGAAGACTCATTGTAACTATTTTTTTTTATACTTTATTCAACTATAATGCAGATGTGGTATTTGGAAGACATTTAAATCTGAATAAGACATCAACTTTTTTTTTTTGTATGTGTCAGATTTTGAACTTTTATTCAAGAATGAGGGATAAGAAAGTGAATGGGATAGTTATATATGGAAATTTTTAGAAATACTGTCAAAAGGTAAATCATGACTTTTTAGTCACTGATTAGGACATTGTTGAAAATGTATGAAGGAAGAACTCTGGCAAAGAGAAAATTATAGATCAAAGAGAAGTGTGTAGGGGAGATAAAGAAAGTATTAAGAAGAATATATTTTTTTCTAAACACAAAGTACACTAAATATGACCATGTGGATAGCAAGATTCATTTTATCTATCCTTAATGGAAATTTATTTGAAATTAACTATGAGATCAATCATATTTGAAATTTAAGTTCCCTTGATTCAGGTTTCTATTTTCCCCTTTTTTGTCTGTTTCCCTTTTCTCCTTGTTTCTGCCTTTCCAGGGTGGCATAAACTTCAATTAATTGTGGAAAAATTGGGTGGAAAGAAAAAAACTTTTGTTACAGAATTTTCTTTTCAAACACAATGTGATGGCAAAAGAAGAATTTCCATATACTAATATAATAGTGTCTGAGGATTGCTATTTGTATACAGTGTGCCTCAAAAGTCTGTCACCAAGTTAATCTATAGATGAGCTGGATCACTTAAGATTAGGCTTTGGTATAGTACTCCTCTCTAGGCTCAACTACTGATAAACTCTTCTATCCACTCCAATTTCTCTACCACTGGTAGCACTTCTAACTTTTCAAAACTCACATAAAGGTAGCGAAATCAGCTTCTCTCAGACTTTGTTTCCCAAAGCTAGGAAAATACAACCAAGGAAAAAACCTTCATACTGGTACAACTGCAGAAAAGTAGGTCATTGGCACTACCTATCTCTCTTTCCGTTCAGATATTCAGAGCAAATCATACCTAGACTTCCCCCAGGAATGAACGGTTGAGCAACTTAATGTCTATACTATGCAGGCTTATTTCTCAGCAACGAGTTAAAAGATTTTTCTTGGGGTGGGGCCAAGATGGCAGAGTGAGAGTAACTAATTCACCTAAGGTTTTAGACAAATTCCTTCAGATACCACTAAAAAGAGTATCTGACCAAATTTTGGAGAAGCAGAATCGAATAGGAGACAGACTGTGGCAGATTCACAGAGTAGAACAACCTGGAAAGTTGAGGGGAAGGATCTTTTCTGCAGGGGTGTGCCCACAGCATACAGGGCAGCCCAGAGTGGGAGACTAGTGGAGCCGAGTGAGTGACAGCTGCTGGGCACCAGGTGTCAGCAATAGCTGTAACCACTCCAGAGACTATCAGCCTGGTAGATTGAACGTCTGTAAGTCACTTACTTGAACTTCCAGGAGCCAAAATGGCAGAGTGATCAGTAAATGCTCTCTCCCCCTCCCCTTGTTGACCTGGAAAGAACTATAAAATATTTCACCAGAAAAATTCCGGAGTAGTGAGATCAGCAGAAGGGGCAAGCAGTCTCATAACACTTGAGGTTAATAAAATAACTAAGGGGAATTCCTTTTACCGTGGTGGAGGCAAACCAGAAGGAGAGAAGCCCCAGGGGGATGAAAACTTGCATTAGGACCCAGATGTGCCTAAAATCTTTAGGGGAAATGGGAAGACAATAGGGCAACCAGGATCACCAAACCCTGAGCATACCTTTGCTCCAGCTCAGCTGAGGAGATCTCCTGTGACCAAACCCCCACTCCCCAAAAGTTAAAAAGTTAATCCCAGGGCTAACTCAGGGAAACACAAAACAAAAGAAAAAAAGGCACTTCCCTTTACCTTTTTCACATCAGTAAACTCAACACCAGGTTCTCCACCTTCTAATTGAAAGAACCAGAGGCCACAACACGCAAAGTCTCATCATGAGTAAGAAGAAGCAAAGTAAGCAGGAAAAGACCACAGAATCTTTCTATGGGGACAAGGACCAAAATAGGAATACCAAAGAGGTAAGTAGTGACCAGTTGAAACTTCAGATGGGACTATGAACTGCTCACATGCACAAAAGGCTCTCCTTAAACAGCTGAGGAAGGAAATAAAGGAAAAACTGGAAATGACTTTAAAAGAATAAGAAAAGAATTCTATGAAGAGAACACATCTTTAAAAGGAAAAATTGAAAAGGAAGCATAAAGCGTAACTGGGAAAAGGTATATGACCATCTTCCAGTTGACGATCAGCCTATTCAGGAGGACTCTAGTGAGAATTCTGCCAGCAATGACTAAGAGAGAGACCCTCCTGTGATTGTCACAAGACAATCTATTCCTTATACCCTTAAAGTGTTGGACAGTGGAGGTACCTTTGAACTCCTGGGGATAACCTCCTCTTGCGAAATAACCTGGAGAATTTCAGTCAGCTTTTGTATGAGCAATGGTTCCCCTACATTGTAAATATCAGATGGAATAGAATCAGCACCAGGCTTTACCACATGAAAGAAACCTAATGGTCCTCAAAACCTCTTCTTCAGTTGGAAATTCAACTAAGGAAGGATTGATTTCAATCTGAGGTCAATGGCCTCAGCATTGATTTATGTGTGATCTGTTGAGAGCAGTATGGAAGCACTCATTTCACCTCTCTAGGATCATATCCTTATCACTAATCTATATGACTCCATCAGCACGGAGTAGTTGTGATGTATCATAGGTCTTTGGTCCATGAATAGCTTTCAGGGAATCATAAAAGAACTTTGGATTGTTACTATGATTATAAAACTGAATTTCATCTGCCTTCTTACTGAGCCAGGAATCCTGCATCTCTTTAAACTTTTCTTGTACTTTGCAGAATTAAATTCTGCCTTCTTAGAGGTGGATTAACTATCTTGATGGCAAATCCTGTGGAGTTCTTGTTTTTCATTAAGAAGCTTCTGAATTTCCCCATCATTTTCATCAAACCAGTGTTTATGAGTGTACTGACCCAGATGAGCAAATGCAGTACTGTACACCAAATCTCGGAAAGCTGCCCACTCCTTTTCTGTTCCACTGTTGTCAATTGCGTGTTGGCTCAACTTTCCCTCCAAATCAGCAACAAATTGTTCAAGCTCAGAGATGAGCTCTAATTTGTCGACATTAAGTCTTCTGGTAGTCATTTTGTCTTGGGTGCAGTGCTTTTGATGAATGCGAATATTTAACTTGGAAAGGATAAGTGTATAATTAGTCCAGCACTCCGCACCATACATTGCCTATGTCACTCACATCTTGACTGTCTCTTCTTCTTACAGTCACATATTCTATTAGATGCCAATGTTTGCTTTGAAGGTACATGCATGAAGTTTTATTGCATTTAGGTAAATGGAAGACAGTGTTGGTGATGAGAAGGTCATGCGATACACAAGTCTTCAGCAGTGAATGACCACTGCTGTTACTGTTTCCAACTTCCTTCCTCCCTGGGACTCCCTGCCAAGTCTGGTAGTCCGAGCCTACTGTAACATTTAAGTCACCCAGAATTATAAATGGCACATTGAAAAAAGGGTCTTTAGGTCTTCATAAAGTTTTTCTTTGACTTCATCAGGGTTTGTCATGGTGGGTGCATAGGAACTGATGATGGTGGTGTGGAGTTTTCCAGAAAGTGGTTATCTCGTTTTCATGAGCCTGTCATTCACTCCTTTTGACAGATATACCAGCTTACTGATTAGATTAGTTTTGATTGCAAAACTCACGTCAGCTTCACAGTGCTCCCCTTCACTACCCCCACTCCAAAAAAAAAAAAAAGCTTATCTAGTTCCAGCTTCAGTAAGTTGGCCTTCATTTGCCAACCTCATTACACTCAGGGCTGCTATTTGGATGTAATACCTCTTGAGTTATCTTGCAACAAGAGTTCTTCTTTTACATCTACTGGATTTTGTGTTGTCTATTAGTGTGCATTTGTTCCATGTGTCGATGGTAAGTGGAATCACCTTTGTAGATGTTTTGTACATTTTATACATTTTTTTTGTGTATGTTTCAACAGCATAGTGGGATTCCCCACCTGCTATGGCAATCAGGCCATGGTTGGGTAGGCAGACAGTGTTTAGGGCACCTTTTCTAGCCCCATTCCTTACACCAGGCAGTAATCAATGCAATCCTTAAAAGGCTGCTCAGACACCCAGGGGACTCCCGAGTCCCACTGTTGCTTCCAGTGTGAAATGACCATATGGCCTGGGTTGCCTTTGTGTAGGGTTGTGACTACAGCTCCCAGTGTATCTGCACTTGTTCCTTCATCACTTTCCTGTAGCTGCAGGACTTTGAGGCATAATAGTCAAACGATATGGGTGATGTCTTTTCATTCATGCATAAATTGGATTTAAGTGAGGCAGAGTTGCAGATAGTCATCATCCTCATTCTCTCCCCTGGACTCATTATAGTCCAGTGGCAGGACATAGTCAAGATGGCTGATGATGACTTAGGATGTAGTGGATGACCTTGGCATCTTCAGTGTGTAATCAAGCTCTAAGTGATCCTCATTGTCTGCTTCAACTGCCTTCATGGATATTGGAGCAAATTGTTCTCATCTGCCCATTCCACCAGAGTAAGTCTTCACATGCTTGAGTTCTACACCCCCCTAAGTCACCAATGGGTTTGAGGACCCTTGGTTACCCTCAACATAGTTGGGCCTGTCTGCTGAAACAGTTTACCAGGGTGTGGTGACTGTGCATGATGCAGCTTCTTGGAGTCACTGGTAAGAGTTGGGTGGAACAGGTGGATACCAAAGGTGAAAAGAATCTTGAAAAGGGCTTGGCATCCATCACACCAAAGGTGCTGGTGCTCCCTGAACACATCCATACATCTCATCTATATATCTGTGAACATTTAATTTGTATTTACCACAAACATAAAGTACTAGTAGCCTCATTTTGTAATATTAGCACCCTCTCATAAACACACTACTCTGAGAAATTCAAATTCATTTTTTTTACTGTCATTTTTTATTTTTTTTAATATAAATTTATTTATTTAATTTTTTACATTCATTTTCACAACATTTTGGGTTCCAAATTTTCTACCCATTTGTCCCCTCCCCCCCAACACACCGAGCATTCTAATTGCCCCTGTTACCAATCTGCCCTCTCTTCTATCATCCCTCCCTTCCCTTGACACCATCTTCTCTTTTGTCCTGTAGGGCCAGATAACTTTCTATTCCCCATGACCTGTGTTTCTTATTTCCTAGTAGCAAGAACAATACTCAACAGTTGTTCCTAAAACTTTGAGTTCCAACTTCTCTCCATCCCTCCCTCCCCACCCATTCCTTTTGGGAAGGCAGGTAATTCAATATAGGTCATACCCGTGTAGTTTTGCAAATGACTTCCATAATAGTCATGTTGTAAGACTAACTATATTTCCCTCCATCCTATCCTGCCCACCCCATTATTTCTATTCTATCCTTTAATCCTGTCCCTCCCTGAGTGTTGACTTCAAATTGCTCCCTCCTCCCATTGCCCTCCCTTACATCATCCCCCCGACTCTGCTTATCTCCTTCTCCCCCACGTTCTTGTATTGTAAGATAGTGTGCATTTTTTTCCTTCCTTTACTCAAATGTGATGAGAGTACACTTCATGTTTTTTTCTCAGCTTTCCTCTTTTACCCTCCACTAAAAAGTCTCCTGCTTGCCTCTTCTATGAGAGAAAATTTGCCCCATTCCATTTCACCCTTTCTCCTCCTAATATATTTCTCTCTCACAGTTTACCTTATTTTTTTTTTTTTAAGATACGATCCCATTCTATTCAATTCACTCTGTGCTCTCTGTCTCTGTGTGTGGGTGCATGTGTGTATGTGTGTGTGTGCACATGCATGTGTGTGTGTGCGTGTAATCCCACCAACAACTCAGATACAGAAGTCTCAAGAGTTGTAAATATTGTTTTTCCATGTAGGAATGTAAACAGTTCAACTTTGGTAAGTCCCTTATGACTTCTCTTTGCTGTTTACTTTTTCATGCTTCTTCTCATTCTTGTGTTTGAAAGTCAAATTTTGCTTTCATCACTGGGCTTTTCATGAACAATGCTTGACAGTCCTCTATTTCATTGAAAGACCATTTTTTCCCCTGAAGTATTATACTCAGTTTTGCTGGGTAGGTGATTCTTGCTTTTGGTCCTAGTTCCTTTGACTTCTGGAATATCTTATTCCATGCCCTTCAATCCCTTAATGTAGGAGCTGCTATATCTTGTGTTATCCTGATTGTATTTCCACAATACTGGAATTGTTTCTTTCTAGCTGTTTGCAATATTTTCTCCTTGACCTGGGAACCCTGCAATTTGGCCACAATGTTCCTAGGAGTTTCTATTTTTGGATGTCTTTCAGGCGGTGATCAGTCGATTCCTTCAATACTTATTTTGCCCTCTGGTTCTAGAATCTCAGGGCAGTTTTCCTTGATAATTTCATGAAAGATGATGTCTAGGCTCTTTTTTTGATCATGGCTTTCAGGTAGTCCCATAATATTTAATTTGTCTCTCCTGGATCTATTTTCCAGGTCATTTGTTTTTCCAATGAGATATTTCACATTATCTTCCATTTTTTCATTCTTTTGGTTTAGTTTTGTGATTTCTTGGTTTTTCATAAAGTCTTTAGCCTCCATCTCTTCCATTCTAATTTTGAGAGAACTATTTTCTTCAGTGAACTTTTGAACCTCTTTTTCCATTTGGCTAATTCTGCTTTTGAAAGCCTTCTTCTCCTCATTGGCTTTTTGAACCTCTTTTGCCAATTGAGTGAGCCTATTTTTCAAGGTGCTATTTTCTTCAGCATTTTTTTTTTGGTCTCCTTTACAAAGTATTGACCTGTTTTTCCTGCTTTTCTTGCATCGCTCTCATTTCACTTCCTAGTTTTTCCTCCACCTGTCTAACTTGATTTTCAAAATCCTTTTTGAGCTCTTCCATGTCCTGAGCCCATTGGATATCTATTTCGGATGTTTGGGATACAGAAGCCTTGACTTCTATGTCTTTACCTGATGGTAAGCATTGTTCTTCCTCATCTGAAAGTAAAGGAGGAAACATCTGTTTACCAAGAAAGTACCCTTCTATGGTCTTTTTTTTTTTCCCTTTCCAGGGCATTTTCCCAGCCAGTTCCTTGATTTCTGAGATTCCTCTCCACACCCACCTCACCTCTTGATCCACCTAGCACGTGCTTGGGGGTCTGAGATTCAAATGTTGTTCCCCCAGCCTCAGGGCTTTCAGTGGGGTGTGGGGCTGCTATTCAGGGTAAGATTAAGTTCAGGTTCTCAGGTGGGGGCAGGGCCACCTCCTAGGCTCAGTTTCCTGAGGGGGGTTTATGTGGAGACCTTCAGTAATAGATCCGAGCTCCTGTCTTCTTTGGGAGCTCCTGTCTCCTGCTTTTCCCCTGCTGCTGCCTCCCGAGGGGGCCTGAGTTAGGGAGACACCCAGCTCCCCTCTTGGCCAGTCCAGAAGGCACAGCCAAGGCTGGGCCCTGCTCTGGGTCCAGTGCATGATGGACCTTTGGGGTCGATTTTTCAGGGCTGTCTGGAACAGAAATCCCCTTCACTCCACTGCTGCACGGCTTCCACTGCTCCAGAATTTGTTGGGAATTCTTTTTACAGGTAATTTATGGGCTGTGGGTTCGGAGCTAGCATATGTGAATCCTTTTACTCTGCCATCTTGGCTCCTCCCTTCAAATTTATCCTTTTCTAATGTAGTTTGCAAGACCATTTTCAAAACATGTCTATGTATATGTTTGTGTACACATGTAGAGAGATGATCACTACTTGATAACATCAAAATAACAGGGTTATATTTAAAAAAAAATATTTAGGTATTTGGATGTGAACTCAGGTCCTTTGAAAACATCATTTAGTAAAGTTCAGTGGTAGAAAGATATATTAAATTTTGATTTCTTCCACTAGGTCATTGTATTTTGTAAGCTTTTCATCCCATGTGGTTTGGAAATTATTAGTGTGTGTTATTGAAGCATCCATTAAAGTTTAACACCCTGGTATGATACACAGAATCTATCATTTCCTTCCATAATTACCTTTGTTCACCAAGTCCAGGCTTATTAAAGATAATTGGTTACTAATTTATGGTGGCAAGAACTTGATCCTTGATTATCATCTTAAACTTTTGCCTTTTATATTGAAATATGCATGATGGAGTCATTTTTCCAAAACTTCTTTGTTGACATAATGTTGTTTTGAGTTCATGTGATGTCATCCATCTTGAATTTTCTGGTTATACTCTTGAATTTTTGTCATCCCACTGGTCCCAAATTCAGGTAATCCACTTATGATTTTACTTTTAAAACTTAATGGACTATACATTTTATCAATCTTTCCTACTTTGTCAGTGAATTGATACCTTCTCCCAAAAGTATTTCTGAATGTTCTCAAATTGTTTATCAAATTCTCTGAAAGATATTATATAATTTTTTTCTCCTTTTTTTGATGAGAAAACATTAGAATTGCCTTAATTTCTTTGGGGTCCATTATTTAACAATGTTATCTGTATCAGTATGTTTTCAAAGTGGGTTATGTTACATTTTAAAAAGCAGAAAGAGACTATTAGACCAGTATTGTGTGTACCTAGGTGTTATTTTAAGTGTGTTGATTCAATTCAATTTTTATTTCCAGATTTCATTAAAATTATTAAGATGAATTGGAATAGTTGCACGCACTTGTAATCTCTACAACTGGGGAGTCTGAAGTGGGAAGATTTCTTGAAATTGGGAGTACTGAGCTGTATTGGACTAAGTTAATCTGGTCTGTACCCTAATGCTGTCACTAATGGTAAGCTCCTGGGACCATGAGCCACCAGACTGGCTAAGGAGGATTAAACTTTATCAGGCTAGAAATGGAGCAGATCAAAGAAAATACATCAATCAAGAATAGGATTAGGACCCTGAATGGCATCTGCAATTTTAGGATGTGTATGAAAGAGAGACTTAGTCGTTAAAAAAACAAATAACAGCAATGATAAAAATAGAAGACTGCACATGCCACCTTTCTGGTACCTTTATGTTTGATGGAGACTGAATTACTTATAATTATCACTGTCATTTTTGGTTCAAATTTCCCCTCTAGATTAAAGGTCAAAGCTTCCATTGTCTTTCCTTATAAACGAGAATGTTTTCTTACTAAAAATGTAATTTTAGTGTAAATAAGAATTTTTATGAGACAAAAAAGCTCTTAGTTAAAATTTCTAGATTTCTCAGGATAGCCATGCAAATTCATGCAATTTATGTACATTAAGAGGATTGTAATATTTTGATAGGACCCACGCATTAAACTGAATGTGTCATAGTGATGTTGAAGAGAGATGATAAACTTTGGAGTGCCAAATTGGTAGAGTAAGCAGTACGTGACTCTCACTCTCCCTTATTGACCTCAAAAAACCCAGAAAATATTGTCCCAGGAAAAAATTATGGAAGAGTAGAGCAAGCAGAAAGACTGGACACAACACTCTTTTAGTCCAAGAGACTGGAGGGATTAAAAGGAAAGGTTCCTCTCACTCTTGTGGAAGGGGAGAAGTCCAGGAGAGAAGGCTGTGCAGTAAACCAGTGACAAACCCCAACTTTGCAAGCAAGCTGGAGATCCTGAATCCCAGGGTGTAGCATAGAAAAAAACACTAGAACCAATATCCCATGTGCTTTGGCACAGCCAGGGGAACCTGCAGACTCCAGCTCAGAGAATCACCATATGCACACATGGGCAAGTGTTCTCCAGCAGACAATCCTGCGTGTGCTTCAGCACAACTCCAGGTGGGCAAGTGTCCTTCAAAATCCCAAAACATCCTATGCTTCAGCTCAGCACTGTTGATCAGGTATCCTCTAGCAGCCAGAGCTCTCCCAATCCCCAGTTAGTTATAAGGAAAGGCAGAAAAACCCCACCTGGCCTCAGCACATGCCAACTGAATATCAGGTAAACTGTCAGACCTCTACAATCTCCAGTTACCAACACTCAAGAACCCAGCACACAAATGCAAGCCCCTTGCCCCTAGCACAAGGAACTTGAGACAGCGCACACCATGCTCCAGCAGAAGAACTCAACTGTAAAAGACAGGAAATAAAAAAAATGAATAAAAATGCAGAAAAGAACACATGCCATAGAGAAGAATTATGATGACATGGAAGATTGAAACACAACCTCAAAAGAGAACACAATGGCCAATATGCCTCAAAGGAGAACGTGAATGAGTCTCAAACCCCCAAATCCTTCTTAGAAGAGCTCAAGAAGGATTTTAAAAGTCAAATAGAAGAGGTAGAAGAAAAACTGAGAAAAAATAAGAGGCATACAAGAAGGAGTCAACAGCTTGGAAAAGATAGGACAAAAATTAACTGCAGAAAACAATTCCTGAAAAACTACAATTGGTCAAAAGAATGAAAAGTACACTGAAGAAAACAACTCATTAAAAATTAGAACTGGGGAAGAGGTCCAAGATGGCAGAGTAGAAAGATTCACATATACTAGCTCCGAACCCACAGCCCATAAATTACCTGTAAAAAGAAATCCCAACAAATTCTGGAGCAGTGGAAGCCACGCAGCAGTGGAGTAGAGGAGATTTCTGTTCCAGAGAGCCCTGAAAAACTGACCCCAAAGGTCCATTATGCACCAGACCCGGAGCAGAGCCCAGCCCTGCCTTGGCCAAGTGGCACTGAGAGGAGCAGATCCGAGAAGCCTTCAGGGATAGAATGTCCAGCTACTGCGAAGGTTGCTCAACCCATAGGCACTACAGGTCAGTCAGAGATCTTATCTGGCCAGCCAAGAGGGGAGTGGGGTGTCCCCATAATTCAGGCCCCCTCGGGAGGCAGCTGTAGAGGCAGCAGCAGACCAGAGCTCCCAAAGTAGGGAGGAGCTCCAATCCATTGTTGAAGATCTCTGCATAAACCCCCTGAGGGAACTGAGCCTTGTGAGGCAGCCCAGCCCCCACCTAAGCACCTGAACTTCATCCCACTGAATAGAAGCAGTATTTGAATCTAAGACCACAAGCACTATTGAGGTGGGGGTGGAGAGGAATCTCAGAAATCAAGTAACTGGCTGGGAAAATGCCCAGAAAACCCAATGGCCTGGGGATTGTAGTTGCTGATTTGTGACATAGATCAAGTTTTGCTTTCAACTCTGGGAAGTTTTGACATGTTCTTCTTAGTTTTTTGTTTTCTTGTCAGAGTTTATAGATTTTTTATGCACAAGCTGGGGAAGATATTTATAATGTGTAAAATATGATTTTATTCTATTTTTGGAAGGATTACTAACATTCTCATCTTTTGTTAATAATATGTAATATTTCCTGTAAAAGGTGGAAAATTAATATATTAGCAAAACTAAAACAAAACAAAACAAAATGATGTGCTGGAAGAGCTGCAGGTAAACAATCACGTTAATTCACTACTGGTACAGCAGTCAAACAGTCCAGCCATTCTGGAAAAGAAATTGGGAATTAAGCCTCCCAAGTTACTAAGTTGTTATTACTATTTAACTCTGAAGTTCCTTTATTAAGTCTATATCCCAAAGATCTCAATGAGAGAAGAAAAGCATCCATGTATACAAAGTATATAAAGGTTCCTTTTTTGTGAGTGATGGCAAAGAATTGTAAACTAAAGGGATACCCATCTTTTGAAAAATGGCTAAAAATTATTTATGATTATGGTGGAATACTCATTAAAAGAAATGATTGAAAGGGATGGTTTCAGAAAAAAATAACATGAGATGTGTCACATAAACTGATGCAGAATGAAATTAGAACAATTTTGTAAAGAACTTGTGATCAATAGAAAGACCAGTCATGATTTCAGAGTGCCAATCATAAATCATATTATGTACTCTTTCCTATAGAAGTGATGAATTCAGGGTGCAGAATAAGGTACAAGTTGTTTTTTTTTTTTTTCTTATATACACAGTGCAGCATTTTTTTCATGACCAGGCATATTTTGTTTGCAAGATTTTTGTTTTTTTGGTCTGTCTTTCTGTGAATGAAGAAGATTTGACTTCAAGATTCAAATTATTCTACCTGTACCACATGTTCATTCCATATTCATAGTTCCATTAATTACCTCAATGATAACATGTCTGCATCTTCTCTTTCCTTTTAATTTTCTTAATTCTGTCTCTGATATTTTTGAAACTCTGATTTTTCTTTGTGCCATTTTACTCAATTTCTTCCCCAATGAGGCAAAACTCTGCACATTCTTTCCTCTACAAGTCTTGAATTTGTTCTTTCTTTTTTATCCTCACCGTCACTAGCATTGTGAAAAGGTTCATTAACACATGCACCACATCTTCCAAATCTTAATGATGTTTTAAGTTTTAATATCTTAAGTATGAGGTGGGTGGAGCAAAGATGGCGGAGTAGAAAGACTCACATATGCTAGCTCCGAACCCACAGCCCATATATTTCCTGAAAGAAGAACTCCCCACGAATTCTGGAGCACTGCAAGGCACGCAGAAACACAGTGGATAAGATTTCCGTTCCAGAGAGTCCTGGAAAGCCAAGTCCAAAGGTCCGTCATGCTCTGGACAGCGTAGTCCACCACTGCTGCCCTGGCCACGGGGCCCCAGAGGAGCAGATCCGAGCAGACTTCAGGGATGGAACCTCCGGCAGCCGGGAAGGTCCCTCCGCCCACAGACACTACAGGTCAGTGAGAGAGACGTCTGGGTTAGCCAAGAGGGGAGCAGGGTGTCTCCATAACTCGGGCTCCCTCGGGAGGCAGCGGCAGAGGCAGACACAGTGGTGGTGACCCAGGACTCCCGAGCAGGTGGGAGCTCCATTACTGAAGGTCTCTGCATAAACCACCTGAGGGAACTGGGCCTGGGAGATGGTCCTGTCCCCACCCGCCCCATTACTGAAGGTCTCTGAATAAACCACCTGAGGGAACTGAGCCTGGGAGGTGGCCCTGCCCCCACCCCAGCACCATAATTTAAGCTCACATTGAATAGCAGCCAGGCCTGCCGTGTAAAGCCCATTTCAATCTCAGACCCCAAGCACTAGCTGGGTGGATCTAGGTGGGGATGGACAGGAATATCAGAACTCAAGTAACTGGCTGGGAAAATGCCCAGAAAAGGGAAGAAAAATAAGACTATAGAGAGCTACTTTGAGAGGGTACTGATGTTCCCACCTTTCAATTCTGATGACGAGGAACTATTCTTACCATCAGGGAAAGACGTGAAGGTCGGGGCCTCTGTATCGCAGACATCCAAGGTGGATGTCCAGTGGGTTCAGGCCATGGAAGAGATCAAAAAGGATTTTGAAAACCAAGTGAGACAGGTGGAGGAAAAACTGGGAAGAGAAATGAGAGAGATGCAAGAAAAGCGTGAAAAACGGGTCAATACCTTGCTAAAGGAGACCAAAAAAAAATGCTGAAGAAAATAACACCTTGAAAAATAGGCTCACTGATTGGCAAAAGAGATTCAAAAAGCCAATGAGGAGAAGAAGGCTTTCAAAAGCAAAATTAGCCAAATGGAAAAAGAGGTTCAAAAGCTCACTGAAGAGAATAGTTCTCTCAAAATTAGAATGGAACAGATGGAGTCTAATGACTTTCCGAGAAACCAAGAAATCAGCAAACAAAACCAAAAGGATGAAAAAATGGAAGATAATGTGAAATTTCTCATTGGAAAAACAACTGACCTGGAAAATAGATCCAGGAGAGACAATTTAAAAATAATGGGACTACCTGAAAGCCATGATCAAAGAAAGAGCCTAGACATCATCTTTCATGAAATTATCAAGAAAAACTGCCCTGAGATTCTACAGCAAGAGGGAAAAATAAATATTGAAAGAATCCATCAATCACTGCCTGGAAGAGATCCAAAAAGAGAAACTCCTAGGAACATTGTGGCCAAATTCCAGAACTCCCAGGTGAAGGAGAAAATCTTGCAAGCAGCTAGAATGAAACAATTCTGGTACTGTGGAAATAAAATCAGGATAACTCAAGATCTAGCAGCTTCTACATTAAGGGATCAAAGGGCCTGGAATAGGATATTCCAGAAGTCAAAGGAACTATGACTCAAACCAAGAATCACCTACCCAGCAAAACTGAGTATAATACTTCAGGGGAAAATATGGTCTTTTAATGAAACAGAGGACTTTCAAACATCCTTGATGAAAAGACCAGAGCTGAAAAGAAAATTTGACTTTCCAACGCAAGAATGAGAAGAAGCATGAAAAAGTAAACAGCAAAGAGAAGTCATAAGGGACTTACCAAAAGTGAACTGTTTACATTCCTACATGGAAAGACAATATTTGTAACTCTTAAAATTTTCCAGTATCTGGGTAGTTGGTGGGATTATACACACACACACACACACATACACACACACATGTACACACGTGCCCACTCACACATACACACATGCACGCACATACAGAGACAGAGAGCACAGAGTGAATTGAATAGGATGGGACCATATCTGAAAAGAAATTAAGGTAAACGATGAGAGAGAAATGTAGTGGGAGGAAAGAGGGTGAAATGGAAGGGGTAAATTACATCTCATTCAAGAGGCAAGTAGGAGACTTTTTAGTGGAGGGAAAAAGAGGAGAGATGAGAAAAAAAAAAAAAAAAAACAAGAAATTTACCCTCATCACATTCGCTTAAAGGAAGGAATAAAATGCGCACTCATTTTGGTATGAAAACCCATCTTACAATACAGGAAAGTGGGGGAGAAGGAGATAAGCAATGGGGCAGGGGATGATGGTAGGGAGGGCAATGGGAGGAGGGAGCAATTTGAAGTGAACTTTCGGGGAGGGACAGGATGAAAAGACAGAATAGAAACAATGGGGGGCAGGATAGGATGGAGGGAAATACAGTTAGTCTTACACAACACGACTATTATGGAAGTCATTTGCAAAACTACACAGATAGGGCCTATATTGAATTGCCTGCCTTCCCAAAGGGAATGGGTGGGGAGGGAGGGATGGGGAGAATTTGGAACTCAAAGAGTTAGGAACAACTATTTATTATTGTTGTTGCTAGGAAATAAGACCTACAGGTCATGGGGATAGAAAGTCATCTGGCCCTACAGGACTAAAGAGAAGATGGGGACAAGAGAAGGGAGGGATGATAGAAGAGAGGGCAGATTGGTGATAAGGAAAATTAGATTGCTCGGTGTATTGGGGTGGGGGAGGGGATAAAAGGAGAGAAAATTTGGAACCCAAAATTTTGTGAAAATGAATGTAAAATGTTAAATAAAAAAATAAATAAATATCTTAAGTGTCAGTTAAATCATAGTGATCAAACCTTAGAAAAAGGACATCTGCATTAATCAATATATTCTACATAAATTCCACCACCATTCTCTATACCTATAAAACCATCCTTCAAAATACTGCCAGATTTTTTTTTTTCTGACTCAAAGTCTAGACTTCTGCTAACTACTCTATGATGCCTCACTGCCATGGTTAACAATACACAGTAACACTTAGTAGAACTAATCAAACCAAAAAATAACCAATGACTCACTATAACCTAAATTACAATTCCAGTCAAGATCAAATCTCTTTTTCTGATATTAAATTCCCTCCTCATTCTATCTATTGAACCTAAAACAACCACCACCAACTGCTCTAAAACTTCTCTCTCTCTCTCTCTCTCTCTCTCTGTCTCTCTCTCTCTCTCTCTCTCTCTCTCTCTCCCTCCCACCCTCCCTCCCTCTCTCTGTCTCTCTCTGTCTCTCTCTGTCTCTCTGTCTCTCTCTCTCTCTCTGTCTCTCTCCCTCTCTCTCTTCCCTTAGGTACAACAACCTAGAGATGTTAGGAAACACAGAGGTCATCTAGTAAAGACTCATTTTATAAGTGAAGAACCTAAGTCCCAAGGAACTTAATGCTTTGCTCAAGGTGATACAGGTGTAATCATCAGAAGTTGAAATTAAATCTATTCCTCTGGATCTAGAGCTCATGTTTTTTTTGGAAGTATAACTCTAATACCAGCACTCTCTTAGTTCGAGTTCAATGCTGACAATAAATGAACACTCACTGAGCAGTCACTACAAAGAAAGTTGATTTTACCCTAACACAGCAAGTACTTATAAAAAGGATACAGTGACACTTAGCTTCTCTGAATATGGATAGTTTCTGGTCAATAGGTCTTCAGAGTATGGTAATTCCCATGGTCTTAGAAATCCACCGAGTCTGAGTATTATAAAGCATAGATGACCAAGAATACAGTCAGGGAAGCTGGGGTCACCACTTCTTAGGGATAGTATTGCTCTGGGTCAATCTAATGTTGCCTGAGGCCAGGAGGAAAGAAGAAGGTAGGAAAGAAGAGGCAAAAAAAACCTGTAAGAGAAACTAGGACCAATTGTATAGGCTGTTCTAGTATTGGAAGCAATTTTTCTTCCTTTACATAAAGCATTCTCATGTTGTGGTAAGAAAAAATAGTTTGTGCCAAGGAATGACTTGTCTTATAACAATAATGCTATATGTATGTGTGTGCATGTATGTATGTATGTATATATGTATGTGTGTATATATACATACATACACACACATACATGCAAGCATACGCACAAGCATTTTTAACCAAAGTTGCTTGAAGGAAAATGAATACAGATCTATATGTGCTCACTTTTACTCTGATGCACTTATGAATTAGTATGCAATTTCATCAGCATGCATTAAGAATGAATGAATTTTATAAGTGATAGGCCATATAGTTTTAATGTAGAATGGAATGTAGCTTATGAAGATTTTTTTGCCCCTCAAATTTTAATTGACTGCTTCATTAATGCCGTTAGTATTATACCCATGGGAAATTCTCCTTTATATCTCAGGTTCCATTTTAAAAATATAAATGAGGGTTAGTCCACTCCAAACCATTTTTATACATGAAACTCAGCTCATCCTGATTATTTGATTGAAAAGATCAGTGTGGAAGTATAAAATATTCTGAGATGAGTTATCTTTCTATTGCTGTGTAAATTCTGAATAGTAGAGTGTCCCAGGATACAGCAAGGGAAGAGGGTAATGGGGATATATAGTGAGTTTATCATCAAACAGGTTACCTCATTTTCTAGTAGTCACACAACCTTCCAGTGACTACTGGATTATTCCTTCCCTCTACTTTTTTTTAATTCTCCATGCCCTGAGGATTAGAGAAACTTGATCAAAAGAAAGCATAGCTAGGTCCCCTGCCCAAGCACCACTTAATGGTTATTTTTGGGCCCTGCAGACTCAGGCTGACTGTAAATACAAACTATTTCTCTTTTGGCCAGCAACCCTGAGTGTCTTCTCCCAGTTTCATTTATTTATCTACTTATTTATTTATTTTGATTAAAGGGGCCATCACGTGACTCACTTCTTAAAAAGATCTATTCAAAGAATGGACATTACTTCACACAAAGAGAACTCCAAAAGGTCTTATTTTATAGGGCCAAGGTCTCCCTCTATATCCTAGGCTACCTCCAGTCTTCCTGATCTGTATCTGGTCACTGGACCCAGATGACCCTGGAGGAGAAAGTGAGACTGGTGGCTCTGCACAGCTCTCACTCAAATTCATTTCAATTGTAAATCATATCCTCATCTCCCTGATATCCTGCTCATCTTGGGGAATGAAGGACATACTATAGCCAACAACAACCGCATCAGAGAAAATGTAAAGAGAGTTCTCACTTCATTTTTCTATTTCTTAGGCTAAAAAAAATGGTGTCATCTCCTTGTTTTAAGAAAAATTGAGTTGCATGTATCTTACTAATATTATATTGTGACAGACAGTAAAGCTATGTGGAGTAATGAGTAGAGACTTAGATCTTCTTTTAAGTTAGGAAAATCTGTCCAAATTGTGCCTCTGCCATGACCTCTGTGGTCACGAGAAAGTCACTTAACTTTTCTGAGGCTCAAATAATTCTCCAAGAAAGGTCCATTAAATTATAACAGGGCTATGATGTATAACCCTTAGTGCTAGAGTGAATTTCCTCACTGATGAAATCACATTGAAATATTATGACAATGTTTTATGCCAAGAAAAATATCGCCAATCTAAAAATATCTCCAGAAGTATCCTAGAAAAACAAAGTAGAGTTAAGATTATTTAGTTTAATTGGAAACTGCTGCAAGGTATTGTGTATACAGCACTGCATCCAGAGACAGAAAGAGATAAGTTTAAATCCATCTGACCTTGGGCAAATTACTTAACCCTTAGTTTATTTAACTATAAAATTGGAACAATTATGACACCAACTCCAAGAGTTCATGTGAGGATCAAATTAAATATCTGCAAAGCAGTTAGCACAGTGCCTAGTACATAAATATTAGCTTATAAAATTTAGACCATTTAGGTCAGTAGGCTACTGTTTTTAGCTATGACTCTTCCTCCCCTGATGAATCATTTTCCGTCTTTCACAATGAAACACATTTGACATCCATATCTGTCCTGTTGGATGTAATTTTGTCACATTTCAGAATTTTCAAAGGGAAGTATCAATTAAAACTAGTTATTATGGTCTCTGAGGTTGACTTTCTTTAGACTTCATCCCAGTTATAGGCCAAAAGCTACTATGCTAGTTTCATTTCTCTGCAATCTGACTTCCTGTGTTCTCTCCTTTCTTTCTCTTAATTCTTTTTGTCTTCAGTTTCTTCAGTCTCAAAAATAAGTTTGATTTAAGATATTTGATATATATGTGAAAGAAGTCTAAGAATAGTCTGCGACAAAACGATTGACTTACTTTTGGTTATTTGCCATCTTCTCACTGCCACACTGATATTACTGTCTATTTGTGTCACCTTTGAAAGCTCCTGAAAATTGTTTCACTACCTTTGCCACCATACCTTCTATGCCAGCTGAAAGAAGGGAGGTAACCAATCATATCCATGTTATTTTATGCTAGAGGTATTAAAAGTATTGGGAAATAGCTCTTTTGAAAATGTTGAAAAATTACAATCATGACTGCCTCTGGAGTTTCTGTATTTTCCTCAGGCTAACGTTGTGTTAGGTTCAATTAGTTTTTTTCTTGACTTATGATAAAACACATGCATGCTATACTTGAAGAGGGTCCTATGAGGAAGGACCATAGAATCTATATCCTTAAATCTATAACTCTGATGATGTAGTAACTTGCAGGGCAATAGAAAAAAAAAATCACTCTGTCAATGCAGATCTGTGACTACTCAACCACTTTTAGACATAGAAAGTCCACTGGGCATTGAGTTTACATGATTTGTCCATGTTCATCTAGTTATTATACAATAGAATAAAAACTTGAATCAATATCTTTCTGACTTTGAGGTCAGTTATTTTTTTAGACTGTCACTCTGACAAACTTTTATTAATATTAATCACTGATATTTACATAGTACTTCAAGGATTGCAAAATGTGTGAGATATTTTCTTTCATTTGATTCTGAAAACAATTTTGTGAGGAACTAAGTACAATTAGACATTTGGATGGCACAGTGGATAGAACATTGAATCTAAAGTTAGAAATATCTTGGTTCAAACCTAGCCCCAGACATTTCCTAGCTGTGTGACTGGCTGGGTACTCACTTAAAACTTTCTTAGAGTTTGTTGTTGTTTTTGAGTTGTTTCAGCTATGTCCAATTCTTAGTGATCCCAATTTTAGTAATTTGTCATTTCCTTCTCTATTTCACTTTACAGATAAGGAAACTGAGGTCAATAGGGTTAAGTGATTTACCTAGGCTCACATAACTAGTAAATGTCTGAGGTCAGATTTGAACTCACAAAGATTAGTGTTTCTGATTATAGGCCCGAAACTCTATCCAATGCACTAAGTAACTGCCTTTATCTACAAAACAGTGTTTATAAGAATACCAATCACCCCAGGGTTTTTGTGAGAGTTGAATAATAAATTTTTGAAGTACTTCCAAAATTAAAAAAAAAAAAATGTGAACCTGCTAGGTGTTACTAATATTAAAGGTATGACATTTTAGATATGAGAAAACTGTGACTCAGAAAAGTGGCCTCCCCATGGTACTGTAACTAGTAAGTGCCAGAAATAGGATTTGAACTTTAATCTCTGTTTCTTTCAAGTGTAATGCTAATTCATTTCACTATACGTTTGCTAATGATTTCATTTTCCATACATATTTCATAGGGAACATATTTGATAGAAATGAAAGACAGTCAGTTCTGGAAGAAGAAGCTTTGTAAAAGGCCTCAAGCACATCATATTTTGCTTTTTCAGCAGTTTATTCATTGTCATTAAAATATATATGTGAAATAGGAAAAACTGAGGCTGTGTTGCTATAAATGATCTGAAAAAAGTCCTTTGGATAGCTAACACGGAAAAAAAAAAAAACACATCTGTGATTTATTTGGCCGACTTTGCCATAAATACTTTGTTTGTTTGAAGTGGCCTGTTACAGTATAAAGAGAGCAAAATTTTGAGATAGAGGAATTGAGTTCAAATCTTTATGTCAGTTAAAACCCCAAGTCTTTGAAAAAGTCTTTAACTTGTCTTAGTCTCAGTTTACTCAACTGTAAAGTTAAGGAAGTTAGAAGTCAACCATTGTATCTATAGCCACCACCAGTTATCTTGACTCAGTCCTACCACTAGAATGTGATGATTCTTGAAGGGAGAATTGGGTTGAAGACTTTGTTCAACTCTGCCTCACTTAAATCCAGTGAAGACATAAATCAAAAGATATCACCCATACTAATTTGCCATTTTCATCTATCTCAAAGTCTTGTGACAACCAGCAAGTGATGAAGGAGCAGGCATGAATATACTGGGAGCTATGATCAAAGACAGTCTAGGACATTATGTTATCTTCTCACTGGAAGAAGCAGTAGGATTCAGCAACCTCCCTGAGTGTCTGAGCAGCCTTTAAGGATGTCATAGCTCACTTCCTGGTGTGAAGAAGGTTCTACAAAAGTTGCCCTAAAATTGTCTGCTTACCCAACCTTTGCCTGATTACATAACAGGTGAGGATCCCACCCTGAGGTAAAAATACAAAAATAAAATGTACAAAATTTTCTGCAAAGATGATTCTGGAAGATGGCAGAATAACAGCACAGACTTGCTAGTGGTTTGCCTCCAAAACTTGACAAATACCTGTAGAAATGATTCTGAACAAATTCTGGAGCTGCCCAACCCACAGAATGATAGAATGAAGCAAATCTCCAGCTCAAGACTGCTTGGAAGATCTCTGGGAAGGGTCTATTGTGCGGCATGGGAGAACAGCACAACCCAGTGTGGGCTACACCAGCACGGAAGGGACCTGAGCAGGCCATGGTATGACTGAATCTCAGGCACCCATGGTGGCTTCCATATTTTGCAACCTCAAAAAAACCAAGGTAAAATTGGAAGGTCAGTTGAAAAAGCCTGTGGGAGAGGGAGGAGCCAAGATGGCGGAGTAGAAAGATTCATATATGCTAGCTCCAAACCCACTGCCCATAAATTACCTGTAAAGAGGAACTCCCAACAAATTCTGGAGCAGTGGAAGCCACACAACAATGGAGTGGAGGAGATTTCTCTTCCAGAGACCCCTGAAAAACTGACACCAAAGGTCCATTGTGCACCAGACCCAGAGCGGGGCCCAGCCCTGCCTTGGCCGGGCAGCCCCGAGAGGAGAAGATTCGAGCAGGCTTCAGGGGTAGAATCTCTAGCAGTCACAAAGGTCCCTCAACCAACAGGCGCTACAGGTCAGTGAGAGAGACTTCTGGGCTGGCCAAGAGGGGAGCATGGTATCTCCATAACTCAGGCCCCCTCAGAAGGCAGCAGCAGAGACACCAGCAGACTGGAGCTCCCAAAGCAGGCAAGACCTCAGGTGCATTGTTGAAGGTCTCCACATAAACACCCTGAGGGAACAGAGCCTTGGCAGCAGTCCTGTCCCCACCTGAGAACCTGAACTTAATCTCACACTGAATAGTAGCCCTGCCCACAACTTGAACACCTGAATTTAATCTCACACTGAATAGCA
Organism: Bettongia penicillata ogilbyi; assembly: GCA_023548195.1. NCBI lineage: Eukaryota > Metazoa > Chordata > Mammalia > Diprotodontia > Potoroidae > Bettongia > Bettongia penicillata. The sequence continues at coordinate 1,641,957 of JAJHZJ010000293.1, read as the reverse complement.
GCCACACTCCTCACTGAAAGCCCTGAGGCTAGGAAGCAGCATTTTAGTCTAAGACCCTAAGCACTACATGGGTGGATCTGGAGGTTAGACAGGGGTGGAGAGGAATCTCGGAAGTCAAGTAACTGGCTGGGAAAATGCCCAGAAAAGGGGAAAAAAAATAAGACCATAGAAGGTTACTTTCTTGGTGAACAGATATTTCCTCCTTTCCTTTCAGATGAGAAAGGACAATGCTTACCATCAGGTAAAGATATAGAAGGCAAAGCCTCTATATCTCAAACATCCGAAATAAATATTCAATGGGCTCAGGCCATGGAAGAGCTCAAAAAGGATTTTGAAAATCAAGTTAGACAGGTGGAGGAAAAAATGGGAAGAGAAATGAGAGAGAGGCAAGAAAAGCAGGAAAAAAGAATCAATATCTTGCTAAAGGAGACCCCAAAAAATGCTGAAGAAAATAACACCTTGAAAAAATAGGATAACTCAATTGGCAAAAGAAGTTCAAAAAGCCGATGAGGAGAAGAAGGCTTTATAAAGCAGAATTAGCCAAATGAAAAAAGAGGTTCAAAAACTCTCTGAAGAAAATAGTTCTCTCAAAAGTAGAATGGAACAGATGGAGTCTAAGGACTTTATGAGAAATCAAGAAATCACAAAACAAAACGAAAAGAATGAAAAAATGGAAGATAATGTGAAATATCTCATTGGAAAAACAACTGACCTGGAAAATAGATCCAGGAGAGACAATTTAAAAATTATGGGACTACCTGAAAGCCATGATCAAAAAAAGAGCCTAGACATCACCTTTCATGAAATTATCAAGGAAAACTGCCCTGATATTCTTGAACCAGAGGGCAAAATAAGTATTGAAGGAATCCACTGATCACTGCCTGAAAGACATCCAAAAATAGAAACTCCTAGGAACATTGTGGCCAAATTCCAGCATTACCAGGTCAAGGAGAAAATATTGCAAGCACCTAGAAAGAAACAATTCCAGTATTGTGGAAATACAATCAGGATAACACAAGATCTAGCAACTTCTACATTAAGGGATTGAAGAGCGTGGAATATAATATTCCAGAAGTCAAAGGAACTAGGACTCAAACCAAGAATTACCCACCCAGCAAAACTGAGTATAATACTTCAGGGGGGGGAAAGATGGTCTTTCAATGAAATAGAAGACTTTCAAGCATTCTTGTTGAAAAGACCAGGCTGAAAAGAAAATTTGACTTTCAAACCCAAGAATGAAAAGAAGTATAAAAAAGTAAACAGCAAAAAGAAGTCATAAGGGACTTACCAAAGTTGAATTGTTTGCATTCCTACATGGAAAGACAATATTTGTAACTCTTGAAACTTTTCAGTATCTGGGTAGTTGGTGGGATTATACACAGACACACATACACACACACACACATATATACACATGCACTCGCAGACAGAGACAGAGAGCACAGAGTGAATTGAATAGGAGGGGATCATATCTTAACAAAATGAAGTGGTGAGAGAGATGTATTGGGAGGAGAGAGGGAGAAATGTAATGGGGCAAATTATCTCTCATAGAAGAGGCAGGCAGGAGACTTTTTAGTGAAGAGAAAAAGAGGAGAACTGAGAGAAAAACATGAAGTTTATTCTCACCACATTCGACTAAAGGAAGGAATAAAATGCACACTCTTTTTGGTTTGAAAACCAATCTCACAACAGGAAAGTGGGGGAGAAGGGGATAAGCAGGGTTGGGGGGATGCTGGGTGGGAGGGCCTTGGGGGGAGGGAAAAATTTGAAGTCAACCCTTGGGGAGGGACAGGATCAAAAGAGAATAGAAGCAATGGGGGGCAGGATAGGATGGAGGAAATTATAGTTATTCTTGCACAACACGACTATTATGTAAGTCATTTGCAAAACTACACAGATATGGCCTATATTGAATTGCCTGCCTTCTCAAAAGGAAGGGGGGGAGGAGGGAGGGATGGGGAGAATTTGGAACTCAAAGTTTTAGGAACAACTGTTTAGTATTGTTCTTGCTACTAGGAAGGAAGAAATAGAGGTCATGGGGAATAGAAAGTTATCTGGCCCTACAGGACAAAAGAGAAGATGGGTTCAAGGGAAGGGAGGGATGATAGAAGAGAGGGCAGATTGGTGATAGGGGAAATTAGAATGCTTGGTGTATTGGGGTGGGGGGAGGGGACAAATTGGGAGAAAATTTGTAACCCAAAATTTTGTGAAAATGAATGTAAAATTTAAATAAATAAATTTATGAATAAAAAGAAAAAAAAAGAAAAGGCCTGTGGGAGCAATGTGGGAGAGCAGAGTGGCTGGGTCCCAGCCCCAGGGTGGCAGAGGGGGTGCAGCAGCCCAGTGAAGAGAACCCTGCAGTAGCAGCAGCAGAGGCAGAGGTAGTGGAAGGGGAAGGAACTGTTTCTGGAGCTCTGGGGTCATAGATTATGCGGTTCAAGTGACTGACAGAACACCACCCACTTCAACTAGAAGCAGAAAACTACATTAACAAAGAGCTGAAAAGTCAAATAAGTAGCTGGGAACATGAGCAAAAAACGAAAAAAAAAAGAATCAGACTATAGAATTATACTTTGGTGACAAGGAAGATCAAAGTACATAAACAGAAGACCACACACAAAGCTGCTACAGCCAAACACCCCAAGAAAAAAATTTAAGTGGTCTCAGGCCTCGGAAGAGCTCAAAAAGTATTTTGAAAATCAAGTAAGAGAAAAAGAGCAAAAATTGTAAAGATTAATGAGATGCAAGAAAATCCTGACAAAGGGTCAACTGCTTGGCAAAGGAGACCCAAAAATTGCTAATGACAATAACACTTAAAGAAATAGACTAACTCAGATGGCAAAACAAATCCAAAAGTCAATGAGGAGAAGAATACCTTAAAGAGCATAATTGACCAGATGGAAAAGGAAGTCCAAAAGCTCCCTGAAGATAACAATTTCTTGAAGATTAGAATGGAGCAGATGGAAGTTGGTTGTTGTCCCTTGTATTAAACGAGGACCAAAATGACATCATCACTGTAAAGTGAAATTTCAATGTGTCCAACTGTGGCTAAGCCGACCAACATGAGTGCAGAATGCTCTATAACAGGTTGGGCACCGATAGTTTATATGAGTATTTGGGATAGATACCCCAAATTTGCACATCCTGCGTTTACTTTGTGCTATCCCAATTCTGCCTGGCTCAAAGAGCACAGCACATTTTCTTATGTGGGCACGCTGCTGAGCAGTACTGTGGCAGTGTCTCCCATGTTGCACAGTCAAATCCAAAGTTCTTAAGAGAGACCTTGAGAGTGTCCTTCTATCATTTCTTCTGGTCACCCTGTGATCACCTACCACATGCCAGTTCTCCATAAAATAAATAGTCTTTTTGGCAAGTGTACATTTTGCATTTGTATAATGTGACCAGTCCACTGGAGTAGTGCTCTCTGAATCATGGTTTGAATATTTGACAGGTCAACCCAAGAAAGGAATTCAGTGTCCGGTACCTTCTCTGACCAGGTGATACACAGAATCTTCCTAAGACAGTTCAAATGGAAGCGATTCAGTTTCCTGGCATGGCACTGATAGACAGTCCATGATTCCCAAGCCTGTAACAGCGAGGTCAGTGCAATAGCTCTATAGACCTTCAATTTGGTGGTTAGTCTAACACCTTTTCTCTCCCAAACCTTTCTTCAGAGCCTCCCAAACACTGAGCTAGCTCTGGAAATGTGTGCATCACCTCATTGTCTTTGTGTACATCCCTGGAAATTACACTACCAAGGTAAGTGAACTTATCCACACCATTCAAAACTTCTCCATTTGTTGTAAGCAATGCTTCCATGTATGGATGGTATAGTGGTAGCATAAGGAGCACCTGTGTATTTTGATGTTAATTATTAGGTCAACTACCATACTGATGGTAAGTTCTTCAATTTGAAACAATTTGCAAGCCAACACCAAAGTGGAGGGAGTGTTGGTGCATGATTTTCTGTTTGTAGATGATTGTGCACTCAATGCAGCCTCTGAAGCTGAGATGCAAGAAGGTATGGATCAATTCTCTGCTGCCTGTGCTAATTTTGGCCTAATAATTAATGCCAAAAAAACACAAGTGCTTCATCAGATGGAAACTAATGACTTTATGAAAAATCAAGAAATTAAAAAACAAAACTAAAAGAATGAAAAAAAATATAGCAGATGTGTAATACTTCATTGGAAAAACAACTGATCTGGAAAACAGATCCAAGAGAGACAATTTAAAATTTTTTGGACTACCTGAAAGCCATAAACAACAACAAAAAAACCCTAGACTTCATCTTCCAAGAAATTTACGAGGAAAACTGCCCTGACACTGTGGAACCAGAGGGTAAAATAGATATTGGGAGAATCTACTGATCACCTCCTGAAAGAGAAGATAGAACAAATGGGGGGAAGCATAGGATGGAGGGAAATATAGTTACTCATTTGCAATTTGATGGGTATGGAACAGTTATAGAAGTACAAATGTATAGCCTATATTTAATTACTTGATTTGTCAGTGAGGATGAGTTGGGGGGGGAGGAGAGCAGAGAACCTGAAACTCAAAGTTTTAAAAATGAAATGTTAAAAATTGTTTCTACATACAGCTGGCAAACAAGGTATACAGGCAATGGGGTATAGAAATCTATCTTGCCCCATAAGAAAATGGAGGGGATGGGGATAAGAGAAGGGAGGGATGTGATAGAAGGAAAGGAAGATTAGGGTAAGTGGGAATCAGAATGCATGCTGTTTTGGGGTGGACAGAGGGGAGAGATGGGGAGAAAATTTTGAACTCAAAATCTTGTGGAAGTGTCTGTTGAAAATTGAAAATAAATAAATTAAAAAAAAAAAGTTTATTCCACTCACTATCAGTAAATGGAACATTCACACACTTATAGACAACACAAAATCCAGTATACATGAAAGACAAACAGCTCTTGTAAGACAACTGTTTGAGTATCATATCCAAATAGCCCTGAGTGAACCAAAGTTGGCAGATGAGTCCAGGTTAGTAAAGTAAAAAATGGATCCAAGTTCATCTGGAGTGACTGCAGGGAAGAGAAGTGCCATGAAACTGGAGTAAATTTTGCTAGCAAAACTAATCTAGTCAACAAACTTGTAAGTCTCCTAAAAGGAATGAATAACAGAATCATGACAATTCAATTGCTACTTGCAGGAAAACACCACACCATCATCATCAGTGAATATGACCCCACCATAGAGAACCCTGATGAGGGCGGGGTGGAGCCAGGAAGGTGGAGTGACAGTATCAACCCCTGAGCTTGCCTTTGCTTCAGCTCAACTGAGGAGATCTCCCTTGACCAGACTACCCTTCCCCCACACTTAACAAGCTAGCCCCAGGGCTGATCAGGAAAACACAGAACAAAAAGATAAAAAGGCACCTGAGTTTAACTTTTTCACACCAGCTAGTTCAACACCAAATTCTTCAGCTTGTAACTGGAAGAACCCGAAGCCACAACACAAATCACCATCATGAGCAAGAAAAAGCAAAGCATTGAGTAAGGGGGTGGAGCCAAGATGGCCGAGTGAGAGCAACAACTCACCTAAGCTCTGGGAAAAACTGCTTCAGATACCTCTGAAAGGAGAATCTGACCAAATTTCGGAATTCAGTGGGAGACAGACTGTGAAGGATTCAGAGCCTAGGAAAGAATGGAAGGTCCACGGAAAGGATCTGTTCCACAGGGATGAGCCCACAGCACACAGCACAGCACAGTCAAGGCAGCAGAGCAGAAGGGCCCCGGAAAACCTTAGATGGAAGCAGGCAGAACTGGCAGAATGGCAGCTGAGGGTAGGAGACCAGCAAAGCTGAGCCAGGGAGAGTGGTTGAGTGCTAGATATCAGTGCAACAGCTCCTGAGACTTTCAGCCCACAGATTAAACATCTATAAATCACTTAGTTGGACTTCTGGGAGACAGGATGGTGGAGTGATCAGTAAATGCTCTCTCCTCCCCCCTTGATGACCATGAAAGAATCATAAAACATTTTCCCAGAAAAATCCTGGATCAGTGGTAACAGGAGAGGGGGCAACTAGTCTCATAACACCTGAGGCTAGGACAATACCTAAGGGGGATTCCTCCCACTGTGGTAGAGGCAAACTGGAAGGACAGGGTACCCAGGGCAGAGAAAACTCACACTAGGACCCAGGCAAGCCTCAGCACCAGGAGAGGAGCCCCAGGAGGGGTGGGAACCCACACTAATATCTAGGTGTGCCTCAGCTCTCCAAGGGAAATGGGAAGACAATAGGGCAGCTGAGATCACCATCCCCTGAACTTAACTTTGCCTCAGTTCAGTTGAGGAGATCTCCCGTGACCAGACCACGCCTCTTCCACACTTAATAAGCTAAACCCAGGGCTGATCAGGGAAACACAAAACAAAAACCTGCTTTTAGCTTTTTCACACGTCAACTCATCACCAAGTTCTGCAGCTTCTAACTGAAAGAAACAGAAGCCACAACATACAATCAACATCATGAATATAAACAAGCAAAATAAGCACACACACACACACACAAAAACATAGAATCTTTCTACGTGGATAAAGACTAAAATACAAATACTAAAGAAGTCAGTACTGAGACTGTACTTCCATCTGAAACTTCAGAAGGGTCTATGAACTGCTCCCATGCACAAATAGCTCTCCTGGGACAGTTGAAGAAGGGAAGAGAAGAAAAACTGGCCAGTGATCTTAAAATTATAAAAAAAAAATAATTCACTGATGAGAACATCTCCTGGAAAAGAAAAATCGAACAAATGGAAGAGGAAGTCCAAAAATTAATTGGAGAAAAATAAAGCAAAGCAAAGGTGAAAAAAACATAGAATCTTTCTAAGGGGACAAGGACCAAAAGAAGAATACCAAAGAGGTCAGGAGTGAGACTGTACTTCCATCTGAAACTTCAGAAGGTACTATGAACTGCTCGTATGCACAAACAGCTCTCCTAGAACAACTGAGAACGAAATAGATGAAAAACTGGCCAATGATTTTAAAAAGTACGAAAAAAGAATTACATGAAGAGAACATCTCTTTAAAAAGGAAAACTGAACAAATGGAAAAAGAAGTAGAAAACCTAACTGAGAAAATTGGATAAATGGAAAAGGAAGTACAAAAATTAACTGGAGAAAATAAGTCCTTAAAAGGAACAATTGGACAGATGGAAAAGGAGATGCAAAAGTTAACTGAAGAAAACAAATAGATAAAAATTGGAATTGAACAAATAGAAGCCAATGACTCTGTGAGGCAGAAAGAATCAGTCAAACAAAATCTAAAGAATGAAAAGATAGAAGAAAATGTAAAATATCTAATTGGAAAAACAACTGACCTGGAAAATAGATACACAAGAGAAAATTTAAGAATTGTTGGCCTACCAGAAAGCCATAATGGAAAAAAAAGTCAGGACAGTATCTTCCAAGAAACAATCACGGAAAACTGCCTAGAAGTGGTAGATCCAGAGGACAAAATACTTATTGAAATAATCCACTGTTCACCTCCTGAAACTAAACACCCCAAGAAATATGGTTCCCAAATTTCAGAACTATCAAGTGAAAGAGAAATTACCACAAGCAGCCAGAAAGAAACCATTCAAATATCGAGGAGCAATAGTCAGGATCACACAGGACCTTGCAGCTTCTACATTAAAAGAAAAAATTAATTAGAATATGATATTTCATATGGCAAAGGAAGTGGGACTACAACCAAGCATCAATTACCCAGCAACATTCAGCACAACATTGTAAGCAAGGAGATGGACGTTCAACGAAATTAGAGATTCCCAGGCATTTCTAACAAAAAAGATCATTACTCAGTAGAAAACATGATCTTCAAATTCAGGTCTCAAGAGAGGCATAAACAGGGGAAAAGAAAAACTGGCTACTCAATTTGAGGAAACTGTTTACCTCCCTATAAAGGAAGATGATACTTGTTAATCTTGAGAACTGTACATCTACTATGAAATATAAAAGAGATATATGTAGGGGAAATGAGTATAAACTAAATGATGTGATGATAAAAATATGATTTTAGTGTGCCAAGGGATTGTAACAGCAGATGTGGAAAGGAGGAAGCAGAAAATGGAAAATTATATCACAGAAATAAGTACAAAATTATAGAAGAGGGAAAGAGGGGAGAGAGATGAGCATTGTTTGAGAAGTATTCTCATCTGATTTGGTTAAAGGAGGGAACAATAAACTTAAGTAAGTGTATGAATCCAACTAGCTCTATAGGGAGTAGGAGGGGAAGGGGAAAGAAATGGGAAGGGAAGGTAAAAGAGAGGGAAAAAGTAGTAAGGGTAAAGGGCAATAAAAGGTAGGGGGGCTGAAAGAAGGAAGAGAAGACTGCAGGAGGTAGTGGTGAAAAGTAAAAATTCTATTGAGGAGGGGAAATGATACAGGAGAATTAAAGCACAAATGGCGGGAAAGAGGATGGAGTGAAGACACGGGTTGTAATCATAACTGTGGCTGTGAATGGAATGAATTTTTCCAAAAAACAGAGATGAAAAGCAGAATGGATTAAAAGTCATAATCCAACAATGTATTGTTTCCAAGAAACACATTGGAAACAGGGGGATACACACAGGGTAAAGGTAAAAGTTTGGAACAGAATATATTGTGCTTCAGCTGATGTAAGAAAAGCAGGGGTAGCAATCCTCATCTCAGAAAAAGCAAAAGCAGAGATAGATCTAATCAAAAGAGATAAGGAAGGAAACTATATTCTGCTAAAAGGCACAATAGAGAATGAAGCCATATCATTAGTAAACTTGTATTCTCCAAATGGTATAGCATCCAAATTCTTCGAGAACAGGTTGGGGGAACTGAGGGAAGAAATGGACCATGAAACTATACTAGTAGGGGATCTCAGCCTCCCTCTCTGAACTTGATAAATCTAACCTCCAAATAAACAAGAAAGAGGTCAAAGAGTTAAATAAAACGCCGGATAAGGTAGATTTGATAGATCTCTGTAGAAATATGAATGGGGATAGAAAAGAATATACCTTTTTCTGAGCGGTACTTGGCATATATACAAAAAACTGACCATGTTCTAGAGCATAGAAACCTCACAATCCAGTGCAGAAGGCCAGAGACAGTCAATGCATCCTTCTCAGATCATAATGTAATAAAAATTGTATGAAAAAAGGCCACGGTAAGATAAAGGAAAAATTAGTTGGAAACTAAATAATCTAATCCTAAAGAAGGAGTGGATTAAACAACAAATCATAGAAACAATCAACAACTTCATCGAAGAGAATGACAATAATGAGACAAACTTCCAAATCTTATGGATTTGCAAAAGTAGTTCTTAGGGGAAGTTTTATGTCTTTGAATGCCTGCATAAATAAAATAAACAAAGAGAAGGTCAATAATTGGGCATGGAATTGAAAAAGCTAGAAAAAGAACAAGTGGAAAATTTCCAAGTAAATATCAAATCAGAAATACTGAAAACCAAAGGAGAGATTAATGAAATTGAAATTAAGAAAACAATTGAATTAATAAATAAAATCAATAGTTGGTTTTATGAAAAAAACTAATAAAATTGATAAACCTTTGACTAATCAGATTTTAAAAAAGGAAGAAGAAAACCAAATTACTAATATCAAAAATGAAGGGAATGAACTCACCTCCAATGAGGAGAAAATTAAGACAGTAATTAGAAATTCCTTTTCCCAACTTCATGCCTATAAATTCGACAATGTAAATGAGATGGATGGGTATTTTAAAAAATACAAATTGCCCAGCTTAACAGAAGAGGAATTTGAATTCTTAAAGAACCCAGTATAAGAAAAAGAAATTGAGCAGCTATCAATGAATTCCCTAGGAAAAACTCTCCAAAACTGGATGGATTTACTAGTGAATTCTATCAAACATTTAAAGAACAAACAATTGCAATACTTTATAGAGTATTTGGGAAAACTGGGGAAGAAGGAATACTCACAAATTCTTTTTATGTTACAAATATGATTTTGATACCTAAACCACGAAGAGACGAAACAGAGAAAGAAAATTACAGACCAATTTCTCTAATGAATATAGATGTGAAAATTTTAAATAAGATTTTTAAGGAAACGAATACAGCAACTTATCACAAGAATAATACATTATGATCAGGTAGGATTCATACCAGTAATTCAGGGCTGGTTCATTATTAGGAAAACTATTAGCATTATTGATCATATCAACAAAAAACTAACAGAAAACTTATGATTATCTCAATAGATGCAGAAAAAGCTTTTGACAAAATAAAACACCCATTCCTATTAAAAACATTGGAGAGCATAGGACTAAAGGGAATTTCTAATAAAATAATAAGCAGTAGCTACCTAAAAGCTTCTGCAAGCATTACATGCAATGGCGATAAGCTAGATGTATTTCCAATAAGATCAAGGATGAAACAATGATGTCCACTATCACCACTATTGTTCATTATAGTACTACAAATGTTACTTGTAGCAATTACACGAGATAAAGAAATTGAAGGAATTGGAATAGGCAGAGAAGAAACTAAGTTATCACTCTTTGCAAATGATAAGATGTTATACTTAGAGAATCGCAGAAATTCAAGTAGAATACTACTTGAAATTCTAATCAACTTTGACAAAGTTGCAGGTTACAAAATAAACCAGCACAAGTCTTCTGCATTTCGATATATTAGTAACAAAATCCAACAGCAAGAGATAGAAAGAGAAATCCTATCTAAAGCTAAGGTAGACACTATAAAATATTTGGGAGTTTACCAGCCAAAACAAATGCAGGGAGTATATGAACACAACTACAAGACACTTTTCATGCAAATAAAGTGAGAACTAAGTAAATGGAAAAACATCAGTTGTTCGTGGGTAGGCCGAGGCAATATAATAAAAATGGCAATTCTACCTAAACTAATTTACTTATTTAATGCCAAACCAATTAAATTATCAGACAATTATTTTCAAGGACTGGAATAATTGTATGAAAATTCATCTGGAAGAACAAATCTTCCAGAATATCAAGGGGACTAATGTAAAGAAATGATGGGGAAGGTGTCCAAGTACTACCAGATCTGAAACTGTATTATAAAGTAGCAATTATATAAACCACTTGGTACTGGCTAAGAAACAGAAAAGTAGACAAGTGGAATATTCTAGGTATTCAAGACACAGTAGACAATGAATATAACAATCTACTGTTTGATAAACCCGAGGCCCTGAACTTCTGGGACAAGAAATCACTGTTCGATAAAAACTGCTGGGAAAACTGGATAAAAGTGTGGCGTAAACTAGGCATAGACCAATGCCTGACACCGTACAGAATGCAATACAAATGGGTATACAATCTAGGTATAAATATTGATGCTATGGACAAATTGCTGGAACAAGGAATAGTGTATTTATCAGATTTATGGAGAAGAAAAGAATTTTTCACTAAAGAAGAGATATAAAGCATTACGATGTGCAAGATGGATAATTTTGATGACATTACACTGAAAAGTTTTTGCATAATTACACCCAATGCAACCAAAATTCAGAGTGATCTAGAAAACTGGGAAAGAATTTTTACAGTTAATGTCAGTGACAAAAGCCTCATTTCTAGAATATATAGATAATTGGGTCAAATGTACAAAAACACAAGTCATTCCCCAATTGATAAATAGTCAGGTGATATGAACAAGCAATTTTCAGAGGAAGAAATTAAGGATACCTGTAGTCATATGAAAAAAAGATCTAAATCACTTCGTATTAGAGAGATGCAAATCAATACAACTCTGAGGTACCACATTACACCTATCAGATTGGCAAACATGACAGAACAGAAAGATAATAAATGTTGGCAAGGATGTGGGAGAGTTGGAACACTAATACACTTGGTGGAGCTGTGAGCTGATCCAACTATTCTGGAGAACAATTTAGAACTCTTCCCAAAGGGCTAAAACAAAAATACCCTTTGATCCAACAATACTGCTTCTAGGACTGTATCCCCAAGAGATCATAAAAATGGGAAAGTGTCCCACATGTACAAAAGTATTTATAGCAGAATTCTTTCTGATGGTCGAAAACTGGAAATCAAGGGGATCCACATCAATTGGGGAATGGCTGCATAAATTGTGGGATATGAATGTAATGGAATACTACTGTGCTATAAGAAATGATAAACAGAAAAACTTCTGAGAGGTCTGGAAAGACGTGTATGATATGATGCGAGCGAAAGGAGCAGAATCAGGAGAACTGTGCACAGCAACGACTACAGTGTGAGAGAGTTTTTTCTGGTAGACTTGGAACTTCATTGCAATGCAAGGACTTCAAAAAATTCCCAGTGATCTTCTAAGACAAAATGCCTTCCACATCCAGAGAAAGATCTATGGAATTCAATGCAGCATGTAGTAGATCATTTGTGTGTGTGTATGTGTGTGTGTCTGTGTATGTGTGTGTGGTTGTGTGTGTATTGTGTTTTGGTTTGTTAGATGATTTCTCCCACTCATTTTATTCTTCAATACAGCCTGACTGTAGTGAAAATGTATTTAAAAAGATTGTATGTGTAGAATCTACACAAAATTGTATGCCATCTCAGGGAGGAAGAAGGGAGGTAGGGGAGAGGGTGGGAAAAAAATGATCTAACGTATATTGTAGTGATTGTAGAAGACTGAAAATAAATAAAAATTAATAAAAAGCACCCTGTTACGGTCAAAGAAACATTTCATGGAAACCTGGAGACTCTTATTATCAACATGTCAAAAAGACAAGAAAATAATTCTGGGTGACTTTAATGATAAGCTTTATGGCTCTGACTATTGGATATAACAGGGAATCTGTGGAAAAATGGAGTTGGAAACACCAACAGAATTGGTCACTTTGTATGGAAGACTTGTAAATCTCATGGCCTTCTTATCACCAGTGCTGTTTTCTATTTACCTAAATGCAATAAAACTTCATTAGATGCACCCTCACAGCAAACACTGCCACTTAATAGACTGTATGATTGAAAGGAGAATAGACATACAGGATGTGAGAGTGAGGAAAGCAATGTGTAGTGCAGAGTGCTGGAGTAATCATAGACCCACCCTCTCTAATCTTAATATTCACATTCTAAAATAGTGACAGCCCCAAGGAGAAATGACTACCAGAAGGATTAATTTCAACAGAGTAGAGTGCTTTTCTGAGTGAGAACAGATGTTGCTAACTTGTAGGGAAACTTGAATCAACACACAGTTGGCAAGAGTGGAGCAGAAAAGGAATGAGATTTGGTGTACAGAACTGCACTTCCTCATGTAGGTGAGAATACAAAATCAAGATTTTGCTGAAAATGTCGGGGAAGTCCAGAATCTGCTAAATGAAAAATGAAAAGTCCACAGAGTTGACCTTCAGGATAGTTCATCTATCTATAAGAAGGTAATATTTAATTCCATCAAAAGTAAAATAGAAGTGATCCTTAGAGAGATGCAGAATTCTTTGCTCAGGGAGAAGGAAAATGAAATTCAGTTTTATGCTGATAGTAACAATACAAAGTACTTTTACAATGTCCTGAAGATCATTTATGGGTCAAAGACCTAGGGTGCCTCTCAACTACTCACGGCTTATGGAGGAACATTGATTATTTATAAGGGCATGATTCTAGAAATATAGGCTGAACACTTAAATTTTGTTCTCAGTAGAACAGCATCAATCAATGCTGAAGTAATTGAACATTTTCCTCAGGTTGAAGTTAATCTTTCCCTAGTTGAAAGTTGTAAGTGAAGAAGAGGTTTTAAAAGTCATTACTCTCCTTTCACATGGCAATGTTCCTAGGGCTGATTTTATTCCAGGTGAAATTTATAAGGTGCTGATGGTGGGTTCTATTGCTCAAACAAAACCTGTCTGAAAATTTCTAAATTGTATGGCAAGAGCAGGTTATCACCTATGAGTTCAAGGATGCCTTCCTTGTCTATCTCTAAAGGAAATAGATTGTTCTATGAAAATCATGGGCATGAGTGGAAGTTCTTTCAGTCATTGCTGGCAAGATTCTTGCCAGACTTCTTAATAGGATAATTCTTCACCTAAGAATTCTTCTCCTATCTAAGAGCCAGTGTGAGTTCAGGAAACGTTGATGTGGTGTTAACTCCCCCAAAACTCCAAGGGAAATGCCCGAGGCAGAACAGAAATCCGTACACAATTGTAGGTATGACAAAGTTCTTTTAAGTCAGGAGGGATCATAGAAAATTATGTCAAAATTTGGTTGCCCATGGAAGCTTATCAAATCATGTCAATTTCATGATTGTATGCTTGTCTGGGTTTTGATTAATGGATGAATGCTCATGTACTTTCCCATATACCAATGGATTGAAACAAGGGTGTATACTTTCTCCCATGCATTTTAGCAAACTGTTTTCAGCCATGTTGTCAAACATCTTCAAGGAGAATGAACATGCCATTAAGGTTAGCTACCACAGTTATGGTAAATTCTTCAAGTTCAACAAAAAGCTACAAGTCAAAACTCAAGTGGAGGGAGTGTTGGTACATGATAGTTTTGTTTGCAGATGATTGTGCACTCAATGCAACCTCTGAAGCAACAAAATATGGAAAGAGTCTCTGCTGCTGGTGCTAACTTTGTCCTAACAACTCCCAGAAAACACAGGTGCTCCCTCAGTCAGCACCATACCATCCATATGTAGAAGTATTAGGTACAGCAATTGGAGAAATTTTGAATAATGTGGAGAAATTCACTTACTTTTGCAGCATACTTTATAGGGATGTACACGTTGATAATGAAGTTGACTTGCACGTTGCCAGAGATAGCATAATGCTTGAGAGGCTCTGAAATAAAGTGTAGGGGAGAAGAGGTATTAGATTGACTAACAAAGTGAAGGTCTACAGAGTTGCGCTTACCTCATTGCTGTATGCATATGAGACCTGGGCAGTATACCAGCACCATTCTAGGAAATAAGATAATTTCCATTTGAATTGTCTTTGAATTGAATCAGGAAGATTCTGAAGAGGATGTGGCAGCACAACATACTATATTTCCAAAAAGACTAGTTTATGGAGAACTCACACAGGGCTAGCCCTCACATAATATTCAGAAACAATACAAGTACACTCTTAAAGTATCTCTGAAGAACTTTGGAATTGATTGTGTGACATGGGTGACACTAGCAGAGAATCACCCAACATGGTGTTACCTCATCAGTGCTCTCTGAGTAAAGCCGAATTGAAGTGGCTCAAAGGAAACATAGGATGCTCAAACCTAGAGACTCTGCCCCAAACATTCACATGAACTATTTGTTTTTGATCTGTGGTAGAGTATTCCAAGCTTGTATTTTCTGATCAGCCAAAGTCCAACACACTGTAACTCGACTCTAATGCAGTGATGTCATCTTTGTTCCTATTTGAAAATGAAGGACAACAACCAATATTATCTATATAATAAAAGCCCTGTATCAACATGTACTACTAGTGGTAAAAAAGCATTTTCTTTTGTTTACGGATGATTGTGCACCGAATGCACAAGGTATGGATAGATTCTCTGCTGCTGGTACTAATTTTGTCCTAACAACACCAAGAACACACAGGTGTTCCCTCAGTCACCATGGATAGTATTCAGCATAAATACATACATAAATACAACATATATATATATATATATATATATATATATGTGTGTGTGTGTGTGTGTGTGTGTATACATATATATGTGTGTGTATGTGTGTGCTTCAAGATAGTCATTTAGATATAGGTGTATATATATAATATATATATTATATATATACACCTATATCTATCTATCTATCTATCTATCTATCTATCTATCTATCTATCTATCTATCTATCTATCTATCTATCTATCTATCTACCTATCTATCTATCTATCTATAAAATTGCACCATCTCCATGTTCAGTAGTTCAAGAATCCCCTTATCTGATCACAGTCTATTAGATTTTTACTTTTCCCACCTCTTTCCCTTACAAAGCTAGGCTCTTACCTTGCAATTCTCTTCCAGGTCATTTCCTGTACACTATATTCTTTTTCTTCCAATATTGACTCTTTGATGAATTAATTCAACTTTACATTGACCTCCTCTAACCCCATGTCAAATCTAAGTATTTATTTAGTCCCATCATTCACTTCTGCACTCTTATTTATATGCTGCTGAATAAAGGTGGAGAAAATCATGCTACCATTCTGACTGGGTCCATTTTAAATTAATTTTAGACACTCTTGACTGGACTTCTACTGATGCTAGGCAATTCTTCTATTCCTGTCTTATCAACTTAGTATCACAAACTCCACAGTAGCTCTTCTCAATTTTTGATTCTTTTTAAACCTCTCATCACTCCTTTTCTCTCAGTCTCTGAAATGAAATGAAAACATTTGACCATTATCTAGCTCATAGGCACCAGAAGTAAATGAACTCCATATCATCTAATTAAAAGGTAGGAAAAAAAATCTAAAAGGTATTTGGGAAACAAAATTATATTGAAAATTCCTGATACATTGAACTAATGATTGAAAAGGAAACAAACCAAAATTAAAGTGATACTGGATGTTAAAACAGTTTAAAAACAAAAACATATGTTTCAACCTCAGAATTTAAAAAAAAAATATGCTACAGGGGGGCAGAGCCAAGATGGCGGAGTAGAAGGACACACGTTTACGAGCTCTGAAACCAAAGCCCATAGAATTAATGTAAAAAGAGTCCCCCATAACTTCTGGGTCAATACAAGGTGTGCAGAAACTCAGTGGAAGAGAGTTCCGTTCCAGGGAGCCCTGGAGACCCGTCCCCAGGGTCCGTGGTGGACCACACCCCCAGCGCTGCCTGGCCGAGGCCCCAGAGAAGCTGATTTGAGCAGGCTTCAGAGACGGAAGCTCCAGCAGCCGGGAAAGTCCCTCCGCCCACAGAAGCTACAGGTCAGTGAGAGAGAAGGCCGGGCTGGAGGAGAGGGGGAGCAGGGCATCTCCGTGACTCGGGCACCCTCAGGAGGAAGCGGCGGCGGCAGAGACGGGGGCAGGAAGCGGTGGAGGCAGAGGTGTGGGCAGCGGCTGAGGCGGCAGCGGACCAGGAATCAGGAATCCCCCAGCAGCAGGCAGGATCTTCATTACGGAAGATTCCTGCATAAAACCTGAGGGAGCTGAGCCTGGGAGACGGCCCTGCCCCCACCCCGCTCTATTACTGAAGGCTTCTGCTTAAAGCCCCCGGGGGAACTGAGTTTGGGAGGTGGGCCCCCACACCACCCCCACCCGCTCCATTCCTGAAAGTCTCTACATAAAGTCCCTGAGGGATCTGAGCCTGGGAGGCGGCCCTGCCCCCACCCCAGCACCTGAACTAAAGCTCACTGATTGACAGCCGGCAGGAGGAAAGCCCATTTAAATCTCAGAGGCCAAGCACTAGCTGGGTGGATCCAGGCGGGGGTGGAAAGGAATCTCAGAAGTCAAGTAACTGGCTGGGAAAATGCCTAGAGAAGGGAAGAAAAATAAGACTTTAGAGAGTTTTTTCCAACAAATGCAAATGATCCCGACCTTCGGATCTGATGAAGAGGACGTATCCTTGCCATCAGGGAAAGACAGGGAGGGCGGGGCCTCAGTACCCCAGACACACCAGGGGGGTGGCAGGTGGGCTCAGGCCCTGGAAGATCTCAAAAAGGATTTTGAAAAGCAAGTTAGACAGGTGGAGGAAAAACTGGGAAGAAAAATGTCAGAGATGCAAGAAAAGTATGAAAAACGGGTCAATACCTTGGTAAAGGAGACCCAAAAAAATGCTGAGGAAATTAACACCTTGAAAAATAGGCTCACCCAATTGGCAAAGGAGGTTCAAAAAGCCAATGAGGAGAAGAATGCTTTCAAAAGCAGAATGAGCCAAATGGAAAAAGAGGCTCAAAAGCTCACTGAATTTAATAGTTCTCTCAAAATTAGAATGGAGCAGATGGAGTCTAATGACTTTATGAGAAACCAAGAAATCACCAAACAAAACCAAAAGAACGAAAAAATGGAAGAGAATGTGAAATATCTCATGGGAAAAACAACTGACCTGGAAAATAGATCCAGGGGAGACAATTGAAAAATTATGGGACTACCTGAAAGTCATGACCAAAAAAAGAGCCTAGACATCATCTTCCATGAAATTATCAAGGAAAACTGCCCTGACATTCTACAACCTGAGGGCAAAATAAGTATTGAAAGAATCCATTGATCACCGCCTGAAAGAGATCCAAAAAGAGAAACTCCTAGGAACATTGTGGACAAATTCCAGAACTCCCAGGTCAAGGAGAAAATCTTGCAAGCAGCTAGAAAGAAACAATTCCAGTATTGTGGAAATACAATCAGGATAACTCAAGATCTAGCAGCTTCTAGGGATCGAAGGGCATGGAATAGGATATTCCAGAAGGCAAAGGAACTAGGACTCAAACCAGGAATCACCTACCCAGCTAAACTGAGTATAATACTTCAAGGGAAAATATGGTCTTTCAATGAAACAGAGGACTTTCAATCATTCTTAATGAAAAGACCAGAGCTGAAAAGAAAATTTGACTTTCAAACACAAGAATGAGAAGAAGCATGAAAAAGGAAACAGCAAAGAGAAGTCTCAAGGGACTTACCAGAAGTGAACTGTTTACATTCATACAGGGAAAGACAATATTTCTAACTCTTAAAACTTTTCAGTATCTGGGTAGTTGGTGGGACCACAAATACACATGTACACGCATGCGCACACATACACACATGCACACACATACAGAGATAGAGAGCACAGATTGAACTGAATAGGATGGGACCATACCTTAAAAGAAACTAAGGTAAATGGTGAGAGAGAAATGTAGAGGGAGGAAAGAGAGGGAAAGGGAAGGAGGTAACTATATGTCATTTAAGAGGCAAGTAGGAGATGTTTTTAGTGGAGGGAAAAAGAGGAGAGCTGAGAAAAAAAAAAAACAAGAAGTTTACTCTCATCACATTTGACTAAACGAAGGAGTGAAATGCACACTCATTTGGGTATGAAAACCTATCTTACAGTATAAGAAAGTGGGGGAGAAGGAGATATTGCAAGGGGGGGGGGATGATGGTGGGTAGGGCAAAGGGAGGAGGGAGCAATTTGAAGTCAACACTTGGGGAGGGACAGGATCAAGAGACAGAAGAGAAACAACGAGGGGCAGGTTAGGAGGGATAGTAATCCAGTTAGTCTTACACAACACGACTATCAGGGAGGTCATTTGCAAAACTACACAGATATGGCATATATTGAATTGCCTGCCGTCCCAAAGGGAATGGGTGGGGAGGGAGGGATGGAGAGAATTTGGAACTCAAAGTTTTAGGAACAACTGTTTAGTATTGTTGTTGCAACTAGGAAAGAAGACATACAGTTAATGAGGAATAGAAAGTGATCTGGCCCTACAGGAGAAAAGAGAAGATGGAGACAAGAGAAGAGAGGTATGACAGTAGAGAGGGCAGAGTGGAGATAGGGAAAATTAGATTGCTTGGGGTATTGGGGTGGGGGGAGGGGATAAAAGGGGAGAAAATTTGGAACCCAAAAATTTGTGAAAATGAATGTAAAAAATTAAATAAATAAATAAAATTAAAAGGAAAAAAAAAATATGCTACAGAGAAGTAATAGCCAAATCAAATAGAGAAGAGAGAATCTCTAAAGAAGAAATATTTGAAAAAAAATTCTTGTCACCTGTAGGGTCAAAATTAGAAACAAATAATATTACAAGTTGGATCAAAGATAAATGAGAAAAGTTGTATATCATTGATATAATGAATAATAAATGGGTCATTTCAAAGGAAATCGCTAAAATCAGTTTTTCTGCAACACTGGAAAGCAGGATACTTACATATTATCTACAGCTAATGGCCCAAATACTTCGAAACTGCACATAAATCTCCAACAGAACACTCTATTCGCTTCCTCCCTGGTTTAAAGATGATGTCATATTTGTCAACACGGTATAATTAGTTACTAAAATAAGAATAAGCAGTCTTTACAAATATAGCCAAATTTCATGTTCCTTCAGACATGAGTTTCTATTTCTTTATGTTTACCACCAAATAATAGAAACTGCAGACTTTGACCTTAAATTCAGAAATCAAATCACACAAGTAGAAGAGGGCAAGCCTCAAAAACACATTGGTTTCCCCTAGTGAAAACCCATTGAGCATAACTCTATTAAGGAGAAAATGTGAGAAGGGTACATTGAGAGTTTGAATGGTATGGTGAAGTCAGAAGCTAATAGGAGAACATATTTACAGCAACAAACAGGCAATATTAATATACACTTTTGGTATGCAAATATGGACATGAATGACATAAGTGGTTCTGTAAGTATACAAACACAAACCTACTTAATGATAGAATAACATAGGCCTTATTATGCCAGAGAAACTATAGAAAGGCTAATATTTTCTTTCAAAAAGGAAGAAGGGGATTGGAAGATAATTTAAGATTATATCAATAATTTCAATAAACAAGTTAAAAATTATCAGATACACATTGGGGAAAAAAAAAAACACCCAGATATAATCCATAGTAGTTAGGGCACTCCAATTTGAATTAGGTAAACCTGAATTCAAATCTTATCTTTCAACAATTATTGACTTGAAATTCTAGGCTACAGGAAAAACAAGATGGCAGTCTAACTATTTTGTGTGATCCCCTTAGTCTCTTAAACATTCCCAAAAGCACTTCAACTGCTTCCTTTGTCTAGGAAGGCAAGAATCTAAAAAAAAAAAAAAAAAAGGTCAAACAGTAGCATCAACAACAGCAATTAAAGTAACCTTGTAAACCCAAGAAATGATGCCCATTTACCCTGAGTTGACTCAGGGTGCTTTCTCTATTTCCCCCATTACTGGCAAGAGTATGAAGTAGCACACTTAAGGACCTCACATAGGCCCACATCAAAACTCATTTCTACATCTTGCTCCTTATTCTCCTTTCCAGTGCTTTAGAGACACTGTCTCTAGGCTGTAGAAATTTTCTTGGGCCTCAACAGGCTTTTAGAAGCAAAAGCTACCAATTATTGCAATCTGGAAGCACCAATTCTGAAAAGCTATAAACTGCCAGAACTGGAGAAAGTTAATCTCTGAGCTTCTTGTGTCAGACCAAAGAACTAAGGAATAGAGGGAAAGGGAAAGGTCAACAGGATAGGATACTCTGTGCTTGTGTGTGTGTGTGTGTGTGTGTGTGTGTGTGTGTGTGTGTGAGAGAGAGAGAGAGAGAGAGAGAGAGAGAGAGAGAGAGAGAGAGAGAGAGACTATGCAGTTTTCCATAAAGCCTAATGGAAAATCATAGTATTCATTTTGGGTCAGTTCTGATCACCTAAAAATCAGTTGGGGCAGAGACCTAGGCTACTGAATTGTAAACCGAGGTACTTTTGATGAGGTTGCGGGATGCTGGGGACCCTGAAATACTGACGCGCCATGTCCTGCTGTAATGAATTCCACTCAAGTCTTAAAACAATATTTATTAAAGATTTGCCTTACCGAGTTGACTCTTAAAGAGCAAAAGCCTAAGCATTTGTAACATTTGTATTCACAAGTGGATCAGATAGAATCCCAGCTAGACAGAGATGGATTGAATCTAGATTGAATCTGAGCACCTTCATAGAGGCAAGATGGAACTTAAATACAGAAAAGACTGTAGAAGTGATCTGGGGGTGGTCTGGTAGTCTAGGGTGATGGGAGGAGGGGTTTAGGAAGAGTCTTTAAGACAAGTCCCAGGAGGGAATGACTGGTCAAGGGTTGGAAACAGCTGGAGGCAATCAGGAGATATCAGACAATGGAGGGCTTGGGTGGGAAGCAGGTGGGGCAATCCAGAGATCCTGATAGGGGCAGTATGAGAATGAATACAGATCTTGATGGGTGCGGACAGCAGTCTGGGGAATGGGATTTTGATGGGATCACGGGTGGGGGGTGCAACAGAGACCAGAGCACAGTGATAATGAAAAGCCTCAGGGCTCCCTGAGACTGACGGAAAAAATGGGAATATTAGATTTGAGTAAGAAAGACCAGATTAAGTGTGAAGATTCAAAGGGAGCTCAAGGAGGCTCTCAGAGTCTGAACTCCTTCACTTCAGCATCTAGACCCAAGAGAAATCACTATGAGAAAGAAGTCAGAAATAAGCAATAAGGAAAATAAAGGGGAGGAGGGTAAAAAGTATCAAAGATTCAAAAAAGTAGGAATCTCAAAGCCTTTTAATATAAACAGAAAAATCAATAAGGATAGTAATGACAAGAAATGTGGCATCCAGATTTAGAAAAAAAAAATCAAGAATTTATGAACAAACACTGCAGAAGGAAGGGAAATGATCTAACAGCTGTGAAAGTTGACCCTGTGGAAATTGAGGAGAACGTGAAACAGCATCCTGTAGTTTATGTCCAGCAGAGCAAATAGTAGTGAGAATAGAAAAAATTGCTTGAATCTAAAATGACAAGCCTCACCAAAGAAATGGAAAGTAGAACAATAGTTTGGGATTGCAAATGCAGAGAAGTGAAAGACAATCTAGAAGAAAGGAAACAAACAAAAAAATAGCACCAAAATAAAATATGTTCGTTATGTAAGCAAAACACGAATCTAAAACACAGGATGCAAAGATACAACTTAAGGATCATCGATGCCTCAGAGAAATATGAACAGACAAAAAACAAACAAATGAAACTTTAACACCATAACGAAAGAAATAATAGGGCACAGCTTTTCAGAACTTCCGAATATAGAAAGTAAAATTCCAATTGAAAGAACTCACAGATTAACCTCAGGAAAATTGACAAATAAGACTCTAAATTTTAAGACACTCAGAGGCTAAATTTAACAATAAAATAAAAATAAAAACAAGTTCTTTAACTCAATAGGGGAAAAACTTTCAAATACAAAGGACAGGACCTTCAAGCAAAACAAAACTATTGTTCCCTCTAGGAAAATGAGGAGGGAATGGAATAATGTGTTTTGAAAAGCACTGGAGCTCAACATGTAGATTAGGATGAGCTGTCCTGCACATCTCAAGCTAATACAGGAAAAAAAAAAGATAAAGTATCAATAATTAAGAAAAGTTTGAGACAGTTTTTGAAGGAGAGCCAGAACCTAAGAGTTATTTGCCTTTTGAACATCCCAAGCAACAGAAATGCAGAAAAGCAAAAATGCAGCACCTAGTGACAAAGAGTTCAATACATATGCACAATAAGATTAACAATGACAACAGAAAGACTTCTTTTTACATGTGCACAAGGAGAGAGAGATTAAGGTGGAGAATTTGAGAGGCATCACCTAATAAATAAACTAGTGGCATTATAGACAGAATTTAGCAATACTCTGCTCACTAGCTAATGTTTCTTTTGTGTTATGTATTACAATATGGGAAGGCACATGAAATGAAGGAAGAGGAGGAAGGGTATAGAGAGGAGCAAATGATACCATGGAGTCAAATCAAGCACTAGCAATGAGGGGAAGATGAACTCTGTAGTTCATGGATACGACATGCCATAAAATAAAAATGACTATACTACCAAAATTATTTTCTGCTTTTAATTTTATACCAATGAAATTACCAAGAGGATACTTTGCAGAGCCTGAAAAAAATTAACAAAATTCATTTAAAAATATAAACGATCTAGAATATCAAGAGAATTGGTGAAAAGAAATGGAGCTGAAGAGCAATTAGCACTTTGAGATATCAAATTATATTACAAAGCAGTAATAATGAAATCCACCTGGTACTGGTTTAAAAAAAGATAGATCAATGGGACAGACTAGATGGAGATGATTCAGAAACAACACATTTCAATATTCTAGAGCTTGATAAAGTAGAAAAGAAAGGTTACCTAACGGAGTGTTCTTTGATAAAAATTGCTAGGAAAACTAGAAATTAGTCTGAAAGAAGTTAGATTTAGATGAACATCTTACACCACACTCCACAATACGTTCGAAATGAATATGTGAACTCTATATTAAAGATCATGCTATGAAATAATTAGAAGAGAAACACATCATGTAACCCTCATAGTTATAGATAAGAGATATTGCAACAATTAAACAGGAAATAGAAGCAATTATAAAAGATAAAATAAATAACTTTTATTACTTGAAACTGAACAGCTTCTGCACAGATAACACGAATGCATTCAGGATAAAAAGGGAAGTGTTCAAAGGCAGAAAAATTTGTATCAAATTTCTCTAAATGAGTTTGACATCCAAGATAGCCAATTAATAAATATATTAGAGTGATAGCCATATACATCCCAATAGATAGTCAAAGGCTGTGAATAAAGAGTTCTGAAAAACCTGAAAGGATTGTGAGGAAAAATTAGATAAAGAAATAACAGCAAAAAAGAAAATCATGAAAAGACATATTATGCTATCATAAGATCATTAAAGGACAAAAGGAAAGCTATATACTTTACTGTTAATTAACATCACCTGTCTCAGAGAAACATGCCTTGGTTTATCTTTTTGCAAAATTTCACTCATCATATCCCTCCTCAAAGAAAGTGCTCTCTCCACTCTTAAACTGTAATATAGAAGTGGGTATAGGAAATGGAGTTGCCAACAGAGTCCTTTCCTATTTCCAATAATAGGAAAGGAGTTTCCTGTAATCTCTTTTTGACAAGTTGTCAGGTCCCTTTAGCATTTCTGACTTGAGAGCTCTCAAAGATGCTGCTGCTTCTTTTACTACTACCTAGTTCCTGCACTGATGTTCAATATTTATGGACTCCAAGTCAGCTTCCAGTCCCATGTTGGGGATCTCAGAGGTTAGCTCTTAAGGTGTCCGGTGCTGGAAGAATATTTCACTCTAATTTTTATTGTCTCTGCCACTTTAGAATTTGATTTAAGATTTTATCTTAAAGTTGTTTGGAAGGGAACACTGGGATAGTTTACAGTTTCTTCTTCACCATCATCTTCGCTTTACCCCCCAAAACTGTAAAATTCTTTTCAGTGGTATATTTAAGTCAATGGGCATCTTGCTGTGGAGGCAGAGCACTTGAAAAAGACAAGTACACAAGACCAGAGGTTGTTAACAAGTAACTAAAATGTGTGCTGAGAGGACTGAATCAGCTTGTGGTCACCTTGATCATATAACAATAATAATATGGAGGAATAAAATGCACAGACTTTTATAAGGCACAAATGGCATTGCAATTGCCATATTTCTGAGTCCCATGTCATCAAAATAGCTATTCACAACTAGTATTTCAGAGTGACATGCTTCAGAAAATGTTTGATAAAAAGATATAATTTTATCTTAAAATTATGAGTATATACTCCTAGTAATGGGACCTTAAAAGGGTAATTATGTCCAGATCTACAACTACAGAAAAGGTCAGACTAATTGTTTAAGTGATTTTAGCTTGTGATGATACAAATAAAGTTATCCAGAGAAATTTCACAATTGTCCTTACGTTTTATATTACTCCATTTGTCTATACTGATAAATAGCATGATATTCAGAACAGATGTTTATTAAAGGGGCATGAGAAAGGAGTCTGATTCCTTTAGCTTTTTTGAGCACATATATTCAAAGCAAACAGTACTACTGCAGTCTAAGGCCCAGCTCTAGTGTTTCAGTTGTGTTATTCTGGGCAAGTTGTTTAATTTTTCTGAATCTCAGTTTGCTCAGTGAGAAAATGGGGCTAATAATATACTTGAGAGTGTCATAAGGAAGTACTTTGCATAGTCTGTATGAGTTTTAACTTTTTATGAAAAATAACGGGGAGTAAGAACTCAGTATGTAATACCTTGTATTAGTTCAAACCTTCCTGCCATCAGGTCGATGGGTTACATCATTTACATATGACCTAGTTTTGCATATGTAAAATGGAATTATTTGGTTATTTGTTGTTCTTTGTGCTCTAATGGGACGAAAATGACATCATGTTGTGATCAAGATACAGTATATCTGACTATGACTGATCAGAACAACACAAGGATGGAAGACTCTACCTCAGGTCAAGTACAAATAGTGTATCTGAACATTTGGAGTGGAAATGTCTCTAAATATGTGCATCTCACATGTCTTTGAACTACTGCAATTCTGCTTTGCTCATAGAACTAAGTGCCTTCTTTGATGCAATTCTATTATGCTGGGTGGTTCTATTCCAGTGCCTGACATGTTTCACAACCAATTAAAAAGTTTTTCAGAGAGCTTGAAAACGTCTTTGTATCATTTCTTCTGACTTCTTCATGAGCACTTGTCTTCCATGAGTTCTTTGTAAAATAGTCTTTTAAACAAATACATATTTGGCATGTGAACAATGTGGCCAGCTCATTGAAGATTCACTCTGCAGTAGTTTGAACACTTGGCAGTTCAACTAGAGAAAATACTTCAGGGTTCAGTTCCTTATCCTGTCAGGTGATCTTCAGAATCTTCTTAAGACAATTCAAATGGAAGAGATTCATTTTCCTGGCATTATGCTGATATACTGTTCAGGCTTCACAAGCATACAACAATGGAGTCAGCACAATGCTTCTGTAAATCTTCAGTTTAATAGGCAGCTTAATGCCTCTTCTCTCCCATATTTTCTTCAGGAGCCTCTCAAATGCTGAGCTAATTCTGGCAATGAGTGAGTTAATCTCAAAATCTGTGTTTATGTCCTTGGAAAATACACAGCCAAAGTAAGTGAACTTATCATTCACAGCATTTAAATTTTCTCCATCTGCTATAATCAATGGTTACACTTAGGGATGGTATGGTGCTGGCTAGAGAAGGATATCTATTTTCCTAATGTTGAAAGTCAGGACAAAATTAGCACAAGCAGCGGAGAATTCATATTTTGTAGTTACTTCTAAGCCTTGGGTCGATGCATTGAGTTTGCAATCATCTCTAGACATAAAAGGTCAAGCACCAACTCTCCTTCTACTTTAACCTTAGCTTATAGCTTTTTCAAGTTAAATAATTTACTATCGGTGGCATAGATGATGTCATTGCTGTTTTTGTGTTTGTTGAAGGCATCTGACAACATTACTGAAAACATCATGCTAAGGCGCATGGGAATGAACACATAGCTCTGCTTTACTCCACTCATAACTAGGAAAGCAGGAAAGCATTGCCCATTATCCAGAACCTGTGCAAGTATGCTGTCATGAAACTGGCATACAATATCAATTAACTTCTTCTGCAGGCAACCAAATTTTGCCATGATCTAACACAAATCCTAATGACTGACAGTATCAAAGGCTTAAGCTAGATAAATAAACATTGTATATGAAATTCTGCTCCTTAAGTTTTTGGGCAAACACCATACTGACTGTTCCTCAACCCTTTCTGACGAACACACAATGCCTTTTAGGTGGATGGCAATCTTGTAGGGTCAGCCTTTTAATCATGAATCGAACAAGAATATTGCCACCATTGACAGACAGACAGAGAGATACACACACAGAATAAAAGAGAGGGAGAGAGAGAGAGAGAGAGAGAGAGAGAGAGAGAGAGAGAGAGAGACAGAGAGACAGAGAGACAGAGAGACAGAGAGACAGAAAGAGAGAGAACTTATCTCCTTTTCCTTTATGGAGATGGATAATGGAGGCATACTTGGAGTCCTAGGGCATAATCTCCTCTTGCCATATAGACCAGAAAGTTTCCAACAACTCTTATATAAGAAGCAGAACTCCTGCCTTCTAAATCTTAACTGGAATAGAATTAGCAACAGAGGCTTTGTCCTAAGAGAGGAGCCTAATGACAGTCAAAACCTTTCCTTCAGTTGGACTAGAGAGAAATTAACTTCAACCTAGGTATATGATCAGTGCCTTCAGTATTGGTTGATGACAGTCTGTTAAACATGCTTTGGAAATATTTACAACATCTCTCCAGAATCATGTCCTTATTATTAATGAATGTGCTCATCAGTGTCATGTAGTTGAGATATGCCATAGATCTTTGGCCCATAAATAGCCTTCAGGGATCATAAAAATTATTGGGATTATTACTATCAGCATAAAACTGAATTTGATCTTCCTTCTTACTGTTCCAGGAATCTCTAAGCCTTGCTTATCCTTTACTTTTGGTAGAATTAAATACTTTCTTCTTAGAGATGGACAAACAGCCTTGCTGGCAAACTGTGGTGTTCTCTTTTTTTTTCATTTTCAGCTTCTGAATTATCCCATCATTATTGTCAAACCAATCTTGATGCCCAAATATACTATGGCCCAGATGAGTAAATATGGTGCTGCACCTTAAATCTCTGAAAGCTATCCACTCCTTGGCTGTTCCAACGTTTCCAACAGTGTGCTGGCTAGCTTACTCTCCAAGTTAGCAACAAACTTCACACAGGTAGAAACAGTCTAATCTATTGACATTTAGTTTTATGGTAGTCAACTTGCATTGGGGCTACCACTTATGATGAATGCAAATGTTGAGCTTGGGGAATATAAGTCTATGCTTGGTCCAGTACTTGGTGCCATAGATTGCCTTTATCTCTCTCTTTTCCTGTCTGTCTCATCTCTTTATAATTATATTGTCCGCTAAATTCCAATATTTACTGCAAGGGTGAATGTATGAAGCTTTACTTTTTTTAGGTAAGCAGAAAACAGTGTTGGTGATGAGGTCATGAGATGCACAAGTGTTCAGTAGAAAGTGGCTTTTGCGCTGTTTTGGACTCCCTTCCTCCCAAAGATTCTTTGCCATATCTGATAGTGTGTCCTCATTATGGCTTTAAACTCACATAGAATTACAAGCTTGTTTCCCCCACTACCACCACCCTTTTTTTTTAGCACATTGGTGATGCGGGTCTCCAGGTCTTTATAAAATTTTTCTTCTTTGATCTTATCTGGATTTACCATGGTGGGAGCATATGCGTTGATGATGCCTGTGTGGCACTTTCCTAAGTCTGACAATCTCTTAATTATGTGCCTGCCATTCTTTCCTTTTGGGAGGCATATAAGTGTGTTGGCTAGATTAGTTTAGCTTGGGAAACCTACACCAGATTCACAACACTCCCAATCATGGCAGACTATCTAGAAAAACAAACAAACAAATGAGTAAACAGCCACAACAACAATAGCAACCACAAGATGTATGCATTTCTGATTTCAGTAAGCTGGCATTCATTTATCAGTTTTGTTTTACTCAGGGTTGCTATTTGGATGCAATACCTGCTGGATTTCTTTGCAACAAGAGCTATTCATCTTTCACTTCTACTGTATTTCTTTTTGTCCACTAACACCTTTATATCCCATGTACCATTGGTGAGTAAACTATCTTTCCAAAGGGTTTTGTACATTTTTTTGTGTGTTTTGACCACAGACCCTAGCCTAGGATTTCTTCTTGCTTCAGTAAACAGGTCAAAGTTAGGTTGAGTGAGACAGAAAATTTTTAGGGCATCGTTTCTAGGCTGTTCCTCATGCCAGAAAGTGAGCACTGCAGTCCTTCAAAAAGACTGTTCAAGTACTCAGGGGGCTGCCAAATCCCAGTGCTACTTATATCCAGTGAGATGAGCCTGTGGCCTGGGTTGCCAATGAACAATGCTATGTGCACTTGTACTGTACGATATCTGTACCTTCTGCTTCATCACTTTCCCATTGCTACAGAAATTTGATGTGGGTAAAAATGATAAAATGGTACAGATGATGTATTTTGACTCATGAACAAATTATATTTAGGTGAGACAGATTTGCACCATCATCAGCCTTATTATCTCTTCCATTGTCATTAGAATCCAGTAGCAAGACAAAAGTGTCTTTGATGTCTCACCAAGCTCTCGGCACCCTAAAAACACCTGCTTCCCCTGTCTTTGTAGCCTGTTAGAATGAAGAGTTCACATCTGCCTATTCTTCTGAGGAGGTCTTCACATTCTTGTGGTAGACATCTCTTTAACTCACTTGGTTATCCCCAACCTGGTTAATTATTTCAGGGTAATATATACTGAATTTACTGAAATATGGGTGCTGTGCATGCCACAGGTCCTTGGATCCGCTGGTGAGAGTTGGGTGGCAGGAGGACACCAAAGGTGGAAGGTGCCTTGGAAAGGGCTCAGCAACCTTTATTCAAGAGGTAGTAATCTTCCCTAAATATCTGTATACCCCAAATAGAATTATTTAAGAATGATTTAAAGTTCCTAAGAGGTGGTGGGACAGAAATAAAAACCCAAGCAAGCAGAAAAATGATGCATGTTCACAAGTATCCAACATTCTACTGGAGGCAGGCAACATTTAAAACAGATAAGGCTCGAGAGTAGAACACTGAATTCCTTGATATAGGGAACACTTGCACGAGGAAACGCCAACAAAATCTCGTGGTTTTTTTTTTTCCCTTCATGGCAATTTAATCTCAGAGTTGTGTAACGCAGGGACATCATATCACTTGCTGAGTACAGCAGCATGTTGAAGATGAACACCTGAACTCAGGTCTTTCTCACTTGTTTCTTCTACAATCTATTTCTTTTCTTTCTCCTCTCCTCCTCTAGCAATGGAGAGGTTTACTCTTTCAGTCCAGGCCCTGCTCAGAAGAACTGGAGATGGTTGGGGTGGGAGGCTTGCTATTAGAGGAGAGAATAGTCTTCCCAGTCCCTGTGTCTTTGCTGATTTTTGAAGTACAAATTCTCACAGTGGAAGTTTCACAGTCAACTCTGGAGATTTGATACAAGCTACCTACTGCACAACACTCTGTTGATCAAAACCAAAGTAAGAACTAATGCCTAGAATTATGCAATAGACTATTTTTACCCATCATAAACATACCACAAATAGTATAAAAGAAGCCTAGATCTTATATTACCCTTGATAATTCAATGAATAAAATTTGTTCACAATGATAGTTATCATAGATAGAATTCCTGCTCAAACTTACTCAGACATTATATTGATCCATAAAATAAATTAAGCTAAAATATTTTAATTTCTGTCTCCATAACAAATATTTATAATCTTTAACGGACATCAAAGAAAAGATGCCCATAATATAGAGACCTAGCAGAAAAAATGGAAATGGCATGGGAATAAGAAGAAACATGCACACACACATATATAACATATCTGTGTATGTATGTATGTATATGCATATCTGTATATGCATGTATATATACACATACAATTTTCATTTGTTTCTATATAAGAGGTGTGTGTGTGTGTGTGTGTGTGTGTGTGTGTGTATGTATGTATGTATGTATGTTCTATTGCGTTTACTTTCTGGAGAAAAGTAACTTCCTTTCACTATGACACCAATCTATTTCCCTTTATAGATCCAGGTTTCTTCATATGTTTATTGTCTAAGTCAAAGGATTATTGCCACATATGATTTTTTCAGAGTCCATGGACACGACGAATGATACTATAGTGACTTTGGTAAATGTTTTACTGGGTCTTTCATGCTTTTGGAGTAAAAGTAAGGGATACACAGGAAGAATTTACCAAAAATTAACTGATGATATATAATATAACAAGCAGGTATTACTACCTGTCAAAGTTTTCAGACACAGAGTAGAGAGTAAATGCATAAGGAAATGCTTATACTCACTCTTCCAGTTCATTCCTAATATAGGAATATGAGCAAAACAAATTTTTCAAACCCATAACTTTTTATTTTCATTGCCTTGAGTCAGGACCTTCCCTTGGTTCATGACTCAACTCTGATTTTTCTCTTGTTTTGGAAACTAGGATATACCTGACATACTTTTACTGCAAGTCCCCTGAATCTGCTCCTCCAATGACTCTTTTAGTCTAGGGGTATATGGACCAAAGTTATATTGTTCATCTCTCTTTATTACTTAAGAGCTTACATAAATAAGAATAAAATAAAATAAGAACAAATTATCTCATAATCATTATAACATCTAGATGATAATGACTTAGTATTTTGGAAAGAGATTTAAGACTGTGACCTGTTCTAATATCCTGTATTCCATTATAATCCCTGCTGTTATCCATTATACTCTGCCCTGCACATAATTACTTAATATATGTCACAGTTTGTGTATGACTGGTCACAATTCATAGAAGGAAAAAAAAACCAAGAAAGCAAATAATTAAAAAAGGCAAGAAAATCATTTTCAATGCTGCTGTCGGTGATAGTCTCAACCATGAATATCATCAATATCATCCTACTTCAGTTACCCATTTAGAATCCTTCACTTTTGAGAGCAGAGGCTTGCCTGCTACAACATAGCAAGAAATTTAGATTTTTCCTTCTAAACTCTTTTTTCAATAGCTATTTAACAAAAGTTGTCAAGCTTGTTGCTCCTGCCAACATAGACTCTTGTTTATGGGCTCTGCCTTAACTGGTGTTAACAAACCAATATGGACTTTTTCAAATGAAACTAGAATCCTACGTGACAACTTCAGTTCATCCCCTCAATCTCCCAAAATCTCAATCTTACAATTTCAGTGCCAGAGGTTCCGTTTCAAATCCCATTAATTTTTTCTCTGAGTCCCCGAGGAACTATATTTATAAGAAAGCAGTAGTAGACATCAGAAGAAAGGAAACTTGGAAAGGTAGGCAAAATGCATTTAAATATTTGTACAACCAATTATGAACAAGCAATTATGATAATTATTCTATTTAATGATGCCAATCTGTGTATGCATGTGTGTGTGTGTGCGTGTGTGTGTGTGTGTGTGTACGTGTGTGGTGTGTGCTAAAACGCATAATTTCTTCTAGCTTTTCATTTTTTTTTTTTACCTTGGTCCATAGATGAATAGAGTGAACACTTTCACCTGGGTCAGTCTAAGCACTGCTTAGCTACATTCTTTCCTTAATATTTTATTCCATTAAGTGTTATTTCAGAAGATTTGCTACATTCTTAAGTCCATGTTCAGTGGGGGCAAAGAGAATGCTAGAACCAAAGCAACATTTTATTAAAAGTTTTTTTTGTTGTTGTTTTTGTTTTGTTTCATTTTTTGGTTTTTTTTTTTGTTTTTTTTTAGCCATAGTTATCACCAGCAAGAAGAGTAAGGGAAATAAGTAACTTAGACTGTGCTTAGGCAATGGAGAAATCATATCTAATTCTCTGATCTGCAAAATGCCTGGGGTTGAAAAACACCATTAATATCAATAAAGTTCATCTTGTGCGCTGGTACATTCACTTTTCTCATACTTCTGTTGCTCCACAGTACACCACATAAAATGCAGTGTTCAAAAGGTGAAATTGGAAATGGCAAGAAGGTAGCCATATTAAATATTTATATAATACTTATAAGCACTGAGACAAATTTCCAATTTGTACATATTTATCTTAGCATTACCTGGACTTTGAAGTAAATACAAAACACTCCAATACACTGCTCTGTAAAATACTGGGACAAGGAGTTGAAGGTAGAAGAGTTTTAGAGACAAGATTGTTAATATTGACTACATGTTGTTCTTCAATTTAAGGAAACCTATTAAAACTATGCAAGGATTTACATGAAGAGATGAATTAGGTGGAGAATTTTTTTTTTACTTTATAAAGCTGCACAATACCTTTTCTGTAAATTGCCTGCTTCTTTTGTATGTACACATATCCATTCATCCATCCATCCATATTTGCATGTGTGCGAATTCCACATAATTTTTAATTAGCACATCTTCAAATAAGCAAGATGCACTTTCATGGTCTTTCACAATCTTGGGTATGTTTCAAAATACAACACTTTTAATAAAAATTCAGTTTCTAATATTAGATTAACAATCATACTAAAATGACAACAGGTATCACTGCTATTACTATTATAGCTATTATTACAAGCTAACCACATTTACGTGTTTCATTTTTTAGTTCACAAAAAAAGAAAATTAAAAAAAAACTATATATTAATCTTGTATATAGTGTCCATGTGCTTTTTCAAGTATATGTTGTCCTCCATAGAATGTCAGTTCCTTGAGGGGAAGAACTGTTGTGTATGTGTGTGTTTGTGTGTGTGTGTGTGTCTTTGGTTTCCCAGACATCTAAAACATATAATTGGCATACAATTATTTTTATTTAAATGTAATATTTTATTATCCCCCAGTTACACGCAGAACCAATTTTTATCATTTATTTAAACAGCACTTTTGAGTTTCAGATTTTGACCCCATCTTATTCTCTTTCCTCTCTCATTGAGAAGCAAACAATTTGATAATAGGTTATTCATATGCTTTAAGACAAAACATATTTTCATGTTAGTCATGCTGTGAAAGAAAAGACAAGAAAAATAATGTAAAGAAAAAGTATTATTCAATCTGCACTGAGACTCCACCAGCTATCTTTAAAGAGATAGAGACAGAGATAGTAGAACTAGAGATAGATAGATAACATTTTTCATCATAAGTCCTTCATAATTGTCTTGGTTCATTGCATTTCTTAGAATAGCTAAGTCTTTACAGGTTAACATCATACAATACTGCTGTTGTGGTATACAATGTTCTCATTCTTCTAATTTTACTTTGCATCAGTTCATGTAAGTCTTCTCAGATTTTTTGAGAGCATCCTGCTCATCATTTCTTATAGCAAAAATAGTATTCCACCACATCATATACAAAAACTTATTCAGTCACTCTTCAATTGATGAATACCCCTCAATTTCCAATTCTTTGCCACCCTAAAAGAACTGCAACTAATAATTTTGTACATACAAATCCCTTTTCCCCCCTTTATTAGTCTCTTTATGATGCAATCCTAGCAAGACATTGCTTGGTCAAAGGTTATGCATGGTTTTATAGCCTTTTGGGTGATCCCTATACCACTTCACCAAAAGTGCATTACTGTCTTAATTTTCCCACATCCTCTCCAACATTTGTCATTTTCCTTTTCTATTGTGGCAGCCAATCTGATAGTTGTGGTACCTCAAAGTTGTTTTAATTTACCTTCTCTAATCAATGTTTTTTAAGAGCATTTCATACTACAATAGATGACTTTTATTGCTTCATCTGAAAGCTGTCTATTCATATCTCTTGATGATTTATTAACTAAGGAATAGCTCTTATTTTTATAAATTAGGCTCAGTTCTCTAAATTTGGGAAATGAGGTCCCTGTAAAATATGAATATATATATATATATATATATATATATGTGTGTGTGTGTGTGTGTGTGTGTGTGTGTGTGTGTGTGTGTGTGTATAATTTAATTATTTTCAGTTTTCAACATTCACCTCAACAAGATCTTGAATTCCAAATTTTCTCCCCATCTCTCCCCAACTCCCACCCCAGGACAGTGTGCACCCCAACCACCCTTTTCCTCAATCTGCCCTTTCTTCTCTCACCCATTCCTTCTCCCATTCCCCCATTGCCTGTGCATTATTTCCCAGTTACTTGCACAATTTTTAATATTTATTTTTAAATCTTTGAGTTCCACATTCTGTCCCATTCTCCCTCTCTACTCACCCTCATTGAGAAAGCAAATAATTTCATATAGGTCATACATGTGCAGCCTTGCAAAAAACTTCCATAATAGTCATGTTGTAAAAGACTAACCACACTTCCCTCTATTCTGCCCTGCCCATTATTTATTCCATTGTCTCCCTTGTCATGTCCTCCTGCAATAGTGTTTGCTTCTGATTACCCAATCCCCCAATTAGCCATCCCTTCTATTATGCTCCCTCTCCTATTCCCTTCCCCCCTGCCTTCCTGCAGGGTAAGATAGATTTCCATACACAGCCAAATGTGTGTTATTCCCTCCTTATGCCAAATATGATGAAAGTAGGGCTCACTTACTACCTCTCACCTCCCCCCTCCTCCTGTCTAAAGTAAAAGTTTTTTCTTGCCTCTTTGATGTAAGATGATTTATTACATTATATCTCTCTCTTTCTCTTTCTCCCAGTATATTCCCCTGAAGATAATTTTATTTTTCAGGTTTCCTCCCTTTGTATTCAGCTTATCCTAGGCCTTCTGTCTATCTGTTTGTCTCCCTCTCTCTCTCTCCCTAGACATGCACACACATATACATACATATGCATACTCACATATATCTAGACATGTATAATATACAAATACACAAAGACATGTATACACATTTGCACACACATATACACTTGTGGATACATACATATACATGAATATGTGTGTATTCCTTCTATCTATGCTAATACTAAAAAATGTTTCATGAGTTACAAATATCATCTTTCCACATTGGAATGCAAACAGTTCAACTTTAATAAGTACCTTATAGCTTCTCTTTCCCATTTACTTTTTCATGTTTCTATTGATTCTTGAGTATGGACACCAGATTTTCTATTCAGTTCTGATATTTTCAAGAATAATGCTTAGAAGTTCTCTATTTCCTTGAAATTCCATTTTTTTTTCCCTAAAGTATTATACTCAATTTTGCTGTGTAGGTGATTATTGGTTTTAATTCTAGATCCTTTGACTTCTGGGACATCATATTCCAACTCCTCTGATCTCTTAGTATAGAAGTTGTTAAATCATATGTTATCCTGACTATATTTCCACAGTACTTGAATTGTTTCTTTCTGGCTGCTTCTAATATTTTCTTCTTGACCTGAGGGACTCTGGAATTTGCCTATAATATTGTTAGAAGTTTTCCCTTGGGGATCTCCTTCAGGATATGATAAGTGGATTCTTTCCTTTTCTATTTTATCTTCTAGTTATGAAATATCAAGGTAGTTTTCCCTGATAATTTCTTGAAAGATGATGTCAAGAAACTTTTTTATCATGATTTTAAGATCCACCAATAATTTTTAAAATTATATCATTTTTCAGGTTAGTTGTTTTTCCAAGAAGAGAGTTCACATTGTCTTCCATTTTTTCATTCTTTTGGTTATGTTTTATAATTTCTTGATTTCTCATAAACCCATTAGTTTCTATTTGCTCCATTCTAATTTTTAAGGAATTATATTCTTCAGGGAGCTTTTGAACCTCGCTTTCTATTTGGCCAATTCTTCTTTTAAACACATTCTTCTCCTCATTGGCATTTTGCAACTCTTTTGTCATTTAGATTAGTCTATTTTTTAAGGTGTTATTTTCTTCAGCATTTTTTTGTGTCTCCTTTTTCAAACTTCTGACACATTTCATGATTTTCTTGCATCATTCTCATTTTTCTTCCCAATTTTTCCTCCACTTCTCTTACTTGATTTTAAAAATTCTTTTCGAGTTTTTCCTTGAACTGAGACATTTTCATATTTTTCTTGGGGGCTTTCGATGTTGGAATCTTGATCTTGCTGTCTTCCTTCTTTTGTGTGCTTTAATCTTCTGGTTATATGCTTTGATGTTCCTCTGACTGCATGTTTTGACTTTCTTCATTTAAAAAAAATACCTTTTCACCAAGAAAGTAACCTTCTATACTATTACTTTACTTCTTTTGGTCATTTACCCAGACAATTATCCAACTTTTGAGCTCTTTGTTAAGTGGGGCGTATACTACTGCAAATATTGGCAGTTTTATACAACTGTTCTCAGAACTATCTCTAGGGACCTGTAAATTCTCAGTTCCTCCAAAGTGATACGATCAAACGACAGGTGTTTACTCCTCTCCTAGCCTGCACTCTGGTCACTGAGGAGCCACAAGTACTTTTTTCCTTCCTTGGAACTGCAAGCAGCATTCCCATCTACAGCCACCACCAGGTCTGCCATGCCAGTTTTCCTCCTTACCCCAGAACCTCCATCCATAACCATGACCCAGATCAGTTACTTGATTCCCTCATACTCAGTAGGCCAAAAGCTCCAGAAGCAGCCTCTGCTGCAGCAATGGCTACCACTAACTTGTACTGGAGACTGAACTACATTCCTTTCTCATCCAGATGAGAGAGTTTTCTCACTAACTTTTGAAGCTCTCTTGGAGGTTGTGGGTTGGGAAGTCTAGAATCTACTAGAGTTGCAGGCGATTCAGTGGTCTGAGGCTTGCTCCAGTCTCATCTCATCTATGATAGCATAGTAAACATTGGCCTGCATTCCTGAGTTGAGCACAATAGACTCTTCCTATCAGCCTTCCAGATTGTTGAGGTGGAAATCTGCTTCACTGTCATTTTGTGGCTTCTGCTGCCCTAGAATTTCTTTGGAGTAATTTTTGCACACATTTTGAGAGGTTTGGGGGAGAATTCAGGCAGGTCTCCCCTCTTCTCCACTTTCTACCTTGAGAAATGAGGTCTTTATCAGAGAAATTTACTGCGATAATTTTGCACACTTGTGGTTACTATTGTTACATTTCCCTCTATCTTCCCTCTGTTTGTCCTACTCTCTTTCCTTAAACCCTATCTATTCTCAAAAGTGTTTTGTTTCTGACTTTTACCTCCCCAAAATGTTTTCCTTTCTATCAGCTCTTTTTTTCTTTGAGCTCATTCCTCTCTTACTTATCTGTATTATAAAATACATTTATATACCCAACTGAGTGTGTATATTATTTCTTCTTTGATCTAATTCTGATGAGAGCAAGGTTCACACTGTCCTACCCACTTACCCCACCTCTACTACCTCTATAAAAGCTCTTTTATATCAAACAAATTATCTCATTCTATCTGTCCATTTCCTCTTCTCCCAGGGTATTTTGTTTCTCAAGTCTTTATTTTATGTTTTAAAATAAGTCTCCCACTGTATTCAAATCACAAGTGTGTCTTATGTCTATGCATACTCTTTCTCACTGCCCTGTTCTTAAGTAGAAGTACCTTTTTCTCCACAATGTAAAGGGTTTAACCTTACTGAAGCTTTTGTTATTTCTCTTTACTATGAACCTTTTTATGGTTCTCTGAAGTCTTATATTTGAAAGTCAAATTTTCTTTTCACTTCCGGTAATTTTATCAGAAATGCTTGAAAGTCCTCTATTTCATTGCCTATGCATTTTCCTCCTGAAAGATTAGCTAACTTTTTCTCTGTGTAGGTGATTCTTGGTTGCAATTATAGCTCTTTTGCCTCTGAAATACCACATAAGAAGCCCTCCAAAATTTTAATGTAGACACTGCTAAGGCTTGTGTTATTCTAACTGGTGGCTCCACAGTATTTGAATCATTTCTCTTTGCCTGATTACAATATTTTCACAATGATCTAGAAGATCTAAACTTTGACTGTAATTTCCCTGTGAGTTTTCATTTTGGGATCTCTTTCAAGAGGTGTTTGATGGACTCTGACACTTTATTTTATCCTCTGCTTCTAGATTATCATAGCAGGTTTTTTTTTTTTTTTAATAATTTCTGGAAAGAGATGTTCATCCACTTTTTAATAATGACTTTTAGGTAGTCCAATAACTTTTAAATGGTCTATCCTAGATGTATTTTCCAATTAAATTGGAAAAGAGATTTCAAAGTTTCAGTTTTTTCCATTCTTTTAATATTGTTTTATTGTTTCTTGATGGTTCATAACATCATTGACTTCCACTTGGAATTACTTTTTTCATGTGCTTCTGTATCTCCTTTTTTATTTAGTCAATTATACTTTTAATTGCTTTTGAATTCATACAATTGTCATTATTGACAACTATTTTACACTTTCAATTCAATTTGAAATCCTAAACTTGTCGCAGCAGAAAAGATGAAGAGAATGAAGGAGAAGAAGAAATGGGTTTAAGGTCAATGCAGGCAAGCACATGTTACCAGGCATCGTTTTGTTTTGACTCAAATTTTCTTATTAGCTAAACAAAGATGTCCCATTACCTAAAAATATGAATAACAAGAGAATTAAATAGCCATTAGATAGCAGTCAATTTTTATGGGTCATCATTTTTACCTTTACATTTTACTTTTAGAGTTACATTTACGAAAGCTTGAAATTTAAAATCTCAATTGATCATGACTCAGTCTTTCTATGTTAACCTTCCACCTGAGAGCCTTATTTCCTAGTCATTACTTAAAAAAAGGCAAGACAGAAATTGAACTCATGAAATCTTTTGCATCTTAATTACAGAACCTTAAAGTAGTAAATAGAAATGCCTTAGATCTTTATAGAGATACTGTAATTAGAGTTCAAAATATATATACCAACACTACCTCATACACCCACTAGAAGAAACCTTTGTCTGAAACTTTCAATTGAAGAAGCTGAATTCACTCTGTCACTGTATGGTTACTTGTCATAATGGCATAATATAAACCAGTTTTGAATGACCATAAGAATTTACCCATACAGATCACAATATAGCTCAATCCCATTCTGCAATTGTGCAAGCTACAAATGCTTGCTTACCAATGAGGTATGATCCTTTTTTAAATGTTAATTTACTTATTTTTTTTGGATTCAACATTCGTTTCCACAAAATTGTGAGTTCCAAATTTTCTCCCCATATATCCCCTCCCTCCACCCCAAAACTCTGTGCATTCTGATTACCCATTTCCCCAATCTACCCTCCTTTCTATCATACCCCTCCCTTCCCTTATCTCAATCTTCTTTCTTTTGTTAAAGAGCCAGATAGATTTCTATACCCCATTACCTGTATTTATTATTTCCAAATTGGATGCCAAAATAATTCTCAACATTCCTTCCTAAAACTTTGAGTTCCAACTTCTCTCCCTTCCTCCCTCCCCACCTATCTCGACTGAGGTGGCAAGTAACTCTATATAGGCTATATATGTGTAGTTTTGTAAAAGACTTCCATAATAGTCATGTTATGTAAGACTAACTATATTTCCCTCCATACTATCCTGCCCCTCATTTACTTTATTCTCTTCTTTGAACCTCATCCCTCCCCAAAAGTGTTTACTTTTAATTACTTCCTCTTCCCATTTGCCTCCCC
Organism: Bettongia penicillata ogilbyi; assembly: GCA_023548195.1. Lineage (NCBI taxonomy): Eukaryota > Metazoa > Chordata > Mammalia > Diprotodontia > Potoroidae > Bettongia > Bettongia penicillata. Next base: position 1,601,477 of record JAJHZJ010000293.1, on the reverse strand, counting down.
TTTTATCATTCCTCCTACCCCACTCATTCCCTTCTCTCCTACTTTTCTGAAGTGCAAGACAGATTTTCATACCAAATTGAGTATGCATATTACTCCCTCCTAAGCCCAATGTGATGAGAGTAAGCTTTACTTTTCCCCTATAACCTTTTTCTTGCCTCTTTTATAAGAGATAATTTACCCCATTCCATTTGTCTCTTTCTCCTCCCAATATATTCCTCTCCCAGTCCTTAATACTATTTTTTATGTATTATCCCTCCAACTATCCAAATACTGAGATAAGTTTCAGGAACGACTAAGATTTTCTTTCCATGTAGCAATGAAAACAGTTCAATTTAGTAAGTCCCTTATAATTTCTCTTTACTGTTTACCTTTTCATTCTTCTCCTGATTCTTGCTCTGAAAGTCAAGTCTTTTATTCAGCCCTGTTTTTTCATAAAGAATGTTTGAAAGTCCTCTATTTCATTGAATGACCATGTATTGCCCTAAAATATTGTGCTCACTTTTTCTGGGAAGGTGATTCTTGGTATTAATGGTAGCTCCTTTGGCCTCAGGAAACTCATATTCCAAGCCTTCTGATCACTTAATATGTTATCCTGATTGTGTTTCCACAGTATTAGAGTTGCTTCTGGCTGCTTGCAATATTTCTTCCTTGACCTGGGGACTCTGGTATTTGGCTACAATATTCTTAGGAGATTCTCTTTTCAGTTCTCTTTCAGGAGGTTATTGGTGAATTCTTTCAGTATTTATTTTACCCTCTGGTTCCAGAATATCAGAGCAGTTTTGTTTGATGATTTCATGAAAGATATGTCTAGGCTTTTTTTTTTTTTTTTTTTTGATCAGGGCTTTTAGGCATTCCCATAATTTTTAAATTGTCTCTCCTAGAACTATTTTTCCAAGTCAGTTGTTCTTCCAATGAGATATTTCACATCATCTTCCATTTTTTCATTCTTTTTTTTTCTCATAATTTCTTGGTTTCTCATAAAGTCATTAGCTTCCATCAGCTCCACTCTCATTTTCAAAGAAATATTTCCTTCAGTGAGCTTTTAAATGTCTTTTCGTTTGACTAATTCTGCTTTTTAAAGTATTTTTCTCTTCATTGACTTTTAAGACTCTTTTACCAATTGAGTTAGCCTATTTTTAAAGGTATTGTTTTCTTAAGTATTTTTTTGGTTTCTCTTTTAGAAAACTGTTGACTTGCTTTTCATGATTTTCTTGCATCCCCCTCATTTCTTTTCCAAATTTTTACTCCACCTTCCTTACTTGATTTTCAAAATTCTTTTTGAGCTCTTCCATGGACTGGGACCATTGCATATTCATTTTGAAGGTTTTGGATACAGAAGCTTTAACTTTTGAGTCTTCCTCTGATGGAAAGCATTGTTCTTCCTTATCTGAAAGGATAGAAGAAAATAGCTGTTTGCCAAGAAAGTAGCCTTCTATAGTCTTATTTTTCCCCTTTTTGGGGCATTTTCCCAGCCTATTACTTGACTTTTTAGTTCTTTGTCAAGAGAAATATACACTCTTGGGACCTTTGAGTTCTCAGTTCCTCCAAAGTGGCACAATCAAGAGAGAGGAGTTACTCCTATCGTGGCCTATTCTCTGGTCTTTCAGCTACCCCAAGATTTTCTGCCTAGGATCTTTGAAGCTGTCTTTGGTATTTGTGGGTTGAGCAATCTGGCAATTAAAAATGCTACCAGTGATTCTGCCCCCGAGGCCTGCTCCAGTTCTGTTCTTGCTGATGCCACATGGCCAAGGCTGGGCTATACTCTGTTCTGAGACCAGTATGATAGAGCTTTACTGCTCAGAATCTGTGAATGGTGTTCCCTCTCCACAACTGCCTCCAACTCCATCACTCCAGTGTGTTCCTCCTCATCCCAGGACCACCATTCAGGGTTGAGATCCAAATCAGCAGCTTTATTCCCCCAGGGGTTTTAGGCAGGGGACTCCTTAAATGGATGCTGTGCCACAGCAACTGCTGCCCCCCTGGGGCTGCTGGTGTCAAACCACATTTCCTTCTCATCCAGGTGAAAGCACTTTCTCACTGACCTTTTAAGCTGTCTTTGGCATTTTGGGATTGAGTAATTTGGGAACCTCAGCTGCTCTCGGGGATTATGTCCCTGAGGCCTACTAGTGCTATGCGGTAAAGGCTGTGCTCTGATTACTGCACTCTGCTCTAAATCCAGTGCGATTCCTGTCCAATTTTCAGGCTGTATTGGGCTGAAGATCTCTTTTGCTCTGTTGTTTTGTGGCTTCCACAGCTCTAGAATTTGTTTAAGGTCATTTTTTTACGGGTATTTTATGGGTGATAGGGGGGAGAACTAGAAGAGGTGCATCTTTCTGCTCCATTATCTTGACTCTGCTCCTGCTGAGGGGCAATCTTTAGAAGTACATTTGAGAAGTGAATAAAAATCCACACACAAAAAAAATATTCAAATAGTTTTCACACTGATAAATGTGACCACCATCTCCTAGTCTTCCATATTGCTACATTTGTGCAAACCTGTTATTAAAACATATTTTAAAACTCTAACAGAAAGTGTTAGTGGTCCCCCTAAAATTTTCTGATGCAAGCTAAAATTGCAGTTAATGGCAATAAGCAGCAGTTATACATTGATACTCCTGAAGTACAAGTTACTGAATCATTTTCCATTACATTTTCTCAAGCACAAGACAGTGGAAATGTCTTGGTATCTTGATCCTCTACTTCTGCCAGAAAAATTAAAAAAAAAAGTCAAATACTTGGTTCTTGATGTGTTGCACACATTGCCATGCTGGCCCAGAAATTGTATGATAGATAATGAGGCTCTGGAATCCATTTGAAATAGAAGCAGCAGCAACAGGATAAGTGCTCATATTTTCTATTAACATCCAAAGTGGGAGACCACATTCATTTCTGGTAAATTGCAGTCTTCAACAATTTGCTAAAGGCCATCACATGTTGGTCCTTGTATAGTAGCAGGGCAATGTTTCTAATCTGGTTTTGGTCTCTTGCCCAATAGATTTATCATGTACCTGATGAAACAGGATGCAATTAAATGATCCATTTATTCCATCATATACATAGTACATACAGGTTTGGCTAATTGCTTCACTTCCTTATCAGAAGCCTTCAAATTCACACATACATACATACATACATACATACATACATACATACATATATATATATATATATATATATATGCATACACACATCCAAGAATGAAAGCTGATGCAATATAGTATCTGCCTAGTTTAGTTAGTATTCTCACTCAAGTCAAAAGGGAAAAAAATCTCAACAACTTGTCCAGTGTTGCATTAATTACAGTTGAGCTCTATACAAACTTAAGCATTATATCTTCAGGACTAGGAAGTCTATCACCAAAATCAAGAAGACATGTTGAAACCAAACTCCATTTCCATGTCAAGGACACATTAGGCATCAGGAGTCGCTTGGAGAAAGATTTTTGCTTCAGTACAACCATGTCTCACATGGGAATTGACTCCAATAACATCAATATTCCATTCCTTTCCCTGCTCAAGCAGCAGTCAGCTAGTTTTTAGAGTGGCACCAAATTTAACACTTAGATGACCAAGAGCTTTGGAGTCATCAGTAACAATCCTCAAAAAAAGCTTTGATCTTGGATGAACTCTGACTTCACCATCTTTTTACTAATTCTGCTTCCCTATCAAAAGTAATTTTTACTCCAGTTTTGGCAGTGGACTTAATTTGTGACAGTTGTTTGCATGGATTTACATAAAATATATGCTGTGTAGATATCTCAAGACTGTGCTACTTGTATTTCACTCTTGCCAGCACAGTCAAATCCTGCTCCCATAGCAGTAAGTGTCTTCACTATAGCTCTGCCATCATTAATTTTAACATTATAAATAGGGGTTACTCAAGGAAGAGCATTATACTCTCTCAAACTTTTTGGAATGTCACCAAGGTCAGCAACACAGAAGACATCTTTATCATCAGAAGAAACTTCAGTATTTTTCTGGTGCAGAATATCCTTAGCAATTAAAACTCTGTGAAAGAAATCAAAGCTAAATTTATTGTTACTAAACTCTTCATTTTTTCCTGTTCCTCTAAAGTACAGCAAAATGGAAGACATGTGAATATTAAGACAAACTATTTCCAACTTTACACTGAAGGTGATTCTCCAGGAAGACAAAGTCCTATTAAATACAAGGCTATGATTGTGCCTCTAGTGTAGTCATTGCATGGGCAGTTACTTTCTTTATATGGCATGGATGGAATGGACAGACCCCATAGAGATGTTCAGGATGAGTGGAGTTCGATGACTATTATGACTTTCCTTTAATATCCACCCTTATCGAGCTGTTCCCTGCCCAGCCAAAGGAGCTGTAATGAGCCATTGGTCTCATGCAGCACAAGAGCTGGTGACAGAGCAGCAAATGGAGGTCAAGGTTGAAGGGTTTTGACAAAACAAAAGTTAATTCTGCTTTTTAAGTTCTTCTCTTCAGTGATTTTGTTATAGTTTTTCCCCCATTTATAGTTTTTTTACCCATTACATTTAAAGGAGTTTTTCACTTCAATAAATTAGAAAGTTCTATTATTAAGATTTCTTTTTTTTCCTCTTCATTGAATTTTTGTGCTTCTTTTGCCACTCAGTCTATTCTATTTTTAAGGTGATACTTTCTTCAGTATTTTTTGTGTCTCTTTTACTAAGCTGTTGATTCTTTTTTTCATGATTATTTTGCATCAGTCATATTCCTCTTCCCACTTTTTCCTCTACTTCTTTATTTGATTTCAAAAATCTTTTTAGATTCTACTATGGCCTGGAACCAATTAATATTTTTCTTTGCAGCTTTGGATAGAGCAGTTTTGACTTTGTTGTCTTCTCAGTTTGTGTTTTGATATTCCCTATCAACACATTACTTTTCTGTCGTTAGGATCTTTTTTCTGCTGTTTGTTCATTTTTCAGCTTGTTTCTCTACTTTTAACTCTATGCTAAATTGCTTCTCTACTTCCAGAGTTTAAAGGAACTGTAGTTGTTTTCAGAGATAATTTGGTGGACCTGTGAAATTTTGGTGGTATGATCTAGGTAGAGTTGTATTTATTACTTTCTTTGTCTGTGATCTTGTCTGTGAGTGACCACAAACACTTTTTTCTATGCTTAAACTGTGACAAGGATCCTTGTTGCCAGCTGCAAGATTGGATGTGCTAGTATTCCTCCCCATTCTGGGACACAGGACTGAGATTGAGATCAAAATATGAACTTTGCAACAGCGTCTTGACACTGGCATCAGAAAAAGACCCTTATAATCTCCTTCTGACCAGTTTTTCTTACCATCTGTGGGCCTAGAGGCCCAGAAACTACCACTGCTGCCATTTATTCAGTAGTTCTACAAGCTGGCTTGCTAAGGTGAGACTTCAGTCTGACTATGTTCCACTGTGATCCATTCTCACCCTAGTTCAACAAATATTTCTCACTGATATTCTAAGTTGTCCCAGGCTAGAAAATTGTTTCACCCAGTCCTTTTGTGGGTTCTGCTGCCCCAGAAGTTTTTTTAAGGCATTACTTAAAATTATTGAGATGGGATCAGGCTGGCTCAGGTAAGTTCCTGCCTTTTCTTTGCCAATTTTTCTCACAATGTTTTAATGTTTGCACAACATTTAACTTACATTATCTCAGTTTATTTTGTGTGGGGAGGGGATAAGCATTTGCATAACACCAAAAGTATTCCAGGCATGGTTCTAAGCACTTTACAAATGTTACCTCATTTCATACTTACAATGCCTGTGAGAGATATTTATTCTTGTTTTCATTTTGCAGATGAAGAAAGTAAGGCTGAGAGAGGCTAAGTAAGTCATCAAATGTCACAGGTATTTGAGACTGGATTTAAATTTGAGTCTTTTGGAATTCAAATATATCACTTTGCTTGAGGAAATAGCATTTCAGTGGGCTAAGATTCCTGATAGTTATGAAAGTATATAGTAACAACCATGGTTTTACTATGGTTTACTAACAGTGATGATGGTGATGATGATAAGTTTTTGAATAAGCAAATTTTACAGAAATAAAAGATTAAAATATCATCTAAATTTGGGTATTTTGGAGATATCTAAAAAATTAGATATATTAAATCTTATTAAGCCATGCCATAGTTTAAAATTATTCACCCTCAATGCTATGCAAAAAATAGTTTTTGTTTTACATGTTGATTTGTTCTGTGTATTCATAAATGTCTTTTCAACCTAGTTTAAATTTATGTTATATTTCTGGGAACAATAAAACAAAACCAAGGACTAACTTGAAATGATCAATAATCATTTGGCATACATAATAATTCTGGAAATTAACTTTCTCAGGTATGATAACTGGTAAAGAAAGGCCTGTTATTAGAGGCCAATGAAATGAAAAATACACCAAATTCATGGAATCACGATCCATGGATATTGAAGTATATGTAATAATGACTTCAGATTTACTATTCAAATTTTAATTTGCAATTTATCAATATGAAATCAGGTAAGCACAACCATTTAAGCTTCAGGGTCCCCATAAAATCATGATGTAACATTTTTTTTTCCTATGATTCATTGATGCAGACATAACTGTATTTACAGAATTCAATTCTGCCATATAATATTTTGGATCTTTTAAGTGGGTCCATTTGAATCTTTCCTGGAGAAGGAAATGGCAATCCACTTCAGCATCTCCACCAAGAAAACTCTAAATGAGTTCACAAAGAGCTGGGCACAGCTAGATACAACTAAAGAAGAGCAACATGATTCTTTAGCATGTTGTGAAAAATTATTAGAGTTTAGAATGACCTTTAGGTTCATCTAGCACATTTCTCTCACTTAATAAATGAGAAAATCTAGACGTTTATATGATCATGGACTTTGTGATTTTAGGAGAAACAAACTACATAGTGGAAACTATAATCCTGGTCACCTGAGTGCTTTTGCTCTTAAATTATAATAATCTGAGCAATAAAAAATGGGAGGATTGAGAATGAAGACAGGATAATAGCAGTTGTATAACTACCTATACACTTAGAATACTCCACATTCATCTCTGCCTATTGTCATTTTTTATTTCCTTTGAGTCATAGCTTAATTTCTTATAAGGCATCCATTAAAAGAATTAGTTTTTCTTCAAATTTTAGATAGAAGTTACTGCCTCTTATCAATACATAGTTACATTTTGAAGATTTCAATTTGTTCTAACTTTCCTATTCAGTTAATCATGTGCTAGGTAGTACCGTAGTTATGTTTTCATCTATTTCACTTCCCTAATCTGTTCTGTATTTTTGAGGATTGAGATTTTGTTGTCCTAATATTTTTGTGTGGTCTATGGAAATAACACTGACCAGCTCGCTTTTTTATTGTTTTCTTTCTTTTCTTATCTACTATTGTTTACCTTTTGAAAGCTGGCAGATCTCAAACTTCTCAGGTCATGTCTATCTCCTCCCACAGGGCAAATTCAGAGCATGGTTATCTCTTTCTCTTTTCTATTTCCTTCTTTCTTCTCTCTCCCTCAGTCCTCTTCTGCCTTGGCTCTCTGTCTCTCTGTGTCTGTTCTCTCTCTCTCTCTCTTCTCTGTGTCTCTCTCTGTTTCTCTTACACACACACACACACACACACACACACACACACACACACACACATTCTCCTGCTGCTTTTCATACAGCTCAGTTAATCAGCTCATCAAATTCCAAAGGAGACAGCTCACATCAGCACTGTAGCTGATACCACTGCTAAGCTCATGATACCCCTTGTTTTGTATTCTTCTGTAGACTGCAAGCCCTATTACACAACTATTCAAAAGGATTAAAATCAGTCTTATATCTCAAAAATTATACAAGTCCACATGATACACCTTTTATCCACAAATCTGAGAACATCAGTCATTTCTCAAGCTTGTATGATAATAATTCCATTAATTTAGAGAGCTAGAAAGGAATTAAATGGCCACTTAGTTTATTTTTCCAGATTTTCTATTTTTATTTTGGAGACAATGATATTGATCATGTCCAAAGAGTTTAACGCAATTGTTGGAAATACTATAGAATAATTATTAACAAAAAAGCTTGAATCTTGGTACTAATCCACAATTCTTTCCCTTTGTGTTTCATTTGAGTATTAGATGTCCATCATAGTCCTTTTAACATTTTGTGTTATTAATAAGTACATAAGCTGAATTGATTTGGAGAATGTTAAAATTCCCATATTAGCCTAGGCCTGTGCTTGCTCTAACAATTTATTGTACTGTTAATAAATGAACCCAAGAAATAGGATGGATCCTTCTGGATCAACTTTAAGGTTAAGATATACTTTAGATTTTCTAAAAAGAAACTTATGAAACTATCACTTCAGAGTTTAGTTTTAAGCATTTTTCTGTCATGTCTGGTTTTTCATGAACCCATTTAGGCTTATCTTGACAAAGATACTAGAGTAGTTTGGCATTTCCTTTTTCTTTTTAAAGATGAAGAAACTGAGACAAAGAGGTTGAGTCATGTCCCCCAGGGTTACACATCTAGTAACTGTCTGAGGTTATCTTTGAGCTCAGGAAGATTAAGTCTTCCTGATTTCAGGCACTGCCGTGCTATCCTTGTATTTTTCCTGTGAGTACCAGTTCTTGGCACTATTGGGGTTCAAAAGACTTTTCAGGTTGAGCTAGTTCTTTGTCCATAATAGCCTTTTCATAAAAATTTACTGAATTGAATTTCCATAATCTTTGATTTGGTGTGTTTAACTCTCTCACTAAATTAATAAAGAATAAGCACCATTCTTTGAGTCATGTAAGTAAATGTTCTGGCTTTGCTACTTACTTGAGGAAGTTACTTAACCTCCTGGACTGCATTTTAGTTATTATTAAAGTGAGGAAATTGAAATTTCAGTTCCAGATCTATGATGACATACTCATTTTTTTATCTCAAATAAGTTAGCTAGAGAAGAGTATCCCCTTACTACTTGTGTTGTCCTTATCATTTTAAGCTTTCCACATATGTCCAATCTTGACAAGAGTCCAAAAAATACAAGAATTTGAACAGGTAAAGATGACATGCTGTCATGTTCTTAAGTCATTTTCCAGTAATTTGTCAATGTTAGTTAGTACTACATTTCAATAAGAATATATAAGCCTTAATATAATCAGAACATAGAAAAGATGTTTCTTGTTGCTACTCCCAAACTAGTCATCTGTGGAAGTGTTGAAATAATCTCCCCAAAGTTGGCAAAATGTATCAAATCTAAGTGATAGTTTACAATGAATTTATTTTCACATTCTTAGGCACTGCATAATTTAAATGCACTGAATGCTGAATAAGATACTTTAATCTCTAACGTGAAAGAGTGGGAGAGTTTCTAAAAGCAAATTTTCAGGTAAGAATGTAAGCTTGTTTAGCTGAAAAGCTATCCATTTTTTGCTTCTGGAAAGCAATTTACAGTAGGAAATCATTTCTATCTCAGCTAAGAGATTGAAAAATGAAATTATAAATGAAAGTTTTTCACTCTGCATCATAGCTATGGAATGTGGCCATGATGGGGTTTTTAATGATATTTGAGCAGCCTTTGTCATCCTGCCTTGATTTGCATAGAGTTCAAATTTTATGATACCGCTCTTCCATATACTATGGCTGGATCTGGAAGGATCTTTAGCTGAATTTAAATTTTGATTTGCAAATCAAATGCCATTATTTTTGAGTGGCATCCAAATTACTCAAAACTTTGCAGATGTTAATGCTAATCACTTAATTTCAATATATAAATTAAGTGAAAGTGCCATACAAGGACATTCCAATTCCTATGACAGGTCACCTGAATTTAGACTTTAAAAGCACAGCTATACATTGGAGGCTTCCTGTAAGTCAACAATAGAAAATGAACGTGAGTTTTGTCATATTTATTTAAGAATTTGGGTCATTAGTGTATTGAGCAAATCAAAATGCTGCCTTAGTACAGAAAAATCTTCTTATTGTAAGATGGTTTTTTCTCACCTTGAACATTTGCTTCCGTAATTTGTATATTTCACTTGCTAATTTATGCTTCAAAAGATGCTAATGATCTTTGAGAATGAAGAATAGGGTCACTTTGTCATCTCAAGTGTGTTTCACTGATACTATGCACACAAATGCATGTACATAAACATGTACGTATAAAAATACATGCATACATAAGTGCATACACCAGTCCATTCAGGAAAGGAATCTCCATTTTGACATACGAATCTTCATATGACATGGACTCAAGTTCATTATCTTGGTTGTCTTTGGATATTCTCTAACTTATCAAGGTCCTTCTTAAACCACAGCATCCAAGTATCCATATCATTTATATTATGAGGACACAATAAATTAATCCAGTGGCTCACTATTCCAAGAAATTATGCCCTTCTTAATGAAGCTCAAGATTCCATTAGCATTTTTGCTAGCATCACACCGCTCACTCCTATTTAGTTTATAGTCCACTTAACCCTCAGATTACTTTTCAGAGTAACTGATATCTATCCATTGTGCTCTTATCTTTTCAAAATTGAAGCTAATTTTTTAATTCAATTAATCATAGCAATTGATTTCATCTAGGTTACATAGGTGTTTGTTTTTGCCATCTCTTTACTTACATTGGTTATCATCTTTATGTTAATTTTGGTCTGTCACTTGCAAACTTCTATTCATTTAAAATATTTTTACTTTTGCCAATATTACCTTGTGTTTCCCTTAATAATTTTTTACACTGCTGGCTATACTTTGTTTCATAGTCCATAACCAGCTTGTGACAGGGATTTAAAATACTCTTCATTCTGCATTGCCACTTCCAAGTTCCTACCCTATCACTATCACTATTACTCAGAAACATATTCTCTCTTAAAGTTTACAATATATCTCACTATATTGATCCATTTATAATGGAATAACAATTATTTTTTTCATCTCCAGAAAAATGTCCTTTTGTCCTTGGAGTTCAGTGCTAAGTTCACCATTCTTTATCAGACTCAACATAAACACACATATCAGTGCTCCCAGAAATAGTATAACTTATTATTTCCTCAGGCTACTTAGTCCTTGTCACCTGCTTTTTCCACTCCATCTCACGTATACACAGAAATGTCATTCCTTTCATCTTATGACCAAAAATGTTCCATATATGTGTTTATCAGCTCTGAATCATAATTAATATATTACTTTATAATCTTTTTTTATACCTTATAACTCTTAACTCTGCTCTCCACCTGTACCATGACTGCTCTTCACTCTAACTCTCAGTCCTTTCCTAGGTTATCACAAGTACACTGGTAATTCTTGCCTTCCTATCTTGACCTCTATTTATGTAGCAGCTTAATTCTACACAATGTACTTTCCAATCCATTGTTCCAGCGTCTTATTGCCTATTTAATTTTGTCAAATTCCCACGGTAGAGTTCTCTCACCAACTCTTTTAACCCTATTGATATACTGCTGAACAGAGTTGAAGGATATTTTTTAAAGAAATGCAGATTGAGTTTATATTATCAAATCATAAATGGACTTGTCTGCATTGGAGAAAGGCAATTATTGTATTTGTAAATGGAATTTTAATCATACTCTCCAAGCATATGTTTCAAATCTCAACTTGTGTCAGGGCTCCTATATCACCTCCTCCCCAACTCTCCTTGTGGAAGACCTCACCACACAGTTCACTGAAAACAAAATGAGGTTGACAGTATCTAATTCTCCTTTATTCCTCATTGTACACACTCAGAAATCTTCCCCCTATTATCTTTTCCTCTGTTCCTTTATTAAATGAAGATGTGGCTCTTGTTCTTGCCAAGACTAATTCCTACTCATGAAGATTTGATCTCAACTTTTCTTGTAAATTCCAGGAGATTTCTTCCCACAATCATGTTCACTCTGTTTCTCTTCCTCACATGCTCCATACAAACTACCTTCTTCCTTTAGCCTACAGATTTGTGCACATCTCTTTCTTATCCCTTTAAAAATTTTGAACATCTCCACTGTCATTCTGTATTTCTACCCACTTCACCCTTTTCTGTTAAATATTTTGAAGAAGGTGTCTACAGAGATAATAGCAAAGATGGAAGAGCAGGAAGAAGGAATATAGTCCAGATTTTCCCCATAGCTATTCCTGTTAAGGTCTATAGGGGGCAGAAGCTAGGTTGTGATACAGAAATGCAGTCAAAGAAATAGAAAGTATTTTTAAGTCTAGTTAAATAAGAAGACACAGAGCAGCTAATCAACAAAGGTATCAAATCCAGAATTAGGAGGAACTTGCAGTTTCCTTGTTCTGAACCTTTCAGTTAGGTGACAGAAGACCAGGATCAGCAGCACTTAACCTGAAGTCCCAAATGGGGCCACTTCTTTAGTGGTATATAGTCCTGATATAAATTGGGGACAGCAGCTAGTAAAATTCAGATAAAAAATGAAATAATCAGGTCTGCCTTAGATCCAGCCTCTGTGGGAGTGCTAAAAGATGGCAGGTCCCTACACAGAGCTATTGCCAAGATTATTGAAGAACACAGCACTAAAACATTGGCATAACCCAATAGAACATAAAGTAGAACCAAGTTTGGCCAAGGCATTCTTTCCAGAAATGTAGAGACCACACATAGGAAGAGGAACTTCAAGAAAGGGTAAACAAACAAAGCAGAAAGGCTTTCCCTCAAAGCAAAATGAAAGAAAGATATTATTTTGCAACAAGAATGCCCAAGAAACAAATCCAAAGGAATAGAATGATTCTAAAATATTTTCAATTAAAACTTCAATTAAGCATACACACAGACACACACAGACACGCACACAAAGATTGGGCATAAAATCAATTAGAGTTCCTGAAAGAAAGGAAAAAAGAAAAAAAAAGAGGTAAAATGATTTAATAAATTTAACATGAGAATTAAAGGAAAGAACAACAAAATTATTGAGAACTTTGCGGGGGGAGATTCAGAAATAGAATCCAGAATTTAGCAGAAGAAGTGCAAACCGTACTCATACAACTGAAATTTTAAAAATTATAATATATCAAATACAAGTGAACAAATCTATGAGACTACAAGGAATATCAAAACAAAGTCCAAATATTTAAAAACTACAAGAGGGTGGAGCCAATATGGTGGAGTGGAGGCAGAAAGTCATCTTCACTTTTTAAAATTCCCTTCCAAACTATTTTAAAATAATGACTCAAATTGAAGGAGGCCTATGCTGGTAATGTTAGCAGCAGGACTTGGAGGTGGCTACATCTGTGGTAGCAGTAACTTCAGAAACTCTCTTCCTAGAGATGATGAAGGAGGTCCAAAAATTGATTATAAAGAAATTGCAGGGGACATTTTTCTGACACTGGATTCATAAATGCATTGAATTGGCCATATGTAGATCAAGGGAGAAGAGAAACACTTGTGGCTACAGGGGTGAAAGGGCCCTGGTTGTAGGTCTAAGACAGAGAAGAGTGCTTATGGTGGATTACCAAAAAATCATAGGGGACTTATTCTTCCTTTCAAGGCAGAAAGTAGCCCTTGCACCTGGGACTGCAGAGGAACAGGAGGACTTGTCACACCTCCAGAGTTAAGAAGAATGTTGACACCTGAAGCTAAAGGGAAACAATATCCCTTTTGGTAAAGACCAGGGCACAGACCAGGAGTGCAGTGACAATACCTCCCCCTGGATCATACCATGCTGAACGCAGTGAAAATATAGACTTCAAGAACTAGCTCTGAAAATAGCAGCACAAAAAATGAAATTTGAGAGAATGTCCCCTGCACCCTGAGAATAGAGCTCAACTTGAACTGAAGTTAACAGTGAAGAAATTTGCTGGAAAAATGATCAACAACCAAAAAAGTATCTGACTATAAAATATTGCTATGGTAACTGGTAAAGTCAAGATACAAACTCAGAAGAAGACATCAATGTCAAAACTTCTTCAAATAATGCCTCAAAGAGGAAAATTAAATTGGACACAAGCCCAACAAGAATTATAAGAACAGTTAAAAAAGAGGAACTTGAAAATCAATTAAGAGAGGTAGAGGAAAATTGGAAAAATAAATTACAGTGATGTAAGAAAATTATGAAGAGAGTCAGCAAATTGATAAAAGAAAGCACAAAAATTAATAAAGAAAATGCTACCTTAAAAAAATTGGATAAATGGCAAAAGAGATATTAAAATTCACTGAAGAAAACAAATCTGAAATATGAAAACAGGTCAAATGGAAAAGAGGCAAAATAATTCATTGAAGAAAAGAATTCCTCAAAAATTAGAATTGGGCAAGTGAAAACTATTGAGCCCATGAAATATCAAGAAACAATCTAACACAGTCACCAAACTGAAAAGATTGTAGAAAATGTGAAATATGTGATTGAAAATTTATCCAGGTAAAAAAATGAGGCCAGATAATTTAAGAATTATTAGACTATTGAAAGTTACAATCAAAGAAAAAACCAAAACCTCATATTTCAAAAAGAGTCAAGGAAAATTATCCCTATAACTTTGAATCAGAGGTTCAACTAGGAAGAATTTACCAATCACCTTTTGAAAGAGATCTCAAATTGAAAACTCCTAGGAATATTATAACTAATCAAATTTCAGGGTTCCCAAGTCAAAGAGGAAATACATTTAACAGGCAGAAAAAATTCAAATGTCATGGAGCCACAGTGAGGATTACACAAGATTCAGCAGTAGCCACCTTGAAGAGGCAAAGAGCTTGGCATATTATATTCTAGAGGGCAAAAGTGCTTGGATTAAAACTGAGAAAAACTTACACATCAGAACTGAGTATGATCTTTTAAAGGGAAAAATGGATATTTAATGAAATAGAGGATTTTCAAGCAATAGTCCTGAAAAAGCTCAGAGCTGAATAGGGAAATTAGCATTCAACTATAAGACCAGAGAGAAGCTTAAAAGGGTGTTTAGTAAAGAGAAATCAGAAAGCATTCAATAAGTTATAACTCTTTATATTCCTAAATGGGAAGACAATGCTCTCTCTCTCTCTCTCTCTCTCTCTCTCTCTCTCTCTCTCTCTCTGTATGTATGTGAGTCATCCACCTCCCCAAATACTGAGAAAAGTATCAACAGTTACAAATATTATCTTTCCATGTAGGAATGTAAACAGTTCAGCTTTAGAAAGTCTTTTATGATTTCTCTTTCCTGTTTACCTTTTCATGTTTCTCTTGATTCTTGTGTTTGAAAGTCAAATTTTCTATTCAGTTCTGGTTTTTTCATCATGAATGCTTGAAAGTCCTCTATATCATTGAATAATCTTTTTTTTTTCCTTTGAAGTATTATAGTCAGTTTTTCTGGGTAGATGATTCTTGGTTTTAATCCCAGTTCCTTTCACTTCTGGAATATCCTATTCCAAGTCCTTCAATCCCTTAATGTAGAAAATGCCAGACCCCGTGTTATCCTGATTGTATTTCCAAAATACTCAAATTGTTTCTTTCTAGCTCCTTACAGTATTTTCTCTAGGTTTTTTTTAAAGAATAAAACTAAATTATCAGTGTTAAAAATTAAAAAGGAGTGTTTGCCATCAACAAAGATAAAATTAAAACAATTATAAGAAGCTATTTTGCCTACTTACATGCCAAATAAATCTGGCAATCTAAGCAAAATAGATGAATCTTTAAAAACACAAATAGCCTTGATTAATAGAAGAGGAAATAGCATACTTACATAAATCCATCTTAGAAACAGAAATTTAACAAGACATTAATGTCTTCTCTAAGAAAAAAGTGCCAAAAAGCAGATTGATTCATAAGTCAGTTCTACTAAACATTCAGAGAACAATAAATTCCAATGCTGTTTGGGAAAAATAGGTAAAGGAGACTCCTACAAAATTTGTTTGAAGATATATATGCAATTTTGGTATCTAAACATACAAGAACAAAATCAGAGAAAGAAAACTATCGGCCAATTGTCCCTGATACGTACATGGATAAAAAAGTATATGAAATTCTCGCAAGTATATCTAGCAAGCAATATATCACAAAGAGCATATACTATGACCAGGGAGAATTTGCATCAGGAATACAGTGCTCATTCAATATTAGGAAAACTATTTGCATAATTGACAATATCAATAATAATAAAACAAATATCCCATGATTATGTCAATAGATGCAAAAAAAAAAAGTTCTTGACAAAGTACTTCTCTTATTCCTGCTAACAATACTATAAAGCACAGGAATAAATGAAGTTTTTCTTAAAATAACTAGTAAATATCTAAAACCATTAGCATGCATCCTCTGTAATTTAGGTAAAGTAGAACCCTTCCCAATGAGATCATGAATGCCCATTATCACCACTTTTATTCAACATCTTACTAGAAATGAAAAGTATAGCAGTAAAAGAAGAAAAATAAATGGAAGGAATTAGAATAGGAAATGAAGGGAAAAAATCATTCTTTGCGATGACATTATGGTCATTGACCATAAGTCCAGTATACCTAGGATGTCTGTCTTGATACATCAAATGCTACTTTATTAGGTATGGGAGGTTACTTCCAAGTGGAACAACCTAGATCCTGGTCTTAGAGTCCACTGAGAAAGGGTTACATCAGAGTATTTAAAGCTAAAATCCACATTGCTAGTTGGTTACAGAAAACAGTTTACAAGATGATAAAATCTTGCAGTTTCTGGATATGCATAACCAAGTTACTGAAGCACCAGGATCTTCCAATGTTACAAAACAACATGGCACCTGGTAAAAGGTTCTACCTTTTAGTTTCAACAGTTTTGCAAAGGATCCCTGGTATGTCAAGCAGCACTATTTGCTTGTTCAATATATGAATAATAGGGAAGCTCAAGCATATAGTTAATATTAGTAGGGTCATGTTCACATGGTGTACTTGGAGAACCCTACAGGATCAGGTAAAAACTAGTTGAAGTAATTGACAACTTCACCAAAGTTGCAGGATATAAAACAATTCCATATAAGTAATCAGCACTTCCTTATATTACTGACAAAATCCACCAGGAAGTGGTAGACAAATCCCATTCAAAGTAGTTGCAGACAGTATAAAATACTTGGGAGTCTACCTTCTAAGACAACCCCAGGGATTATATGAGCATAATTACAAAACACTTTTTGCACAAATGAAGACAGAGCTAATCAATTGGAGAAATATTAATTGTTCTTGGGTACACAGAGTCAGCAGAAGAAAAAATTCCACCTAAATTAATTTGCATTTTCAGTGACATACCAATTAAGCTACAATTTTTTCTTTTTACAGAACTAGAAAAAATATTGATAACAAGATTTATCTTGCAGAAGAAAATATGACCTAAGAGTACTGGAACTCAAACTTTAATACAAAAAGATAATCATCAAAATGGTCAGGGAGGTGGTGCAGTGGATAGAGCTCCAGATCTGAAGTCAAGAAGATCCATCTCTTTGAGTTTAAATTGACCTCAGAAACTTACTAGTTGTGTAAACCTAGAAAGTTACTTAACCCTGTTTGCCTCAGTTCCTCATCTGTAAAATTATTTGGAGAAGAAAATGGCAAATTGCTCCAGCATATTTGCCAAGGAATTTACAAGAAAGGCATAAATGAAAGGACTCAACAACAGGAAGAACAATAGTCATCAACATAACCTGGTGCTACCTAAGGAATAGAGTGTTGAATCAGTGGAATATGTTACTTACCCAATACATAATAGCAAATGGCCATGGTCATCTAGAGTTTGATCAGTCCAAAGATGCAAGCTTTGGGGACAATAACTCACTATTTGATACAAATTACTGAGAAAAAATAAAAAGCACTTTGGCAGAAACTTGATACAGAACAACATCTGACACCATGCACCAAGGTAAGGTCAAAATGAATACAAGATTTTGAGTTAGACATAAGGAATGATATCTTAAGTATATTAGTGTACCATGGAAAGTTTTACCTATCAGACTATGGACAAGAGAAGAATTTGTGACCAAATAAGAAATAGATAGGGTCACATGATCTAAAATGTATAATTTTGATTATATTATATTAAAAATGCTTTATATAAACAAAACCAATGCAGGCAAGAAGGAAAGCAGGTAAATGAAGAGATATTTTTTAGAGCAATTTCTCTTATGAAGACATAATTTCTCAAATATATAGAATATGGATTCAAATTTATAAAAATAATACTTATTCCTCAGCTGCTGAATTTTAAAATGTCTTAAGCAATCAATTTTCAGAAAAAGAAACCAAAGCTATGTGTAGTCATATAAAAATATTCTGAGTCAGTACTGATTAGATAAGTGTACATTAAAACAGTTCTGAAGTACTACCTCGCTGTTCAGATTGGTTATGTGATGAAAAGGAAAAATGGGAAATGTTGGAGGATATGTGGAAAAAATAGGACATTAATGCCCTATTGGTGGAGTTGTGAACAGATCCAACCATTTTTGAGAGCAATTTGGAACTATGCCCAAAGGGATATAAAATTGTACATTCACAAATTTCTAGGTCTGTATTCCAAAAAACGATTTAAAAAAGTAGGGGAAAACGATCTATCTGTATAAAAATATTTATACCAGCTCTTGTTGTGAAATTGAGGAAATGTCCATTAACTGAAGAATTGCTTACTAAAGTTGTGCTATATGATTGTGATAATATATTATTGTACTATAAGACATGATGGTTTCAGAAAAACTTGGGAATTTTTTTTAATTGATACAAAGTAAAGTAAGCAGAAACATGAGAACATTGAAGACAATAAAAACAACGTTGTATGATAATCTATTGTGAATGACAGCTATTCTTAGCAAAACACAATGAAACAAGATAATTCTGAAGGACTTATGATGAAAAATGTTATTCACCACCAGATAAAGAATTGACGATGTCTGAATGCAGATCAAAGAAAGCATACTTTTTTTAAAAAAAGTCTTTTTTTCTTGGCTTGTGTTTTCTTCTGCAACATCGGTGATATGGAAATGTTTTATATGGTTTCACATGCATACTCACTATCAAATTGTTTTACTTCACAAGGGGCATATAAGAGAAGGAAGCAGTGAATTTGGAACTCAAAATTATTAAAATTGAATTTATTTTAAAAACCACTAATTTTACATGTAATTGAGAAAAAAGGAAAATATTTTAAAAAGTCAGGTATTCCATATGAAAAAGTTTATGATGCCTAACATAAATCAAGGGAAGATTTCAAGAATCATTTGATCACCTTAAAGCTACAACCCTGAAATTGGACCATCACAAAAGAAAATTTCACAGATTGATTAATTCTAGAGAACAAAGCCAAAATAAAATCCACGAGTTATTTACTGAAACAAAACCCCAAATGATAATTTCTAGGAATGTGATAACAAAAGAGCAGAGCTTTCAGATGAAAGAAAACTAACAGGTAGTTAGACAGAATTTAGTTTAAATTCCTAGTAGTAACAGTTAGGGTCCCACAAGAGTTACCATCTTTTTAATCCCCTTTTCTTTTACTATTTCTTCCCTCCCTTTTAGCCTCCCCTCTCTTTTCTTTCCCCCTTCCCCTCCTATTGCCCATAGAGCTAGTTGTATTTCTATACTTAAATGAGTTTGTTGTTCCCTCCTTGAACCCAATCAGATGAGAGCAACTCTCAAACAATGCTCTTTTTCTGTGAGCTGTGAGCTTATCCAAACATTCTGGAAAGCAATTTGTAACTATGCCCAAAGGTCTACAAAAATGTATATACCCCTTGACCCAGCAATATTGCTTCTAGGATTGTATCCCAAAGAGATCATAGAAATGGGAAAGGGTTACACGTGTGCAAAAATGTTTATAGCAGCTCTCTTTGTGGTGGTCAAAAACTGGAAATCAAGGGGATCCCATCAATTGGAAAATTACTGAACAAGCTGTGGCATATAAACCTAATGGAATACAATTGTGCTATGAGAAACAATGAATAGGAAGACTTCAGAGAGGCCTGGAAAACTTATATGAATTGATGCTTAGTGAAAGTAGCACAACCAGGAGAACTTTGTATACAGTAACAATCACAGAGTGTGAGGAATTTTTCTGGTAGACTTAGTACTTCATTGAAATGCAAGGACTTAAAAAATTTCCAGTAGACTCTTGAGACAAAATACCTTCCATATCCAGAGAAAGAACTATGGAATTGGATCACAGATAGAAGCAGACCATTTTCTTTTTTACTATATTTTATTTTGTTTTATGGTTTCTCTCATTTATTTTAATTCTTCTATACAACATATATCTAATAAGAATGTGTGTGTAGAACCTATATAAGATTGCACACTGTCTCAGGGAAGGAATGGGGAAGGAGGTGAGAATAAGGAGGAATGAGGGGAAAAACATCTAAGATATATGGAAGTGATTGCTGAACACGGAAAACAAATAAAATAATGTAATTTTAAAAAGTTTTAGCATCTTTTACTATAAAGGTGTGTGGAGCTTGGCATATGATATTACAAAGGTAATATTTATAAACTTACAATTTTGCAAGTTTATATACTTATAAAACAGAGAGGGGAAAGGGAAAGACATTTAATTAAACTGAAGAATTTCAAATTTTACTAATTAAGTGATGGGATTTGAGTAGAAACTTTGAAATGCAAACACAGGAGTCAATAGAATCATAATACATTGAAAAGGATGAATAAGAACAAGATTTCCTAAAGGAATAAACTGAGATGTTTGCATTCTAATAGAAAGAGAAGATAAAGGGTACATTCAGAACAATATACTTAAGTGGGTGCCTATTTCTTTTAGAGACAAATAAAATGTCTGATATTTAAAGATTTTCCCAAATTTTATTTTTTTGCTATCTTTCTAAACTTCATTCATTTTGCTATTTTCCATATATTCTATGACCTCACCACATTCATCTCCTACAAAACACAACATTCCTTCTCACATTTCCAGGCATTTGAACTGACTTGCTCTCATCTCTGGACTGTTCTCTCACTTCACTTTCACCCTCTCAATTTGTCTCACTTTCTTGCAGATATGACACAAATATTCCTTTCCGATTGAGACCTTCTTATTCTTCACTTATGTTGTGGATAATTTTTATGCTTGTCTTCTACTTTATAAGTTAAGTTCCTTGAAAGTAGCTGATGATCTTACTTTTCTTTTTATTCCTATTGCTTAGCACAGTTCTGGGCACATTGCCCCATTTTCTTGGTAGAGAACATAGTCTCATGCGGTATAGCAATAACTTAAGATATTTGCTGTGAACTCTCTCTTCTTATCTCCTATCATTCAGGTACCTTCTGTGACGTGATCCTCCTTCATCTCTTTTTCATACCATAAAGTGACTTTACTCCTTATCAAGTCTAATCCTTCTAATGCAAGTGATCCCATTCCATCTCTTTTCCTCTAATGGCTTGTTCCCTTTGTCATCACCAATCTTTCACTTATTTTCAATCTTTCCCTTTCTATTGGATCCTTTTCCACTCTTTAAAAACAAGATTATGTCTCCTCTATCCAGAAAAAACCCCAACGACCCTACTTGATCTTTCAATCTCTGCTAATTATTCTCCTGTATTTCCTCTGCCCTTTGTAGCTAAACTTAAAAATCCTGTCTGTAATTACTAGCTTTACTGTCTCTCTTCTCATTTTCTTCTTAATCCTTTATAATCTGACTTCAAGCTTATCATTCTACCAAAGTTACTAAGGATCTCTTAACTGACAAATGCACAGGCCTTTTCTCAATTCTCACTCTCCTTGACATCTCCGCAGGCTTTGATACCATGGGTCACTCCCCCTTGAGGCTCTCTTCTATTTAGTTTTTGGGGCACCACTCGCTTCTGATTCTCCTCCTATTTGAACTCTACTATGTCATCTTTGCTGGATCATTTTCCAAATCACAATCTTGAACCATTGGGATGTCTTTAAGTTCTATTCTGGACCTTATTCTCTTTTTCTATACTACTTCATTTGCTAATTTTTATCCGTTACCATGGATTTAATTACCATCGCCATGCTAATGATTCTCAAATCTATCCTGCCCTAATCTCTCTATTGACCTTAAATCTCATATCTCCAACTGTCTTTCAGACATCTCAAACTCAATAAACAGTATATGTCTAAAATTCAATGTAATCATTTTCTATCTACCCTCTACATTCCCTACTATTGTAAAGGACAAAACCATCCTCCCCAAACCGCAGATTCACAACCTAAAAGGCATTCTAGATTCTTCAGTATCTCTTACTCACACATCCAATATATAACCAAAACATGTCTATTTCATCTTTGCATCATTTTTCTAACATGCGCTTTTCTTTTCTCTGAAATTGCCACAACTATACAGGAGGTGTTCATCACCTCACACCAGGATTATTGTAAAAGGATCTTTGTGGGCTTACCTGCTTCAAGCCTCTCCACACTTCAATACATTTTCCATTTAGCCACTAAAGTAATTTTTCTAAAACACTGATCTGATTATATCACCCTCCTATTGAATAAACTCCAGGTTTCCTATTGTCTCTAATGACAAACATGAAATAATTTTTTTCTATTCAAAATCTTTCATAACCTAGCCCCCTCCTACCTTTCCAGTTTTCTTACACTTTACTCACCAACATATACTCATTTATCCAGTGACACTGGCCTCTTGTTTGTTACTTGAAGAGAACACTTCAGCTCCAGGCTTGGGCATTTTCTCTGGCTATTCCCCAAATCTGGAATTATTTTACTCTTCTACTTGGGCTAGTGAACTCCCTGGTCTCAAGACCCAACCAAAATCCTACCTTCTGCAGGAAACCTTCCCCAATCCCTGTTAATCCCAGTGCCTTTCCCCTGTTAGTTATTTCCCTTTTATCATGTATGTAATTTGCTTTGCATATATTTATTTTCATACTTTCTCCCCTATCAAAATGTAAAATTCTTGAAAGCAGTGACTATTGCCTCTTTTTGTGTCAGCAGTGCTTAGCACAGTGGCTTACAAAAGACAAATAAATGCTAATATGCTTATTTTTTGATGCATGCTGATTGAGAGGATCATAAATAGATCTTTCTGAATTACTTCGTTTTTCTTTAATTGTCTTCACATAGTTTCGAAGCCTCACATTGAAAATGAAGAGAATATCATAGATTCTGATATTATAGAATCTGATATAGAATCTCTGCATACTAGCTAAACTATTGCTGTCTTTTATATTTTCAAATGAAGAGAGTGGCAAAGACTGCTGTAAAGTTTTATTGATGGAGACAAACAAGAGCGATGGAGATGATGATTATAGTTCATGGAACACAACTTATTGGTATTTACCACATTCTCAAGTGTAGACTCTCCTTTGTAGGCACCTTTAATAGAAGCATTTGAGAAGTTTTGATGAGCCCTTATTATGATGGATTTGACATTATTTCTATTATAGCCAAAGCAATGTAATAGTGTCACCTATTAGCTAAGACCACTTGTATTACCCACTTGGGGAAAAATGGAATTGATAGTATCTAAGCCATAAATTATTTGGCTAGTAGAGAAACTATCAAGATTCCATGTCTATAATTAAGTGCATTTCTCTCAAATATCATTCAAAATGGTAAGAAAATAATTAGGAAAAACTTTATATTTCTTTATTTTCTTTATATATTTTGACTGATTTATGATTTTACTTATATATCATTATATCTGTACCCATACACATGCATTATTTTAGAACTTACAAATTCACAAGACAGCAAATGATATTAATATTATTTTTTTGTCAGATGAAATTGAGTGTCTATGAAGATTCTGTTCTGATATCTCATTATGATAAGAAGGTGAATATATCTATAACCATCCATTTAACTGAAGGTTCTCTAAATATAAGAACTTTGCTCTATCTCCTAGTTGTTATGCTTCTGTAAATTTTTACTATGTTTTCGTTAAGAATGTCTTGTGATCAATGCAAAATGAGGAACAATTACATATAAATAATGAGAATCTTCAGACTTTTGTTTCCTGGAAATTGTGTGGTAATCATGGCAATTAAATGGCACAGCTGGATAGAGCACTGTGCCTGGAATATTGAAGACTTTAGGTCAAGTATAGCTTCAGACACTTATTAACTCTCTGACCTTGAACCAATTCCTTAATCTTTGTCAGTTTCAACATTTTCAATTGTGAAATGGGAGTAAAAATAGCATACTTACCAAAAATGCAAGGACCCTAACATAATGACTGGCATATGTGAAAGCCTTAAACATGCTTATTCCTTTTCCTTTTTTCTCTCCATTTGAATCTAGCTCCTGAGTACCATAAGGGATTTTTACTTCAGTTTAGCATAGAATTATTAAATGCTTAGCATAAGTGACCACTCCATAAGGAATTTGAGGTATCAAGATAATTAAAGCTTTGAACTGAAAGCAGTTTATATCCAACTGGAAAGAAATAGTTTACATACATATTATGTAATAGAACATTTAGAATGGAGACATCATTAACAATTGGAAGGATCAAGTATCTCAAGGAGATTCATTCCCTTTCAAAAGAGATTGATTAACGCAATCACAAAAAAAAAGATGGATAATGCATAATGACCAGATTGTGTGAAAATTTAGAAGCCACTTAACCTTCATAGAACAAAACATATACCTTGAGGAGTTTTTGAGAACCATTTTCTTTCTGTTTATTTTCTCTTTTATCAGTTTTATGTTCAGAAAATTCTTCACCTTTTCAAGATAAATTTCTCAGGGCTTTCCTAAGCTCATCCTCAGATAATAAGTGCAGTGTATAGTCAGAACCTTTCTTGAAGATTTTTCAAGTTTTCCGAATATATTGTAGGTTATAAACTATTGAATACTCATAAAAAAACTCTAGATCATCTCCATGTTAATAATACATGGAGTAAAATTAACAGATTGCTATTATCATGCAGATAAGAAAATTGGTAACTTATTAATATAGTTACTCTTTGAATATTACCCCTTATTTAATTTTTTAAGAAAGGTCAGGGACTACTTAGGAAGATCTCATACTTAATAGTAATGATTGGGTAAGTGAATTAAGTTACTAGCACCTTTAATATTTTGTGTAACCAAAAGTTACAGAGATCTGTTGATCTCAATTGAAATATGTAGTTTTTTCTTGGTAGTTTTATTTTTTTTATATCATGTGAAATAATATGGCTGGACAAATAGCAACAACAAATCTTCTATAGTTTTATCCAGAGTTTATCTTTTATGAATAAATTTATTAAACATTTCTATTTAAATGTTTAATCTAGAAAAGCATTTTATTTTAATCTGATTTATCAGACATTTTAATCTGATTTATGACAGAATGAAGTTCTTTTGTATTTATATCCCACAATTTGTCAGTCCTTCTCAATTAATGAATATGTAATCAGTTTATATTTCTTTGCAACTGCAAAAAAAATGCTATTGCTAAACATATTTTTGTACAGTTGTGTTCTTTTCCTCAATACTTTATCTCTTCAAAATATAAAACATCATTTTATTTCTGACCCTCAGTTTCAATATCTATTAAAATACAAATGTGACGGTGGTTACAAAAGAGCTGAGTGAGGTCTTGTGACAAAATCCAGCCCTTCTTTATTACCTCAGAGTTACAACATATATGCCAAACAAATATTTTAAATCCTTCAAGGAAAAG
Organism: Bettongia penicillata ogilbyi; assembly: GCA_023548195.1. Lineage (NCBI taxonomy): Eukaryota > Metazoa > Chordata > Mammalia > Diprotodontia > Potoroidae > Bettongia > Bettongia penicillata. The sequence continues at coordinate 1,576,008 of JAJHZJ010000293.1, read as the reverse complement.
AAAGTAAAGGAATTTTCATAGGGAAAATCATATCTTAGCAATATGAAAAGATTCACTGAAAATAAATACCACAAATTCAGATTGCCTAAGATGAGTAAACAGATAAATAGCAAATGGTGCAAGATCTCTGGTAATACAGGGAAACTATTGTTGGAGGAATTGTGAATTCACTCAACCATTATAAAGAACAATATGGCAACATAATAGAACATGTATTTTCATGTATTCTTCAAACCTATAGTAACACTCCTGGGAATTTAATGACAGAGAGGGAAAAATTTTCATATACATAAATTATTTACTGTTTCCCTCTTGGTATCATTAAAAAAAGGAAGGAAACTAAATAACCCTTAATTTTAAAAAGTGCTGAAAAATTCATTGTATATGAATGTCTGAATTATTACACTAAACATTGCATATGAAAATTTAGAGAAACTTGGAAAGACTTGTACAATTTCATGCAACAATAAAGCATATGTAATCAGGAGAACTATATGCAGAATCAATACCACAATGTATAGAAAGTCATATAGAAAAAAACTGAAATAAATTGATTAATGTTATCACAAATATTGTCTTTTCATGATTCACACTGAGGTATATAGCTTCATCTTCTTGGCAAAGAGGACAATGTACTCAGCCCCAAACCAGTGCCATATATTCTATGACTTGGCCCATAAAATGTTGATAGATTTTATTTACCTTTATTTCTTCATTCCAAAAGAGAGATTTACTGGAGTGGTAGAATAGGAGTGAGAACAAAGATGCTGGGAAACAACTGTAATATAAAAAAGAAACAAAAATCAACAAAACACTTTTAAAAATACATTTAAAATTTTACGTTAAAAGAATTCAAGGCATAGATTATGGGACCAGCACTTAGTACTGACATGCTAGTGATGGGGAAATTTAATTATCCGGATATCTATTGAAACTTACCCCCTCTCACAGCCAATAGATCCTCAATATTCTTAAAGATAATTTTATCTTTCAAATGGTGGGAGAAACAAAGAGAAATGGTATTCTAGACTGTTTCTCATCCATGAGAAGGTACTGATTACTAAATTAGAAACAAAACACTCTGCGAAAGAGAGGTAAAAACGGTTATTTCTTTAAAAAATAAAACAGTGTTACAGGACAGATAAAGGAAATGTAGAAAGCATTTGCCTAAATATTAGTATAAAATTTGCCAGTTATTTTATTGTGGATATGGCAGAGGCAAGTGAGCATGAAAAAAATGAATTATATGGCATGACTTTTGAACTTATTAAATAACTAAACTCTCAACATATTCCTTAATGGTCAGATGTTAGGTTGAAAGGATATCTCTAGCACAATGACTCAGGGATTTCGGTTTGGCTATATGCATGAATGTATGTGTGTATACATGTACATATATATGTATGTGTATGTGTGTGTATAAGCTTCAGAGGTTGCATTGAGTGCACAATCATCTGCAGACAGAAAATCATGCACTTGAAGAACTTAACATCATTACAGAGGTTGACCTTGATGCGGTGTTCAGCCTCATTGAAAGCATTTGGTAATCTGGCTAAAAATGTCATGCTCAAAAGCAGGAAAGCAAGCACACAGACCTGTTTCAATCTGCTGGTGACTAGGAAGGCATGAGAGTGTTGTTCACTATCCAGAACCCAGACAAACATGTTATCATGAAATTGATGGAAATGCTGATGAACTTCTCTGGGCAACCAAATTTTGGCATAATTTTCCATAAGTCCTCATGACTAATAGCATCAACGGCCTTGGTCAGATCTACAAATGGTGGGTACAGACCTGTTCTGCTTCTGGCATTTCTCCTGGAGTTATCAGGTAGAAAACACTATATCAACTCTTTCTGAAGCCACAGTGACTCAGGTATATGACCATCTTCCAGGTGAAGAATCAGCCTATAAAGGAGGGTTCTAGCAAGAATCTTGCCAGTAATGACCAAAAGAGAGAACACTTGTGATTGTCACAGGACAATATATTCCCTTTACCTTTATAGAGATGGATAATGGAGGCATCCTTGAATTCCTGGAGGACAACCTCCTCTTGCCATATAACCTGGAATATTTCAGTCAGTTTTCGCATGAGCAATAGTTACCCTATCTTATAAATCTCAGATGGAATAGTTTCAGCACCAGGTGCTTTGCCAATGTGAAAGGAGCCTAATGATCCTCAAAACCTCTTCTTCAGTTGGAAGTTCAGCTAAGGAGGGATTCACTTCAACCTTAGTTAAACTGTCAATAGCCTCAGCATTCATTGACTATGGTCTGGTGAGAACATTATGGAAGAGTTCAGCCCATCTCTCTAGGATCATGTCCTTATCACTAATCAATGTGTCTATATCAGCACTGAGCAATTGTGATACACCATAGGTTTTTGGTCCACAAATAGCTTTCAAGGAATCAAAATCTCTTTTGATCTCTATCGGCATAAAACTGAATTCCATCTGTCCTCTTACTGAGCCAGGAATCCTGCATCTCTCTAAGTTTTGCTTGTACTTTACTTTTGATGGAATTAAATGCTGCCTTCCTAGAGATGAATGAACTAGCCTTCTCGTAAATCCTATGGAGTTCTCATTTTTCATTTAACACCTTCTGGATTTCCCCATAATTTTCATCAAACTAGTCTTAGTGTTTGTAAGTGTTCTGATCCAGATGAGTAAATGCAGTATTGTATACCAAATCTCTGAAAACTGTCCACTCCTTTTCTACTCCACTGTTTCCTACTCTGTGTTGGCTCATCTTTCTCTCTAAGTTAGTAACAAACTGTTCATAACAAGTTGAGATGCAACAAAGTTTGGATCAAATCTCTGGTGCCTGTGCTAATTTTGATCTAATACTCAACACAAACTCAACACTTATGTTTATAAGTGCTCTATCACCCACCACCACACTATCCATACATGGAACCATCAGTTACAACAAATGGAAAAATTTTGAATGCTGTGGATAAGTTCGCTTACCTTGGTAGTGTACTTTCCAGGGATGTACACATTGATGATGAGGTTGATACCCGCATTGCTAGAGATAGCTCAGTGTTTGGGAGTTTCTGAAGAAAAGTTTGGGAGAGACTAGGTATTAGACTGATTACTAAACTGAAGGTCTACAGAACCATTGTGCTGACTTCATTGTTGTATGCCTGTGAAACATGAACAGTCTACCAGGACTATGCTGTGAAACTGCTTCACTTCCTTTTGAACTGTCTTAGGAAGATTCTGAAGATCATCTAGCAGGATAAGGTACCAGACACTGAGATTCTTGCTCAAATTAAACTGCCAAGCATTCAAACTATGCTTTAGAGTGTGCAACTTTGATGGACTGGTCACATTGTTCAAATGCAAAATGTATGCTTGCCAAAAAGACTATTTTATCTATTTCATGGAGAACTTGCATGAGGCAAGTGATCACATGGTGGGCAGAAGAAGCAATGCATGGACACTCTCAAGGTCACTCTCAAGAACTTTGGATTTCTTTGTGGGACATGAAAGGCACTGGCACATGATTGCTCAACATGACATGCCCACATCAGAAAAGGTGCTATGCTCTATGAGCAAAGCAGAATTGAAACAGCACAAAGGATACACAAGATGGTCCAATTTTAAGTAACCACCCCAAATATTCACACAGACTACCTGTGCCCAATCTGTTGTAGAGTATTCCGAGCTCCTATTGGTCCGATCAGCCACAGTCATATACACTGAAACTTGACTTTATCATGTTGGTGTCATTTTGGTCCCCTCTAGAATGAAGGACAATAACCAATCAACTATATACCTATACATATACACACACACATATACATACATATTTGTGTGTATATGTATATACAACATATATGTATACATACATATATATGTAAATCTCCTTTGTTAAAGAGTTGAGTCAAGGTATAGATTGCATACTCATCAGTTTTGCAGATGGGACAGATAATTAACACATGAGAGAAATAAAAGTCCTTTCAAAATGAGTCTAGCAGGTAACAATGTGGAGCTAATTCTAATAGATGAATATGTAAGAGTCATAAATTGATAATGATTTTGAAGGACTTCAATACCATGCTATACAAGTATTGATTGAGGGAAATTGGGACATTTAGACCAGAATAAAGAAAACTAAGAGTGACAAAGCTTATTATCTTCAATATTTGAAAGACTGTCTTTAACAAGCATAAAAACTTGCAAGGAATTTAGGAAGAAATAAATCACATATCAAAGGAATCAGGCTAAATCATTTCAGCCTAATAGCAAGGGCAAAATGCCAAAGGAGGGACTAGGTTGCAACACGCTATAAAACTAGGGAAAATTGCTCTTCATAGACAAATTTTCTACTTCTCAGCAAATCTGAGCATGTCTTCATGATTACAAATGAATTTTTCTTTAAATAAAATATTTTTTAGCTTTAAGGAGGGAATTGTACTTTCAAAACAGCTTGAAAGCATAAGCAAAGTAAGACTAATAGATTTGAAATTGTGCTGCCATTTTTTTTTGGTAGTTTTATTCTCTGTGACCCTATTTGAGTTGTTCTTGGCAGAGATAATGAAGTGGCTGGCCATTTCCTTCTCTAGCTCATTTTATAGATGAGGAAACAGAATTAAGTGACTTGTCCTGTGTCACATAGTTTTTAAGCATCTGAGGCCACATTTGAACTCAGGGAGATGTCTTCCTGATTCCATGCCCAACACTCAATCCACTATACCATCTAGCTGACAAGACTTAATGGGAGGAATGATGGTTTGCATGCTGTATAAGGTATAAAATATTGTTATATCTTTCAAGTATCACACTGCAAGAGAAACCTTAAAGAAATAATGTCTCACTATGATACAAATTCTCTCAGAACTCTAATGTCACCAGGCATCATAAAAGAAGTAAAGTAAAACTACGGTCCTGGCAGAGATATTGATATGATTTTATTATCTCAAAAGAAGAAAGGAAGATGAGGGAAAAAGAAAGTTTTAAGGAAAGTAAGATGGAAAATTATGGGCTGGCATCTCACATTTTAGTTGGGAAATGATGAATTTATTTCCACTTCTTCCCCCACATCATCTAATTCTGCCTAGGTGAAGCAGCAATGCTACTCTGAAATACTGTTAAATATTTACCCATTATTTAATTAATAAAAAATGCCATTTGTAAAATATTTAATGGTTAAATGAAGATAAGTAAAAATTAAAATTTATCTATTGTCTATATGTTATAATGCACTTTTTCTCTGACAAATATAAAATTATTTTTGTTGCATTAAATGAGTGAAGTATACTGTGGCAAAGGAAAATAAATATCACTTGACAAGTATTGTTAGACATAACTGTAAGTTTATATTGAAATTGTCTGTATGAAGATGTAAACTGAAACTTCACATTGAAATAAGATATATTCAAATTGGAATCCAAGATGAACACTCTAAAGTGTAAAATTATATAATGCTAGCACTACTTCCCTTTGAGAATGACATATAAAAGATCTGGCTTTGACTGGGGTAGTTAAGGCATATTGTTAATAGGATTTTAGAACTAACTGGAAAGAATCTTAGAAGTCATCACTTACACTCTTTCATTTTAAACAGGTATACTTGAGGAGGAAAGCTATGAAATAGTTTGCCTGAGGTCACAAAACTCATTAGTGGCAGGTTCAGTGCTGGAATCCTGATTCTTAATTCAATGCTACATATACTGTTTGGGGGCATGACTAATCTATGTGTAAATGATTTTCAAAAGTGAGCTCTGATGAGGAATTTATATGTATATGTGTGTATATATGTATTTATATATACATGCATATATACATACATGCATATATGTGTGTATACACACACACACACACACACACACACACACACACACACATATATATATATATATATATATATATATATATATATATATATATATATATATAAACATATGTATACCGGACAAGGGGATCATAAACATAGAAAGAAGGGACCTTTTTAAGTTATGTAGTGAAAACCCCTCATTTTGCAGATGAAAAATTGATGGAGGACTTAAAGCAATTTGCATAGGGTCATATTAGTAGTTAGTAGGAGAGCAGGAATTTGAACTTGTGTCTTCTATTTTCTTTGAACTTGAAAGTCAGTACTTTTTTCCTGTATATGACATTGTCTAGTTACTTTAACACATTCTGTTTTAATGTGAAATTTAGTATTTTTCCTTCTCAAAGGAAACTACCAATGGGAATATGAGAAATACATTTTTACAGCACTGTGTAACTTGCAATGCACATCCTATGCTTCTGCACATTCTATGAATCTTCCAAATAGCAAATAATTATCTAACAGAAATCTCAATTGACATAATATGAAAGATCTGTTCAAATGCCACATTTTTACATACATTTATATGCATACACACACATATATATATTTAATTTAAGAAAAATAAACTTAGCATATATGTCTACATATACATATATGTATATGTGTACAGATACACACACACATATATATATATATATACTAAGTTGATTTTTTTCTTAAATTAAACAGATTTTTTCCCTTCAATTTATTTTTGCTATTTTTAACTAGCATTTGACAATTGTGTTAAGCTAGTTTTTTTCTTTCAAGAAATGGTGACTGTTTACCTTATTAATGGTGGAAATGGACATTTTTGGAAACCAAATGTATTAGAAAACAAACTTCAATACCTACCACAAAACAGTACAATTCTCTATTTTGTCTTTGTAAGTCAATAAATATGAGATTTATCCTAGAGAATATACTGAATTTTCATTATTATTCCATCTCAAGTAAGTTGAGCTTTTTATAATTATCATAACATGAATTCATACTTTCTGTCTATCTACTATGAGAATTTTCAACTAAAATTCTATTCAGTAAATTCAGTATGGCATGGAGATAAATTTATGTTCTTATAGATCACATCAGCTAAAGCAAACCTGGAAAAGTGCTAGTAAAGTCTTCACTATACTCCTGTTCTCTGAGGCTTGACTTAACAAAGATGAGCTCTTTATCAGAATTATGGCTTTTTGTCTTCACAAAGTCAGCTTAGTTCTAGAGGGATTATGATCTATGCTTTTGAAAGAAGTAACTATAGTGACAAAGTTATGGAACTTTGAAGTCCTGATGTCTTATCATGATATCATTAGGATATAATAATTACCTTCTGATTGACAGTAGTGGTAAATACATTTCCACACCTTTAAATATGAAATCATATGAGTTTGATAATCTGGATAGAATCCATAGGATGGCAGCAAAGATGATGAAGTATCTTGAGTCCAGATAATGTGAGAATGAATTGAAAGAACTCTGGACATTTAGTCTAAAGCAATAAGATTCATAGAGATCATAATATCTATATGTGAAGTACTGTCACATGGAAGAAGGATTAAATTTGTTGCTTTCCTCTCCAGAAGGAGAAATCACAAGTAATAGAAATTTTAAAAGAAACTAATTTAGGCTTCATTTAAGGGGGGAAAAATTATCCATCAACGACATCTGAACATGGAAAGAAAGAGCTTAAGACGGAGTGTTTGTTTTTGTTTTTTCTCTTTGAGGCATTCCTCCACAGACTGGATGACCCCTAGTCAAATACGTTATATCACAGCATTTTTTTTTTTTTTGAGGATAATTCAAGGACTAAATAAAGACTGATATATCTTTAATTTCTGCCATCAGGTGATGCAGAGTTCTGCTATATTTCAATTTTATTTTTTTGTCCATTTTTTTCATTTTTTTGAAATACTACTGCAATATTCATGATTATCTCTAAAAGAAGGGAGAACTATTCCATATAATTTACTTTTTTCTTCATACATTACCCCTATCCCTTGTCATTATGATGAGCATATTTTAATGCTATTTCTATTCCTTGAAATATATTTCTTAGAATGTTTCTATTCAGTTCAGGATTATAGGTGATTCTATCTACTATTTTCACTGGAGTTTCATTGCACAGTATCTACTATGTTTAAAAGCCTGCTAGAGTTTCTATCTCAAAAGAAGTTGGCAGAATGAGTCAAACTTGTTGATCATTGGGCACCTATAGCACAGGAGCTTCTCTAGCCCTTTGAGGACCACATCATTGCCTGAAATTGAAAAAAAAATATAATTTTTGTCATGCACTGATTCACACACCCAGTTTTACACCAATGGAAAATATTAAATATGTGATGACTTTAATAAATATCAATTATACATTTAGTAATACAGGCACATAAGTACAAGATTCTGATTTTTCTATATGATTACTCAAATAATATTTTATTTCTGGAACATAAAAGGAATGAACAAATCACAATTCATGACTTGAGGAGGGAGAAAATTCTTCCTATAAACCATGTCCTTCCATTTGTTTCAAAGAAATGTACTTAACTTTGCCCAAGATTTCAGCAGTATGGAACCTGAGAGGAGCTTGACCTGTGCACTAAAGTCACATGTATAAATAGGATTTTGGAATAGATAAAGATCAAATGCATCTATATAGTCAGAACATGTTTCAGAAAAATTTATATAGACTTGATCATCTATATACATATTTCTCCCCAAGGTATCTAAGGATTGTGCACTTATGCCCACTATACACAATTCTTTCAGAAATCTATATAACCCTTTTGCACATTTTCCACATCTTATTACATTTGAATTTTAGTTATTTGAATGCATCTTAACTCTCTTTCCAGATTGTCCACTCCTTGAGAATTAAAAACAATGTTTTTGTATCTTTCCTAGTGCTTTTCACAGTGCTTTGGAAGTAGTATGATTTCAACAAATGAATGATTGAACAGATAATGACTATGATCAAACTTAATTTAAGTGCATTTGTCAATGAGTCTTATTTTTAATCCACTGCTTTCTGTGATAATCATATTGACATATTCATCACATACTTTAAAAAATTCATTATGCAATATATACATGTTAATCTAATTGATTATAAAATAATGCCAGTTACAGAATTAGATAATTGTTATATATACACGTGTATGTGTGTACATACTCACATACCTTTTTTCTTTGTATATTCACATGTATAAATATATGTATATATGTGTGTGTTATGTAATATATATTGTATGTGAATATGTTTGTATACATATTACACAGCACTGTAGGATTCCAAGATAAATAAGCCATGGTCCTTGACCTTGAGAAGCATAAACCAGTAACTTCATATGGATTCATACATTTAGAATATAATAAAGGTTGAACAATTAAAGCTACTTTAGGCTCAAATAATACAGAAATCACTCCAAAAAGAAAAAGAAATTGTTATTATAATTAGAGTGATTTCTGTATAGTATATAAACAAAGTTTTATATCAATTGTTACTTTTTCTTTACTGGCAATCATAATAAAAGATTCCCTCCTGTAGAAAATATTTATCTTTGACAGTCATCTGAAAAACATTTTGTTCAGTGTTATGGTGACATTGGAACTGCTTGTAAATTCAGGTTATTCTTCAGCTTTAGTTGTCTCACACAAAGGTTATACTTTTCTTAGACACTTTCTTTCATCATTTCTGTTTTTTAAGTATTAGTTGTTGCCTTTGGGTGCTGAATAGTCACAAAAGATCTCAGGAAAAATATCACTGTTTTCCAGATGTCTTTTGTTCCTCAGTTAATATTTGAAAAGATGTCTGATATTGTCTTTGCGTTGTTATAGGCATTAAAAAATGGGATTCAGACACAGAGGAGACTTGTTTTTACCTGAGTCTAACCCTACCTGGAATTTTCCTTCTTTTTCTTACTCAGATTTTCCTTGCTCTCTAACTATTGGGAAATAGACTCTTCTCTGTCTCTAATGATTTCAAGTTCATACTTGATATCAAGGGTTTAGGTATGAACACACACTTTCTATTACCTAAGTAGACTCTAAGCAGAGATTAGCTCCTTCCAAAGAAATAAATGAAAAATATAAAGGCCGACTATTATACAGCATCAGTCATAAATTACAAAAGAATTAAACTAGAAATCATGAGAATTTTATCACACTATGTTGCTTAGCTAAATCATAAGTGATTAGCACAGAATCTAGGACTATTCAACCTTATTCTCATTGAACTGGATTTTCAGTCTCAGTTCCTTACTTGATTTGACACTTTGTCTCCATAGAGGTGATAATTAAATTCATGAGATCTAATGAAGCAACCAGAATAGAGAATGTGAAGAGTTAAAAGAACAAAGTTCAGAGCAGAATCTTGACACAAATCCATAGGTGACATTATATTGATTATTGAGAAAAGGAAATTGTGAAAAACAAGTGACGAAAGAGTATTCACTCAGATTATGATCACCAGTGGTAAATGCTGGAGAGAGGTAAAGAGGGAACACTAATAGTCTTTTGCAAAATGTTTGGAAGATGAAGACTCTTCTGGTAACATAATAGAAAAACAACCTAGGGCTTGGAATTGAGACACAGAAATTCTCATTCTACCTTTGTCCATATAGCTTTGGAAAAGTAACTTCACTTTTCTGGTCCTCAGTTTCCTCTTCTATTAAAGTTAGATGCTTTAAAAGCCTCTTCTACCTCTATAGTTCTATAGCCAAAAATGTGTATGCCTTCTGTTTATACAGAATTTTGGTCAGTAGAATATCATTGATGAATATGCTCAGTACATATCAGTCAGTATATTCCTAATATTTTTTGCCCAAAGTGTTAAAATTCTTCTCTTTGGTGTGCAACAGTAAGAGGTAGACAGAAGCAACTTCTAATCAGATCATATCAAATCCTAATCCAAATCTTATTTTTAAAGTCTCCTGATTATAGAATATCCTGTACTATAGAAAACCCCTCATATACACTGCTTTTTATTATGAGAAATCAAGTCATCTCCCAGGTTGCTCTGCATAAAATATATAAAAGATGTATCAGTAGAAAATTGATATACTGATGTGTTTTAATCCTACTAATAAAGGGACCATCTATTTCTCCACTTCACTCCCTCCTTAAACAGGCAACAGGAACAGAGATGGAGAGAATCTGTCTACTTGCACACCTAACATTGAAAATAATCCTATATTCATATTCCTCTAGTAACAAATGTGCCATTGACTTAGATATTACATCATCATTATTTTCCCATATTTATCTGTTGCTATTAGAATTTTTTTTAAAAAATCTATTTCATCAGGTTTTTAAATATTATTTTTTGCGATTACATGTCAAGACAATTTTTAGCATATATTTCAACAAGATTCTGACTTCAAGATTTTTATCCTTTCTCCCCTGTCAAAAATATAACACACAACTCCATATTACTCATAATTGTGAAAGAAGAAACAGATCAAAAGGGGAAAAAATGAAAAATAAGGTTCATGAAAAAAATATGCTTCAATCTACATTCAGAGTTCATCAGTACTTTATCTGGATGTGGATAGCATTTTCTTTCATGAGTCTTTTGTACTTTTCTTGGATCATTGTGTTGCAGAGAAAAGCTGAGTCATCCAGAGTTGGTCCTCACACAATATTGCTGATACTGTGTAAATTTTTTTTTTCTGGTTCTTCTCTTTTCACTTTGCATCAGTACTGCAAACTTTTCCAGGTTTTGTTTTTGTTTTTTTTTTTTAAATCAGTCTGTTGAACATTTCTTATTGCATAACAGTATTCCATTACAGCCATTCTCCAATTAATAGGCATCCTTTAAGTTTCTAATATTTTGCCACCATGAAAAGCCTTGATATAAACAGCTTTGCACATGTAGGTTCTTTTCCCTTTTTTGCAATCTCTTTAGGATAGAAATATAGTACTGTTATTTCTGGAACAAAGGATATACAGAGTTTGAATGCCCTTTGACCATAGTTCAAAATTGTTCTTCAGGATGATTTTTTTAGTTCAAAACTCCACCAACAGTACATCAGTGTCCCAATTTCTCCACATACTCTCCAACATTTATTATCTTCTTTTTCTTAAGCCCACCTAGGCAATATGACAAGTATGAGGTGTTAACTCAGAGTTATGTATTCCCCTGATCAAAAGTAATTGAGAGTACTTTTCCATATGTCTGTAGAAAGCTTTGGTTTCTTTATCTGAAAACTGCCTGTTCATACCATTGACCACTTGTCAATTGGGCAATGACTTGTACTCTTACAAATTTGCCTTAATTCTCTATATATAAGAGAAATGAAGCTTTTATCAGAGACTTTAGCTGTAAAATTTTTTTCCCAACTTTCTCCTTTCCTGCTAATTTTGCTTTCCCTGGTTTTATTTATACAGAAACTTTTTAGTTTAATATAATTAAAATTATATATTGTACTTTCCTCCATAGATCTAGCAGGTAGAATATTCCCTGCTCTTATAATTTACTCATGGCATCACTCTTTGTATCTACATCCTGCAACCCTTTTGACCTTATCTTGGTATATGATGTGAGATGTCCATCTGTATTTAGTTTGTGTCCTTTTGTTTTCCAGTTTTCCCAGATGTTTTGTTAAATAGTGAATTTTTATCCCAAAGTCTGAGGTCTTGGATTTATCAAACAGTATCTTACTATGGGCATTTATCAAACAGTATCTTACTATGGGCATTTGTATATCTAATCTACTTGACTGATCCACCACTCTATTTCTTAGGCAGTGCCAGATAGTCTTGATGATTACTGTTTTATAGCATAGGTTGAGATCTGTCATTGCTAGACCACTTTCCTTTGTATTTTTTACCCATTAATTCCCTTGATATTCTTGAACTTTTGTTCTTCCAGATGAATTTTTTGCTAATTTTTCTAACTCTATCAAGTAATCTTTTGTACTTTGATTGGTAGAGCAGTGAATAAATAAATTAGTTTAGGCAGAATAATCATTTTTATTGTATTGATTCAACCAACCCATGAGCAATTGATATTTTTCCAGTTTAGATCTGACTTTATTCATGTGAAAAGCATATGGTAACAGTATTTTTATAGTTCCTGGTTTTGCCTTAACAGGTAAGTTCCTAAGTATTTTATATTCTTTACAATTGCTTTGAATGACATTTTTTCTTTCTATCTCTTGCTACTGGGTTTTGCTGGTAACATAATGAAATTCTAAGGATATGTGTGGGTTTATCTTACATCCTGCAACAGTGATGATGTTAATTATTTCAATTAGTTTTTCAGTTGATTTTTTTTGGGTTCTTTAAGTATAGTAACATATCTTCTGCAAAGAGGGATAATTTTGCTTGCCTACTCTAATTAATTCAATTCTATTTTCTTCTCTTATTGTTATACTCAACATTTCTAATACTCTGTTAAAGTATTAGAATTATCAATTCTTAATAATGGATATCCTTGCTTCACCCCTGATCTTACTGGGATAACTTACAGGTAATGATTGCTAATGGATTTAGATAGATATTGCTTAACATTTTATGGAATGCCCTTTTTATTGCTGTCCTCTCTAGTGTTTTTAACGCAAATGGGTGATGGATTTTGTTGAAAGTGTTTTCTTCACCTATTGAGATAATCATGAGTTCTGTTGGTTTCATTAGTGATATGATAAATTACATTGGTAATTTTCCTAATATTGATCCAACCCTGCATTTGTGCTATAAATACTGCCTGATCATATTGTATCTTTGTGATACATTATTGTAATTGCCTTGCTATTATATTATTCAAAATCCTTGCATTGATATTCATTGTGAAAGTCAGTCAATAATTCCCTTTATATGCTTCAGCTATTTCTGGTGTTGATATCAGCATCACATTTATGTCATAAATGGAGTTTGCTTTGGCAGAACCAAAATGGCAGATTAAAACCAGGGACTTGCTAAAAATCTCCACACAATCTCAGGCAAATACCTGTAAAAATGACTTTAAAAATTTCTGGAGTGGCAGAACCCACAGAGCGATGAAGTGAAGCAAATCAGCAGCCCAATACAGTCTGAAAGGTCAACACAAAGTGTCTATCATGCTGGGCTGGGAGATGAATGCAGTCCAGCATGGACCACAACTGAACACATGAGATCTGAGCAGATCTCCAGGGTCCTGAATCACAGGCAGCTGTGTTGGTTTTCAGATGTCATGACCCTAACATTCTGAGCACAAATTGGAAGGTCAGTGGAAAAGTCCTGTTGGAACTGTGTGAGAAATTAGAGTGGTATGACCACAGCCTCAGGGAAGCAGAAGAGGTAGTGGAGACAACAGCAGCCACAGAAGTCAGAGCAGCAACAAGAGCAGGAGCAGCTGTTTCTGAACCTCTAGGTCCACAGATTTTGGGGGGAATGAACAGCTGACAGTATGACCTGCTATCCCCACTGAAAGCAGAGAACTACCCTGACAAGGAGTTGAAAAGTCAAGTAAATGGATGGGGAAAAGGGAAATGAGAAAAGGCAGAAAAAGAGTCAGACAATAGAATCTCACTTTGGTGACAAGAAAGACAAAAACATAACAACCAGAAGAAGATAAAACACAGTCAAAGTTAATAAATTCAAAGCCTCTAAGGAAAATATGAATTGATCTCAGGCTATGAAAGAGCTCAAAAAAGATTTTGAAAATCAAGAAGAGAAGTAGAGAAAAAGTTGGGAGGGGTAATGGGAATGATGCAAGAAAATCATGAAAAATGAGCCAACAGCTTGCTAAAGGAGACCCCAAAATGCTGAGGAAAATAACACCTTAAAAATAAACTAAGCCAAATGGGAAAAAAAGGTGCAAAAAGCCCACGATGAGAAGAATGTCTTAAAAAGCAGAATTGTACAAATGGAAAAAGAGGTCCAAAACTCACTGAAGAAAATAATTCCTGAAAAATTAGAAGGGGACAGATGGAAGCTAATGACTTTATGAAAAATCAAGAAAATATAAGACAAAAATCAAAGGAATGAAAAAATAGCAGACAATGTGAAAAATCTCATTGGGAAAACAATATACCTGAAAAGTAGCTCAAGGAGAAACAATTTAAAAATTCCTGGACTACCTGAAAGCCCTGATCACAAAAAGAGTCTAGACATCATCTTTCAAGAAATTATCAAGGAGAACTGCCCTGGTATTCTAGGTAAAATAGATATTTAAAAATCCACTGATTGCCTCCTGAAATAAATTCCTAAAACAAAACTCCTGGGAATATTGTAGGAAAACTCCAGAGTTGTCAGGTCAAGGAGAAAACATAGCTAGAAGCCAGAAGGAAAGAATTCTAGTATTGTGGAAACACAATTAGGATAACACAAGATCTAGAATCTAGCAATTCCTTACATTAAGGAATTGGAGGGCTTGAAATATGACACTCCAGAAATCAATGGAACTAGGATTAAAAACAAGAATCACCTACTCAGCATTGAGTATAATCCTTCAGGGGAGAAAAAAATGGTCACTCAATGAAATCAAGCATTCTTGATGAAAAGACCAGAGCTGAATAGAAAATTTTACTTTCAAATGCAAGAATCAAGAGGAGAGTGAAAATGTAAACAGGAAAGGGAATTCATAAAGGACTTACTCAAGTTGAACCGTTTACTTTTCTACATGGAAAGGCAATATTTGTCACTCTTGAAACTTTTCTCAGTATTAAGGGAGTTCTGGGGATTGTATACATATAGACAGAAGGCACCAGGTGAGCTGCATAGATAGGGATGATACCTAAAAACATATAATTAAGGGGTGAGAGAGGAATATATTGGAAGAAAAGAAAGAGAAATAGAATGGGGTAAATTATCTCTCATATAAAAGAGGCAAGAAAAAGCATTTTCAGTGGAGGAGAAGAAGAGTGGAAATGACTTAAGGAGGGAATAACATGGTCATTTAATTTGGTTAAAAGTCTATCTTACACTACAGTAAAATAGGGGGAAGGGGTAAGTGGGGTTACAGAGATGATAAATGGGAAGGCAAATGGGAGGAGACAATTAGAAGTAAACACTTGGAAGAGAGACAGGGTCAAAGGAGAGAATAGAATAAATGGGGGACAGGATAGGATGGAGGGAAATATAGTTATTGTTTCAAAACATGACTACTATGGAAATGTTTTGCACGACTACACATGAATAATCTATATTGAGTTTCTTGCCATCTCCAGGGGGTGGTTAGGGAGGGAAGAAGGGAGAAAAGCTGGAACCAAAAGTTTCCAAAACAAATGTTAAAAATTGTTTTTACTTGTGACTGGGAAATAAGACATACAGGCAATGGCATAGAGAAATCTGTTGTGCCCCACAAGAAAATAGAAGGGAAGGGGATAAGAAAAGAGAGGGGTATGATAGATGGGAGGGAAGATTGGGGGAAGGTGTAATAAGAACTAACACTGTCTTCTTGTGGGTGGAGGGGAGAGATGGGTAGAAAATTTGGAACTCAAAATCTTGTGGAAGTGAATATTGAAATGAAAAATATTAATTAATTAATTAAAAGATAACTAAAAAAATAAAAGAATCAGAAAGATATAAATGGAGCTTACTTTGTACAAATACTGCATGTTGTATTGGAATTAATTATTTTTTAAATGTTATGAGAATTCACTTGTGAACTTATCTGACCCTGGTGATTTTTTCTTTGGGAGTTCATGAAAGTTTTATCAATTTCTTTTTTTTTTCTAAAATAAGGCCATATAGGGATTCTATTTCCTGATCCATTAATCTGGGTAATTTACATTTTCATAAATATCTACAGAATTCATTGTTTGTCAGATTGATTGGCATATAATCTCCTGATTGTCTTAATTCCTTCTTCATTGATGGTGATTTCATCTTTTTTACTGGTAATACTGGATATTTCAAATTCTTCTTATATTTTTAATCAAATTAACCAAAGAATTATCTATTTCATCTTTTTTATCATAAAACCAGTTTTTATTTATTCATTTAATCGATGGCATTTTTTTTATTTTCAGTCTTATTATTTAATCTCATTAATTTTCATAAATTTCAATTTGGTGCTCAATTATCAATTATTTTGATTTTTAATTTGTTCTTTTCCTAATTGCTTGCCAAATTCATTAATCTGCTCTTTTTCTATTTTGTTGATACAAGAATTTAGAGAAATAAATTTTTCATTGTTTTAGTTGCATCTCATAAATTTGATATGTTAGCTATTCTATGTCACTGAATGAACATTTTTTTTCCTAGATGTATTATGCTTAATTTTGCCGAAAAATTGATTTTTGTTTGTAGTCCTAGTTTTGTCGTTGTTGTTGTGGTTGTTTTGCTTCCTGGATTATAATGTTCCATACCCTCTGATCATTCAATGTTGCAACTGCCAAGTTCTGTGTAATCCTGATTGCGACTCCACGATATTTGAATTGTTTTTTTCCTGGCTACTTGTACCATGTTTTCCTTTACCTGATAGTTCTGAAATTTGACTGTAATGTTCCTTGGAATTTTTATTTTGGGATCTGTTTCCTGAAGTAATTGGTCGATTCTTTCAATACCTATTTTGACCTCTGGTTACAGGATATCAGGGTAGTTTTTTTCACAGATTCTTGAAACATGCTGTCCAGGCTTCCTTTTAACTATAACTTTCAAAGAGGCAAATGATTTTGATATTGACCTGTTTTCTTGACCAATTGTTTTCCTTATGAAGTATTTTACATTTTCTTCAATTTTTCATTCTTTTGAATTTATTTGATTGATTCTTGATATCTTATTATAGGGTCATAAGCTTACATTTATACTATTCTAACTTTTATGAAATTGTTATCCTTCCTTTGCTTTTGTACTTTTTTTGTATTTGACTAATTGTTCTTTTTAAAGACTTGTTCTATTTAGTGGTATTTTGTGTCTCCTTTTCCATTTGGGCCAGTTCTACTATATAAACAATTGTTTTCTTTTTACAAGCTATTGACTTTTTTCTTTTTTATACTTATTGTGTACCAATCTCATTCCTTTTCCCAATTTCTCTTCTTCCTCATATGATTTTAGGTTTTTGGGTTTTTTTTTTTCTTTGACATCACTTACCATTTTTCTTTAGAGTTTTGCCCATAGATTTTTTTTTAACATTGTTGTCCTCTTCTGAGCTTTTGTCTTGATCTTTCTTGTCACCATAGTTACTTTCTATGATGAGATTCTTTTTTCTTATTTTTGCTCATTATTTTGAACTTTAGCCTTTCTTTCAAATTTGATTTCTCCTCCCAGCATGGAAAGAGGATTGTCTAAGGCTTCTTGTGCCAAGAACTGCAGACCTTGGCTATTTATTTAGTCTTGCACTGATGTTGACCCTGAGTCCCACAGACGACCCTTGTATCTCATGTGGGTTGGCTGACACTGCTACAGGAATAGGGATGTGGCAGCTTATCTGGTGTTCACCTGCAATCCTAGTGCTTGTGTCTGGGGTATGCTGAAGCTGGTGGGATGTTTCTGCATTTCCAGGGAAATCACTGAAGCACATGCAGTGTGGCTGCTTGCCTTCTGCCTTCTAGAGTTAAGCTGAAACATGTAGAGGTTTGACTGCTGGAGGTTGTATGTTTGTGTCTACACTGAAGCAAATGGTAGTTCTCTGAGTTGGAGTCTGTCTATTCGCCTGACTATGCTGAGTCATGTGTGTTGTCTTGTTGTTGGCATTTGCCTGATCCACTATATTAGGGTTTAGTATCTACTGCTTGTTTGCTGAGGCAGGTCTTCCTGTTGACTTCCTAGGATGCTTTATGTACTGGATGGCACTCTCATTTTATCTGAGTAAACGGACCTTTCCTGCCAATCTTCCAAGTTTGCTGGGCTCAAAGATTGTTTTCAAAACATCTTTGGTTTCCTTGATTTAGTTTTGATGTTCCAAGATCTGTTTTGGGGTGCCATTTTATGGTCATTTGGAAGTGAGTACGGGAGAGTTATGGTGATTTTTCTGCTTACTTTGCCATCTTAGTTCCTATAAATCCAGAATTTTCTTAAATTCCCAATACATTTACGTTATATAATTCTTGTCGTCTACCTAATTAGGCATTCTAAACACAGAGACCATACTTCTTTGAATTTAATATATAGCTTTGAATTTAATATGGTTTTCTGTAGACTTCAAAATTTTGTTCTAATCTATAAAAACCTTAATGAAAATAAACCCAATTTAAAAAAATAGATAATAGCTTAACATTAGGTAACTAGGTTAAATATATTCTCATTGTCTTTAGATGCCCTTGACTTTTATAAAGTTGCATTTTAATCTTTAATTCGGTGTCTAAAGTCCCCCTAAAATAAGGCTATAGGATTTTATTTAAGGTAATAATGACTCCAGATTGCTATTTGTCATAACTGGACTTGATCCTAGGCTAGGTTCTTCAGGATTATCAAGTTATCAATGTGATCCTTTAAAGTTAGTGTTTTATGTTAGACCCAGAGAATATGAATCTTTAAAAATTATAAGGAGAAATATAAATAGACAAAATGACACTAATATTGGATTTGATCCCTTCGTTTTGACAGCCACAAAGGAATAAGATTTACTTTTATTCATGTCACTCAAATATTTATTCACCACTGCAATCCCTTTCCCAAAAAGAAAAGAAATAATAGCAAGCTGAACAAGTTACAGAGCTCTTCCCACAACTGTTAGATTGCTTTTACAGCTTCCCTCCAATGCCCATTTATCATGCTATTAAAAAATGGTTTGAAAGAATAGAAGGACTTTGCACTGTACCCTGAAAACAGGAGATTAAGGTCTTTGAAGTCAAGGGTTTTTCCAAATCAATGTTATGCAAAGAATGCCCTGTATTCTGATACATCAAGCTTAAATGTCAAGTTTGTCATTAAAAATATTTCAGATGATCCCTATTGCAACAATGACATGGAAAAGAAATAGCCTTCAAGGTACCCAGAACTCAAAAACCAAAAGATTTTGTAACTCAAACTCATTTTTAGAATTGGAATGAGAAATGGAAAAGTATATGCACAAATATCTGGGATTTATCATGTACCTAATAAATGAACACTTCCTGTACCTATTTAAGGTCCAGAAGAACTTAATACTGAGTTGAGTTTTGATTCAATCGGGGTTCTGAAGAGTTCATCAATGGGTCCAGCCTCAGTCACCTACCAACCAGAGTTAAAAATTCAATGTAAACCCCTCGATAGGAGGAACTCTTTCATTTTTTTTAATTCCCAAAACTATGCTAAGTGTGTGACACATAGAATGAACTTTTAAATGAGGCTTGTTGATACATTTCCATGCTCCTTTTCTTTGAACTGGGTACTCATTATTCATTATACCATGCATAAACCTCCTCCTCACCTCTATTTTCAGAAGAATCCTGCTCTTTTGTCAAGCACTACATTCTAAAGCCTTACCTGATCTGTTCCCAATAGTAGTGGTCCCTCTCTTCCTCTGCTTCCTGTGTGTGTGTTTGTGTGTGTGTTTGTGTACATGTGTACAAAAATCTATCTTATATACACATAAATATAAACACACAACTGGTAAATACAATATATCTCTATATCCATTTTTAACATATCATGTATATAATTATACATCTTCGTTGATATAATGTAAACATCAAGAGATTGTGGATTGTTTATGTCTACTGTGCAGGCAGTGCATATAGTACAGTGTCTGTCACATATTAGGCTCTTAATAAATAACATATTGATTGATGATAGAATGACAAATAGTCAACGTCTTTACCCACTCAAATATGAAGCTAACCAAATATGCATGAATGTATGAAATGAACTAAAAAAATTGAGATAGAAGATTCAATTACATTTAATCATCATCATCATTCCCTAAAACCTTGAGGACCTAGAGGCCCACATATGGCCTTGAGGTGGCAGGTTACCCAACCTTGAATATATTTAAATCCCTATGTGGAAAGATGATACTTGTACATCTTTTAAATTACACCAATAATAGTAGAATTAAAAAGAATATAGATAAACAGAGTATTAGGATATAACGTGAATTTCAGGGGATGACATAAAAGTAGTTACAGGATAAGAAAGAGGTACACACTGGGTGCAGAAGGACGGGACAGGTAGAATGGAGCAAATTATTTCATATGAAGGTGTGCAAAAGAACTCTGAGAGTGGAAGGGGATATAGGAGGGATGACTGATTGGCAGCCTTACTCATCAATATTTGGTCAAAGAGGAAGTAAAAGACACAATCAGTTGAATATAGAAATATACGCTATCTGACAAGGAAGTAGGAAGGAAAGAGATGAAATAAAGAGTACAGACTGACAGAAGGGCAGAGAGAGATTGGGTTAGGTGGCAGACAGATACAAAATTTTATTGAAAAGGGAAAAAAAGGTGTACAGAAGACAAAAAAAGAGGGAGAATAGAGATGGAGGGAAATACACAGTTAATAACCATAACTGTGAACGTGAATGGACTGAACTCTTCCATACATCAGATATGGGTAACACAGTGAAAATCCTACAGTACAGTGTTTACAAGAAGCACACCTGAATCAAAGAGACACATGCTTCAGCTGAAGTAGGAAAAGCAGGGGCAGCAATCCTAATCTCAGGGCAAGTAAAATAAAAAAAATATATATATCTAATTAAGAGATGAGAAAGGTAACTACATTTTGCTAAAAAGTAACAGAGAAAATGAAGCAATATCAATATTAGCATATAAGCACCAAGTGGTATAGTATCTGAACTACTTTTTTTTATATTTTATTTTAGACTCGACATCAGAAAACAAATACAGAATAGAGAAAGAAGCAAAAAAAAAACAAGAACACATCATAAACTCATATACTGGAATTTAAATATAAAACAAGAAAGAAAAAAAGCATATCATGTTCAAAGTAGAATTTTTAAAGTACGTGCAACAAATTTTCATATCAATAAAGCTTGTATGAGAAGTACTGTATATTGTGTTGAGAGCTGGACATTTTTTCTTTGCTTCCTTGTAAGTTTTCTTTTATTCTCTGCTGTCTACTATTTCTTTTTACTTTGTTCTCCTCCTCTCTACCTCTTGAGTGTAGCTATATTTCTTTATAGCTATAGATGCATACATACACGCATACACACACAAACACATACATATATAAACATATGCTTTCCCAAACACATTCTACTCCTGATCTTTGTTAATAAGTTTGTGCATGTCTCTTGTTTCCCATACCTCCTTCCTCCTCTACTTTACTTTTAGCTGCTACTTTGCCCTCCTGTTACTTACCTACACCCTGTCCAAGGAACACCCTTATCCTCCCACTTCCATGAATCTAAACACTCTTCTTTAGCCCCCTATAACCTATTCCCTCACCCTTGCCTCTCAAGATTCTTCCTTTGTCCTCTCCATACCCTTATCCCCTTGCCATTTTATTTCTTCTGAATTTAGAAGACTTTTATACTGTTCTCTTTCTCTCTCTCTTGCTTTCCCTCTCTCTCTAAAGTAATGTAATATAATATAATGTAATATAAATAATATGATATAAATAACAATATAACAACATAACATAAAATATAATATTGTGTGTTTGTGTGTGTGTGAGTGTGTGCGTGTGTGTGTGTGTATCAGTCATCCTCCCCCATCTAATTCCTTTGGATGGATTCTCCCTCTTACACCTCATTTGTATAAAATAATTACTCTTTTTAGCTGTTCCGAAATGTTTTTGCTTTTTAAATTCATGTCATACTCAGGGTTACCTCAATCTTTCTTATGATCTATCCCGTTGTTAATAGGAATGTTGGACATACATTTTGCATTTTATGTATGCAAAAAGTAAATGGTAAAAGTAAATTGAATCCTTTGCAACCAGTCTTTGATACATACCTTATATGGGCTCTTAGCTCTTGCATATCAAACCTTCTGTTTAAGTTAATTTTTTAAACAAAGTTTTCAAAATTTGACAGCTGATCACATATCTATTTGTTTTTCAATCAGGATTATGTTTAACGTTCCTGTTTATACTATTTTTAGCTGGAGCTCCTGTTCTTTTGCTCTTTGATACATAATGTGCCAAGACCTGCAGCCCAGTAATGTCTCCACTGTTGGGTCTTGTGTGATTCTAATTGTGGCACACAAACAACCCAAACAACGCTGAAGAAAATAACACCTTGAAAAATAGGCTAACTCAATTAGTAAAAGAGGTTCAAAAAGCCAATGAGGAGAAGAATGCTTTCAAAAGCAAAATTAGCCAAATGGAAAAAGAGGTTCAAAGGTTCACTGAAGAAAATAGTGCTCTCAAGATTAGAATGGAAGAGATGGAGTCTAATGACTTTCTGAGGAACCAAGAAATCACAAAACAAAACCAAAAGAAGGAAAAAATGGAAGAGAATGTGAAATATCTCATTGGAAAAACAACTGACCTGGAAAATAGATCCAGGAGACACAATTTAAAAATTATGGGACCACCTGAAAGCCATGATCAAAATAAGAGCCTAGACATCATCTTTCATGAAATTATCAAGGAAAACTGCCCTGAGATTCTAGAACCAGAGGACAAAATAAGTTTTGAAGGAATCCTTCGATCACCACCTGAAAGAAATCCAAAAAGAGAAACTCCTAGGAACATTGTGGCCAAATTCCAGAGTTCCCAGGTCAAAGAGAATATATTTCAAGCAGCTAGAAAGAAACAGTTTCAGTACTGTGGAAATGCAATCAGGATATCACAAGATCTAGCAGCTTCTACATTAAGGGATCAAAGGGCGTGGAATAGGATATTCCAGAAGTCAAAGGAACTAGGTCTCAAACCAAGAATCACCTACCCAGCAAAACTGAGTATAATACTTCAGGGGAAAATATGGTCTTTCAATGAAACAGAGGACTTTCAAGCATTCTTGATGAAAAGACCAGAGCTGAAAAGAAAACTTGACTTTCAAACACAAGAATGAGAAGAAGCATGAAAAAGTAAACAGCAAAGAGAAGTCACAAGGGACTTGCCAAAGGTGAACTGTTTACATTCCTACATGGAAAGACAATATTTGTAACTCTTAAAACTTTTCAGTATCTGGGTAGTTGGTGGGACCACACACAGATATACACACACACACACACGCACATACACACACATGTAAATGCATGCATGCACACACACATACACACATGCACGCACACACAGAGACAGAGAGCACAGAGTGAATTGAATAGGATGGGACCATATCTTAAAAGAAATTAAGGTAATGGTGAGAGAGAAATGTAGTGGGAGGAGAGAGGGTGAAATGGAATGGGGTAAATTATATCTCATTCAAGAGGCAAGCTAGAGACTTTTTAGTGGAGCGAAAAAGAGGAGATGAGAAAAAAAAAACATGAAGTTTACCCTCATCACATTCGACTAAAGGAAGGAATAAAATGCACACCCATTTTGGTATGAAAACCTATCTTACAATACAGGAAAGTGGGGGAGAAGGAGATAAGCAGGGAGGGAGGGATGATGGAAGGGAGGGCAATGGGAGAAGGGAGCAATTTGAAGTCAACACTCTTGGGGAGGGACAGGATAAAAAGACAGAATAGAAACAATGGGGGGCAGAATAGGATGGAGGGAAATACAGTTAGTCTTATTCAACACGACTGTTATCGAAGTCATTTGCAAAAGTACACAGATTTGGCCTATATTGAATTGCCTGCCTTCCCAAAGGGAACGGGTGGGGAGAATTTGGAACTCAAAGTTTTAGGAACAACTGTTGAGTATTGTTCTTGCTACTAGGAAATAAGACATACAGTTAATGGGGAATAGAAAGTCATCTGGCCCTACAGGACAAAAGAGAAAATGGGGACAAGGGAAGGGAGGGACGATAGAAGAGAGGGCAGATTGGTGATAGGGAAAATTAGAATGCTTGGTGTATTGGGGTGGGGGGAGGGGAGAAATGGGGAGAAATTTTGGAATCCAAAATTTTGTGAAAATGAATGTAAAAAGTTAAATAAATAAATTTATATTAAAAAAATAAAAATAAAAAAACAACAAAAAAGAAATGGCAACAGGTTAAATGCATACATTTTATTATTTAGTTAATTAAACAATTCCCTATTAAAGAAAACAGTAACATAATTCATTATGGAACCAGGAAAATGGCTACCCAGTACAGAAATTTTCTCATTTATATACATTTTGCCATGAGAAAGCAGTTCTCACATTGTAAACACAATGTAAACAAAGTGGCATCAATTGGGTTTTATGATCCCAGGCTATGGGCATCTTCCTTCCAGTAGCATACCTTTGTGATTTAAAACAAAGTCCCATCACCCAGACATCCTGTCCAAAACAGGCCTTTGAAGTTGTTTATTCACAACCCAAGGTGTCTATGTTTTTCTCTTATCATTAGGATTCTAGAAGAAGGGTCTGATAAGGAAGTCCCATTTGCTTGACAAAAGGCATCCTCTAAACAAAGGAGACTATTAGGTCCAGGCTCTTCTTAATTCAAACTTTTGGCCCTTATTAAAGTCTAAAGTTTATATTAAACATTATCACTTTTAATATTATGTCTTTGAGCTGGAGGTTTTGGAATTTGACTGTAATATTTCTATCAGTTTTCTTCATAGGACCTATTTTAAGTGGTAATTGATGGATTATTTTTTCTATTTCTATACCCATACAAACACCTTGTTTTAATGTTTCTGGATCATTTTCTTTAATTATTTCTTGTATATTATATCAAGATAATTTTTTATCATAGTTTTCAATAAGTTTATTTTGGTTTCCTCTTCTTGATCTATTTTCCAGATCTGTTGTTTTTTGTTAATAAAATGTTTCAGTTTATCATCTATTTTTTTCATTATTCATACTTTGTTGAATTATTTCTTTATTTCTCATGGTTTTGCTCACTTCTCCTTGGCCAAATCTAATTGTCTCTTTTAAATTAATTAATTATTATTATTATTTTTTTATTTTTCAACATTCAGATTCCTAAATTTTAAATACTCTATACCGTTATCACCTCCTCCCTCTCCAAGGTGTTGTACAATCCAAAATAGGCTCTACTTATACATTCTTTCTCTTTAGTCATGCTGTGTAGAAGAATTAGAACAAATGGGAAGAACTATAAAAAAAGAAAAAAGAGAGCAAATAATATGTTTCTATCTTCATTTGGACTCCATATTTCTCTGGATTTGGATAGTATTTTCCTTCATGAGTCTTTTAGTGTTGTTTTAGATCCTTGCATTGCTGAGAAGAATTAAATCTTTCAAAAGCATTCATTGCACAATATGGCTGTTGACTGTGTACAATATTCTCCTGCAGTTCATATAAGTCTTTCCAGGTTTTTCTGAAGTCCTCCTGCTCATCATTTCTCATAACACAATAGTATTACATTATATTCTTATACAACAACTTGTTTAGCCATTCCTTAATTGACAGCCATCTCCTCAATTGCCAGTTCTTGGCCACCACATTCAATTCCAGTTGTCAAAGTGTCATTTCTTCCTTAAGTTTTTGGTCCTCCTTTTCTAATTGGTCAACTTTTCTTTCATAATCTTCCTGTTTTTCTTGAATTATTCCTTTTTTTATTTTTAGTTTTGCCTCCATCTCTGTCATTTAAATTTTAAAGTTTTTTTAAAGATCTTCTTTGAATTCTTTTTGGGCAGATGGCCATCTGATGTTGTTCTTTGGGGTAAAAGAGGGTTTCTTTGCTTCAATATCCTCCTCTGAAGATCGGTCTCAGTATTCTTTGTACCTTCCAACTTAGAAAACCTGTGATTTTTTATATGAGTAACTTTGTTTTAGTATTCAGAAACTTTGACTGCATTCCCCACATCTCCAACCCCCTGAACATCTGTATAGTCATGATGATCTTATTTTAGTAAGACTACAATCTGAAAAAAATTTGGGAAGAAGATTATAGTCAGTAAAGGGTCAGCAAATTAATGTTGAGTGTGGCTCTGTCAATGAAGCTACATGAAAAAGTGAGTTAATTATCCTGAAGTTGGGAGGAGAAACATGAAGGAGACCAAAAGGGGAAAAAAAGTTTAGAAGAAAATGGGGCAATGAGTTTAGGAACATATTTCAGGGTAACTCCCATGCTCTTCACTTCACTTTGATTTTTAACAATATAAGGCAGTCTCTAAAAGAGGATCTATTATGCCTTGTATTCATTGGGTTACATAGTTGAATCCTCTGAATGTACAGCTGTCACATAAAACCATGGTCAATAACCTCATTTTAAATATGTGAAATAATCTAATTGCCAGGAGTAGATCAAAACAATTAAAATATGCTCTCCCAGGTCAGAATCATTGACAGATTCTTTCCTTCCTTCTCCAGTAAAACATATATACATATATTTGAATATGTGCACATATATACAGCTGTATATACATAAATACATATACATACATACACACATGCACATATACACAAATATATGCATATATACACACATATACACATAAATGTGTGTGTGTGTGCTTTGCAGAATTGTTTTTTTGGTTGTGTTTTTCCCTCAAAATGAAAATAAAAATAAACTCTCACTGTTTTTCCAGGGTTTCTTTTTGTTGTTTTAAATCCTAAGAACTGTAAAACCATTTCTTTTTCAAGTGAGTAATTTTATTTGTAAGAAAACCTGTCTTGTGAAACTTGTATTACATGTTGTCAAATCAATAACATGGTGTTTCTAACTGGTAAATCAATCCAGTGTCTCTTAGGGCCAGTTTAAACTTGCCAGTTTAAATAGGGGAAAGAATCTCATCAGTATTTGAAATAGTTGTAATGTTTTACCTCCCCTTACACTATAAAGAGTAAATACATGGGACAAAAACAAATAAAACAGAACAAAGAGGATTCTTCAAATTGACAGCATAGAAGTTAAGATATTTTTGAAAAATTCACAGTCTGTTCTAGAAATTTTGGGGGGGATGCAAGTGATATGGTTAGTAAATGTGGTGAAGAACAATTGAATTGATCAGTCCTCTTACCCACTTTTGTCTTCATTAAATCATGCACTATATGTTCTCAGATTGGCAAGAAACTATACATCTTCTAAGTAAGTTAAATTGAGCTTTCATTAAGCACCAATTGCTGCCACCACTGTAACTGAGTCTAAGAGAATCTATGTTCGGTGTTCTGAGTTATTCCATTACATAAAGAAGTTGCATTAATGTTCATTCCGCTTGAACAATAGAAATCTGTAGGTCCCTCATTTTTCAAATTTGCTGCAGAGAAAAAACAACCTTTCAGAACAATGAATTATAAGTTGTAAATAAATTTTCTTACCTGGATCTACCATCAAATTGATGTGAGTATTCTCTCAATCTGTACAAATCACTACCCTGCCCTACCTCTTCATACAGCATGATTCTTGTTAAAGTCTTTCCTAAGATCTTGTCCAGAGGACTTGTCTGACACCTTAAGGACATCAATGGGCTATATATAGAGTATGAAATTCAGAGAGAGTGTTGGTTTTGGAATCAGAGTATTTTGAGCTTCAGTAATGACTCTTCTGGTACCTAGGTAAGTGACTGGTTATCTGTATGCTAAAAATAACATCTTATATCTTATTTAGAAAGAATGAAATCTCTCTTTCCTGTTTCCGTGCCTGAGTGAGGTGTGTGGAGCTAACCCAGCTGTGACTCTGAACCCCCAAGCCTGGTGTCCACAGACTCCCTTCCTGCTCTGAGAGCTGACTGAGGACCTAGCGACCTGACTGCATGGGAGACAGCGGCTCCAGGTGTGGCAAGCACCCTCGACATCAAACTGTTCAGTAAGTGGAGCATGAACGACGTGCAGATCAATGGCATCAGTGGTAGGATTATATTACTGTGAAGGAGAAGTATGCCAAGTATCTGCTCCACAGAGCCGGTTACTACGCAGCCAAGTGCTTTTGCAAGGTCCAGTGGTCCATCGTGGAGGGCCTCACCAACTCCATGATGATGCAATGCCGCAATAATCGCAAGAAGCTCATGGCCTTGCGCATCGTCACATACGACTTCGAGCTCATCCACCTGCTCACAGGAGAGAACCCTCTGCAGGTTCTCGTGAATGCCATTACTAACAGTGGTCTCCGTGAGTACTCCACCAGGGTGGGCAGGGACTGTGAGGCACGAGGCAGTGAATACGTCCCCCCTCAATGGGGTCAATCAGGCCATCTGGCTTCTTTGCACGGAGACTGAGAAGGGGCCTTCCTCAACATCAAGACGTTCACCTAGTGCCTGGTAGATGAGCTCATCAATGCTGTCAAAGACTCTTCAAGAAGTACATACCATCAAGAAGGACAAACTGGAGTGTGTGGCCAAATCCAACCGCTGATCCCAGAGGCCTGTCAATAATAAATACCCCCTGCCCCTCTGTAAGGGCAGGCTCCCTGTGCTTGTCCAAGAAAACCCTCAATAAAACCCTCCATTACTATGGAGGTAATCATCCTGGGAGTTGTCAGTGCATCATTAATTAATGCAGATCCCAACTCATCTATGCATTCTTGGCCATTGCAATCACATTCCCCTTTTTATCATAAACTTAGGTAGAGGATTTATTGGATATACTGAAGTACTTCCTCATTCTCCGAAGGGAAGTAAAAATGTCTCATCATTGACGCTTGAATGCCTCACATTCATTCCTAGTCAATTGCAGTTTGATTTTGCAAGCAAGTCATCATCAGTGCCATCTTGAATCCATTATCCATTCATTGAATCTGATTTTCCATTTTCCATTGACTTACATTTGCAGAAATTGTTACACATAATTTAAATGTACCCTCCACTCCTTAGAAATTTTGCTTGTTTCAATGCTTGGTTCAGGCACCACTTCCTAGAAGAAAATTTTGCAAATACTTTAGTTGTCATTGCTCTCTTCATCAGGTTATCATGTAATTATCTATTTCCATTCAGTATTCCTCTATTGATATCCATTTACATTCTGTCTTCTCATGGTGAATGTACCCTCCTTTAGGACATAGCTTTTTTTTTTCTTACGTGACCAGTGCCTAGTATAGTTCCTTGCTCATAGTTGACACTTCATAAATGTCCTTATGTACAGTAATGGTAGTTGGTTTCCATCCACTCGATTTTTCTAGTTAGATGTCTGGCCCAATCTCTTTTCAATCCTTTTGTATGTAAATTAGAAGGTTTTATAACGTTATAGAGTCCTTTTGCAATTTGTGCTATGTCATGAGGAATATAAGCATTCAGAAAACCTTTTGATCAATAGGAATCCTTTTTTGTTTGGACACTTTTCAAGATACATAAAAAGTTTAGCACAATATTATTTAACAATAGCGTGCAGATCGCTGGACAAAGTAGTACTCAGACTAGAAATTTTTTCAAATTATTTTCATGTCAGGAAATTAGAAATCTTGTCTGAAGAAAAACTCGAAACTCTCATTGTCTTTGAAAATCTAACAAAAACAGAGCCCAGTCTTGTCATCTACGTTTCTGATTCCATCGTGTAGATTTTGAAAATAAGTTTCTAAGACAGTTTGTCTTATATTTTCATTGAAGTCACCCTTCCTAATGAATTGAGCATCCTAATAAAAGTTTTATAGAAATTGGAAATGCTTTTGTAGACATGGATCAATATTCTTTATAGATATTTTAGTTGTAGTTATCTAGTGAATGGAAATAGAGTTAATGTCTTCACTTTTATGCATTCTCCACTTTTCTGAGTCAATGGGATATCTGAGGTCACTTTGAAATGATTTTATTCATATCTAGTATTCTCATATCATGTTCTCCTATCACCTTTATTCTGTCTTCTAGTATGGAATTTGTTTTGACCTTTGCTCAGACCAGTTGATGTGATTGCACATAGATAATTCTAACTCTATGTAATATTCATTAAAATGTAGTACCTGGGGAAATTGTAACATCCTTTACACAACTTGTCTTCAGTGGAAGCCATTAGGTAGATATGCTTTGATTATGGTCAATTTTGTATCTTCACAAATCTGACTAATATTGGGCATTGCATCATCTGGGAAAGAGGGAGGTAGGACTGACTGGAGTGGAAAGCCAGTTAATGAGAAGCTCTAGTCAAAGGAAAAAGGCTCCTAATATTAACTTCATAGTTATTAGGAAAATGAATGGGGAATGATCTAACTAAATTATTATTAATTACATTTTCTTAGTAAGTTTGTAGAATCTTTGTTGGAGGTTCCAATCTACCTAAGTTGGATGGCTGACTATTCCCCAAATTATGAAAAATAGGTCCCCAGACTTAATTTGCCCCTCTATGTTTATATGCATTATTTACCTAAGGACCTAATTGTGAAAGTTATGTCATGTTAACATCAGTTTGCATAATTATGAAAGAAGAAAAAGGCTGTTTTCAATTATCCTTCTTATGTTTCCATAACTAATATGATGTTATCAATAACTCTAATCTTTACTTCTTTTAAAAAGAAAATATTAATATTAGAAGAGCAAGATATGAGAATATCTCAGCTGGGTAAGGAATATGTTTAAAAATAGTTCCATAAAAACACTTTACTTTCCTATGCATATTTATATAAGTAGATACTTAAAATACTTATAAAATTTAAAGTTGATATTATTATGCAACCTCCATTAATGTTTACTCCAGTAGCTTGTGAAAGTTATTCTTAGATGTCAAAGAATGAAATGAGAACATATAACCTGAATTGGTATAGGAGAAACTATCAATGAGGAAATAGATTATTTTTTTTTTATTTATTTAACTTTTTACATTCATTTTCACATAATTTTGGGTTCCAATTTTTTTCTCCCCTTTTCTCCCCTCCCCCCACCCCAATACACCAAGCAATCTAATTTTCCCTATCTCCAATCTGCCCTCTCTTCTGTCATCCCTCCCTTCTCTTGTCCCCATATTTTCTTTTGTCCTGTAGGGCCAGATTACTTTCTATTCCTCATTAACTGTATGTCTTATGTCCTGGTAGCAACAGCAATACTAAACAGTTGTTTCTAAAACTTGAGTTCCAAATTCTCCCCATTCCTCCCTCCCCACCCATTCCCTTTGGGAAGGCAGGCAATTCAATATAGGCCCTATCTGTGTAGTTTTGCAGATGACTTCCATAATAGTCGTGTTGTGTAAGACTAACTGAATTACCCTCCATCCTATCCTGCCCCTCATTGTTTCTATTCTGTCTTTTCATCCTGTCCCTCCCTGAGTGTTGACTTCAAATTGCTCCCTTCTCCCATTGCCCTCCCTTCCATAATCTGCCCCCCCTTGCTTATCTCCTTCTCCCCCATTTTCCCGTACTGTAAGATAGGTTTTCATACCAAAATGAGTGTGCATTTTATTCCTTCCTTTAGTCAAATGTGATGAGGGTAAACTTCTTGTTTTTTTTTCTCATCTCTTCTCTTTTTCCCTCCACTAAAAGGTCTCCTGCTTGCCTCTTAAATAACATATAATTTACCCCATTCCATTTCACCCTCTTTCCTCCCCCTACCTTTCTCTCTCACCATTTACCTTAATTTCTTTTAGGATATGGTCCCATCCTATTGAATTCACTCTGTGCTCTCTGTCTCAGTATGTGCGTGCGTGTGTGTATGTGTGTGTGTGTGCATGTGTGTACATGTGTGTATGTGATCCCACCACCTACCCAGATACTGAAAAGTTTTAAGAGTTGCAAATATTGTCTTTCCATGTAGGAATGTAAACAGTTCACTTTTGGGAAGTCCCTTATGACTTCTCTTTGCTGTTTACTTTGTCATGCTTCTTCTCATTCTTGTGTTTGAAAGTCAAGTTTTCTTTTCAGCTCTGGTCTTTTCATCAAGAATGCTTGAAAGTCCTCTGTTTCATTGAAAGACCATATTTTCCCCTGAACTATTATGCTCAGTTTTGCTGGGTAGGTGATTCTTGGTTTGAAACCTAGTTCCTTTGACTTCTGGAATATCCTATTCCATGCCCTTCGATCCCTAGAAGCTGCTAGATCTTGAGTTATCCTGATTTTATTTCCACGATACTGGAATTGTTTATTTCTAGCTGCTTGCAAGATTTTCTCCTTGAGCTGGGAGTTCTGGAATTTGTCCACAATGTTCCTAGGAGTTTCTCTTTTTGGATCTCTTTCAGGCGGTGATCAATGGATTCTTTCAATACTTATTTTGCCCTCGGGTTGTAGAATGTCAGGGCAGTTTTCCTTGATAATTTCATGAAAGATGATGTCTAGGCTCTTTTTTTGGTCATGACTTTCAGGTAGTCCCATAATTTTTAAATTGTCTCTCCTGGATCTATTTTCCAAGTCAGTTGTTTTTCCCATGAGATATTTCACATTCTCTTCCATTTTTTCATTCTTTTGGTTTTGTTTTGTGATTTCTTGGTTTCTCAGAAAGTCATTAGACTCCATCTGTTCCATTCTAATTTTGAGAGAACTATTCTCTTCAGTGAGCTTTTGAACCTCTTTTTCCATTTGGCTAATTCTGCTTTTGAAAGCATTCTACTCCTCATTGACTTTTTGAACCTCTTTTGCCAGTTGAGTGAGCCTATTTTTCAAGGTGTTATTTTCTTCAGCATTTTTTTGGTTCTCCTTTACCAAGGTATTGACCCGTTTTTCATACTTTTCTTGCATCTCTCTCATTTCTCTTCCCAGTTTTTCCTCCACCTGTCTAACTTGATTTTCAAAATCCTTTTTGAGCTCTTCCAAGGCCTGAGTCCACCCGACATCCCCTTGAGATGTCTGGGTTACTGAGTCCCCGCCCTCCACGTCTTTCTCTGATGGCAAGAATATTTCCTCGTCATCAGAACCGAATGGCAGGACCATTTGCACCTGCTCAAAAAAGCTCTCTATAGTCTTATTTTTCTTCCCTTTTCTGGGCATTTTCCCAGCCAGTTACTTGACTTCTGAGATTCCTGTGCACCCCTGCCTAGATCCGCCCAGCTAGTGTTTGGGGTCTGAGATTCAAATGGGCTTTCTGTGGCAGTGAGCTATAGTTCTGGTGCTGGGGTGGGGGCAGGGCCACCTCCCAGGCTCAGTTCCCTCAGGGGCTTTATGCAGAGACCTACAGTAATGGAGCAGGTGGGGCAGGGCCACCTCACAGGCTCAGCTTCCTCAGGGGGTTTATGCAGAGACCTAAAGTTCTGACTGCCTGCTCGGGGAGTCCCGGGGGCGGCTGCCCCTGCCTCTGCCTCCACCGCTTCCTGCCCCCACCTCTGCTTCCCCCGCTTCCTCCCGAGGGGACCCGAGCCACAGAGACACCCCGCTCCCCTCTCGTCCAGCTCAGCCATCTCTCTCACTGACCTGTAGTGTCTGTGGGAGGAGGGACCTTCCCGGCCGCAGGAGGTTCCATCCCTGAAGGCTGCTCGGATCTGCCCCTCTCGGCCACGCAACCATGGCAGCGCTGGGGTGGACTCTGCTTTCCAGGGGTGTCAGACCCTGGGGACAGCTCTCCAGGGCTCTCTGAAACGGAAATCTCTTCCACTGTGTTTCTGCACACCCTGCAGTGATCCAGAACTTGTGGGGAGCTCTTCTTACATTAAATCCATGGACTGTGGGTTTGGAGCTAGCATATGTGGGTCTTTCTACTCCGCCATCTTGACTCCGCCAAAATCACAGATTATTGAAGCTGAATTAAGAGATTATGTTATGTTAGTAGTGGTCCCTATCTTAGAAAAGGATTTGTGAGCCATTGGTTTATTAGTCCAAAGTTTGAAACTCAAACCATATTTGTCTATAGAGTTATAAAAATTATATATGCTAGTTAGCTTCCCAGATGAAATGATAAAACATTTCTACATATTCTTTACTAGAGTATGTGAATATTATGTAGGACTAGTACAAAACTTATTTTCATACAGAACATATTTCCATATTAACCATATTACAAAAGAAATCACAAACTGAATAAAACAATAAAAATTAGAATAGTAAAAAAAAAAAAAAAAAGGAAAAGTATACCTCAAACTGCATTCAGAGTTGACCAGTTTTCTCTCTGGAGGTGTATAGCATTTTCCATCATGGGTCCTTTGAATTGTTTTGGATCATTGTGTTGATTAAAGTAAATAAATCTTTCACAGTTGATCATCATTAAAATATTACTGTGACTGTGTGTAACATTCTCTTGCATCTGCTAACTTTTTTACATGAGTTCATATAGCTCCTCCCAGATTTTTCTGAAAATGTTGAATTTCCTTGATAGCGAATCACTTGAAATTGCATGATAGCATTCCACCACAATCATATACCACAAATTATTCAGTCATTCTCCAATTAAGGGACATTCCCTTGATTTTAATTTTTTTGCAACCAGAAAAATAGCTATTATAAATATTTTCATGTAAATAAACCCTTTTTACTCTTCTTTGAACTCCTTGGATATAGACCTAGTAGTGATATTGCAAGGTCAAAGAGTATATCCAGTTTTACAGCCCTTTGGGTAAAACTCCAAATTGTTCTTCAGAATGATTATACCATGTCATCATTCCAGCAACAGTGTGTTAATGTCCTGATTTTCTCACATTGTCTTCAGCGTTTTATGCCATGTTAGCTAATCTGAGAGGTGTAAGATGGTATCTTAGAGTTAATTAATTTTCATTTCTCCATTCAGTAGTGATTAAAGTATTTTTATGTGACTATTAATAGATTTGATTTATCCTTCTGAAAACTACCTGTTCATATCCTTTGACTATTTATCAACTGGGAAATGACTCTTATTCTTATAGATTTCCTTCTTATTATTTCTTTCTTATTATTCTTATAGATTTGTTTCAGTTCCCAATATACTTGAGAAATGAGATTTTTATCAGAGAAACTTGCTATAAAAGTATTTTTTTTCAGTTTCCTGTTTTCCTTCTAATTTTAACTGAATTTTTGGCTGTTAGATGATAGTATATAAAGTTCTGGGCTTGCAGTCATAAAGAGTTATCTTCTGCATTCAAATCTGGTCTTAGACATTTACTAGCTATGTGATGTTTCACTCAGTTTCCTTATCAGCAAAGTGAACTGGAGAACGAAATGGAAAACCACTCCAGTGTCTTTGTGAAGAAAATCCCAAATGGAGTCACAAAAAATCAGATGTGACTGAAAGGACTGAGCAATAACGGCAGTTACAATTACCTCTTTTACCTTATGCATCCTCTTTTTCTCATTTTGGGTCATAAGCTCTTCCCTTGCCCATAGATCTCACAGGCACATGTTCCATGTTTCCCCAATTTACTTATATCTACCTTTATGTCTACTTATTTATCCATTTTGACCTTATTTTTATATACTGTGTAATATGTTGGTCTATGCCTTGTTTCTGACGAACTACTTTTGCATTTTCTCCTAGCAATGTTTTCTAAGGTTCGATGCCTACCTCAATTGCTTGGATCTTTGAGTTTATCAAACATTTTTCAGTTACTTGCTTCATCTCCAGTCTTATTGGGAAAATTCAAGAACATGCCCATTACAGATAAAGAAAGAATGCTTTTACTTCTATGCTTTCTGGGTTTTTTTTTTTTATAGGAATGCATATTGCATTTTGTAGAAGACTTTTCATGTATCTATTGACAGAATCAAAGGATTTTTGTTGTTTCTGTTTTTGATGTGCTCAATTACGCTGATAGTTTATCTAATACTGAACCAACCTGGTGTTCATAATATAGACTTTACTTCATCATATTGTATGATCTTTATGATATATTGCAGCAAACTCCTTGCTAGTATCTTATTAAAATTTTTTGTTTAATATTCATTAAGGAAATTGATATGTAATTAACTTTCTCTATTTTTTTTCTCCTCCTTGTTTTAAGTATCAGAACCATATTTGTGGAGACAGAACCAAGATGTCAAAGTCAAGAAGCACTCAGGCAAACTTTCCCAAATTCCTCTTCTGACAACTCTAAAAGAAAGTCTTAAATAGAATTCTGAAGCAGTATAACTAAAAAAAAAGTGGGGCAAAACAAATTTTCAGTTGAAGAAAATTTAACAGGCAGGGTAGAGAGGTCTTTCTCACCTGGGTGGTGTTAGGTTCTGGGAGTGTAGCATAGGCCTTCCTTATCTTATGGGTAGCTGCGTTAACTGTAACGACCCCTTCTAGAGTTTTCAGCCTAGAAATGATGGGAGAGTTCCTTGGTGACTACATGGGTAAAAGGTCCCTTCCTGGGTAAAGATCAGTGTACAGACCAGGACAGCAGTAACCACACCTCTTCTTGAATCATACTATCTTTCAATCACTAAAATCCTACAACACTTAGCTTGAAAACAGCAGCAAGAAAGGCTTGAATATTGGAGCAGTGCCCTGGCATCCCAGAATCAGACCCTAATGTGAACCTAAAGTTAAATGGCAATAAATACTTTGGAAAATGACCAAACAAAAGCAACAAAGAACCTGACAAAAACAAGTTATTAAAGTGACAGGGAAGATCAAGACAGAAACCAAGAGGAAGAAAATGATGTCAAAGAAGCTCTAAGCAAAGTCTCAAAAAAAAAAATGTGAACTGGATACAAATACGACAAAATTCCTAAAAGAGTTTCAAAAAGATTTTAAAAAAAAATAAGAAGGGTAGAGAAAAAAAATTGGGGGAATAAATGTGAGTGGTCTGAATTCTGGTCTTTGTCAAGGATAGGCCTCTGATCCATTTGGATTATAATCCTCCCTAGGGACCAGAAGTGAAACCGTCCTCAGGACTTCCTTTCCCTTTTGATTGAAAGTGCTGGGGGGAGGAGACAAGATGGCTGAGTAGAAAGATTGACATATACTAGCTCCGAACCCACAGCCCATAAATTACTTGTAAAAGGAACTCCCAACAAATTCTGGAGCAGTGTAAGCAAGGCAGCAACAGAGTGGAGGAGATTTCGGTTCCAGAGAGGCCTGAAAGACCAGCACCAAAGGTCTGTCGTGCACAGGACCAGAGCAGAGCCCAGCCCTGCCTCAGCCACGGCCCGGAGAGGAGCAGATCTAAGCAGGCTTCAGGGACAGACTCTCCGGCGGCCGCGAAGATCCCTCCAACCACAGGTGCTACAGGTCAGTGAGAGAGACTTCTGGGTTGGCCGAGAGGGGAGCAGGGTGTCTCCATAACTCAGGCCCCCTCAGAAGGCAGCAGCGGCCAGGGGCTCCCAGAGCAGGCAGGAGTTCGTGTCCATTACTGAAAGTCTCTGCATAAACCCCCTGAGGGAACTGAGCCTGGGAGGCAGCCCTGCCTCCACCTGAGAACCTGAATTTAATCTTACCCTGAATAGCAGCCGTGACCCCCGCTGAAAGCCCTGAGGCTGTGAAGCACCATTTGAATCTCAGACCCCAAGCACTAGCTGGAAGGATCTAGAGGTGAGGCAGTGATGGAAAGGAATCTCAGAAGACAAGTAACTGGCTGGGAAAATGCCCAGAAAAGGGAAAAAAAAATAAGACCATAGAAGGTTACTTTCTTGGTGAACAGATATCTCCTCCCTTCCTTTCCGATGAGGAAGAGCAATGCTTACCATCAGGGAAAGACATAGAAGTCAAGGCCTCTGTATCCCAAACATCTGAAATAGATATCCAATGGGCTCAGACCATGGAAGAGCTCAAAAAGGATTTTGAAAGTCAAGTTAGACAAATGGAGGAAAAACTGGGAAGAGAAATGAGAGAAATGCAAGAAAAGCATGAAAAACGGGTCAATACCTTGCTAAAGGAGACCCAAAAAGATCCTGAAGAAAATAACACCTTGAAAAATAGGCTAACTTAATTGACAAAAGAGCTTCAAAAAGCCAATGAGGAGAAGAAGGCTTTAAAAATCAGAATTAGCCAAATGGAGAAGGAGGTTCAAAAGCTCACTGAAGAAAATAGTTATTTCAAAATTGGAATGGAACAGAGGGAGGCTAATGACTTTATGAAAAACCAAGAAATCACAAAACAAAGCCAAAAGAATGAAAAAATGGAAGAGAATGTGAAATATCTCATTGGAAAAACAACTGACCTGAAAAATAGATCCAGGAGAGACAATTGAAAAATTATGGGACTACCTGAAAGCCACGATCAAAAAAAGAGCTTAGACATCATCTTTCATGAAATTATCAAGGAAAACATCCCTGATATTCTACAACCAGAGGGCAAAATAAGTATTGAAGGAATCCATCTATCACCGCCTGAAAGAAACCCAAAAAGAGAAACTCCTAGCAACATTGTGGCCAAATTCCAGAATTCTCAGGTCAAGGAAAAAATATTGCAAGCAGTTAGAAAGTAAAAATTCCAGTATTGTGGAAATACAATGAGGATAACACAAGATCTAGCAGCTTCTATATTAAGGGATTCAAGGGCATGGAATACGATATTCCAGAAGTCAAAAGAACTAGGACTCAAACCAAGAATCACCTACCCAGCAAAACTGAGTATAATACTTCAGGGGAAAAAATGGTCTTTCAACAAAATAGAGGACTTTCAAGCATTCTTGATGAAAAGACCAGAGCTGAAAAGAAAATTTGACCTTCAAAAACAAGAATGAGAAAAAGCAAGAAAAAGTAAACAGCAAAGGGAAGTCATAAGGGACTTACCAAAGTTGAACTGTTTACATTCCTACATGGAAAGACAATATTTGTAACTCTTGAAACTTTTCAGTATCTGGGTAACTGGTGGGATTGCACACATACACGCACACAAACACACACACATATACATGTGTGCATGCACACACACATACACACTTTCACACACACAGACAGAGAGCACAGAGTGAATTGAATAGAATGGTATCATATCTTAAAAAAATTAAGGTAATTATATAAGAGAAATGTATTGGGAGGAGACGGGGTGAAATGGAATGGGGCAAATAATCTCTCCTAGAATAGGCAAGCAGGAGACTTTTTAGTGCAGAGAAAAAGAGGAGAGCTGAGAGAAAAACATGAAATTTACTCTCATGAAATTCGAGTAAACGAAGGAATAAAATGCACACACTTTTTGGTATGAAAACCTATCTTACAATGCAGGAAAGTGGGGGAGAAGGAGATAAGCAAGGTAGGGGGGATGTTGGAAGGGAGGGCAATGGGAGGAGGTAGCAATTTGAAGTCAACACTTGGGGAGGGACAGGATCAAAAGAGAGAATAGAAGCAATGGGGGGCAGGATAGGATGGAGGGAAATATAGTTAGTCTTACACAACACGACTATTATCGAAGTCATTTGCAAAACTACACAGATATGGCCTATATTGAATTGCCTGCCTTCCCAAAGGGAATTGGTGGGGAGGGAGGGAAGGGGGCAAGTTGGAACTCAAAGTTTTAGGAACAACTGTTGAGTATTGTTCTTGCTACTAGGAAATGAGAAATACAGGTAATGGGGAATAGAAAGTTATCTGGCCCTACAGGACAAAAGATAAGATGGGGCGAAGGAAAGGGAGGGATGATAGAAGAGAGGGCAGATTGGTGATAGTGAAAATTAGAATGCTCGGCGTATTGGGGTGAGGGGAGGGGAAAAATGGGGAGAAATTTTGGAACCCAAAATTTTGTGAAAATA
Source organism: Bettongia penicillata ogilbyi (assembly GCA_023548195.1). Lineage (NCBI taxonomy): Eukaryota > Metazoa > Chordata > Mammalia > Diprotodontia > Potoroidae > Bettongia > Bettongia penicillata. The sequence continues at coordinate 1,535,962 of JAJHZJ010000293.1, read as the reverse complement.
AATGTAAAAAGTTAAATAAATAAATTAATATTAAAAAAAGAAAAGCAAGTGCGGCCCTTGAACTGTAACTCAGAAGTGTATATGAGCAATGGAGTTGTCAATGGTATCTGTTCTGTACCCAGTGCTAGTACAGTAGTACCCTGTAATCTTTTACTCAGTTCCCTTACCATCTGCTGCTTGAGAGTTCCCAAAGTTGCTATTGCTTTGGCCTCTATCACATAGTTCCATCACTGATTGTTTCGTATATGTATCAGTTTCCTGTATTCGTGTTTTTGGTTGGGAGAATGTCTCACTTTTTTTTTTTTAGCTCTGCCACTCCAGAAATCTTCTTGGAGTATTATTTTAAAATTCTTTGGAGGAGAAATTGGGTAAGATCGGCTGCACACTTTCTCTATTTTGCCATCTTGGCTTCATCATCAGAAATTCTCAGTACTTGAAAACATAAATATTACCATGCCATCTTCTTTCTATGGGAAAATACATATAAAGTTCTAACAGAAAACATTAAGAACTTGCTGCTCATGCTGCAAATTCTTAGGTATAGAGGGTATAGAAACAAGAAAATTACAGGGCCTCTATTTTCAAATAGCTTACTTTATTATAGAAAAAGACAAAGCAGAAAAGTAAATTGAAAGGCAGAAATTCTCCTTATGTGGAAAGGTTGCTAGTGTCAAGGTGAAAGTGTAATGAACAACATGGTTTGGGATATTCAAGATAAAGTGATCTTAGGTAGAAACCCACTAATCACTGAATAAGAGTCATGGTAGAATCATTCTTAGGTGGGCTAAGCACTGACTAGTGACATAGAGGAGAAAGGAGAGTGAATAAGAAAGAACTTTGGGACCATGTAGTTCAATTCTAACATTTTACTGATGAGAAACTGAGGTCCATGACACTAAGTCAGTGGCCTAAAGCCTTACAGACAGTAAGTATCAGAGGTTATATTTGAACCAAGGGCTTCTGACTTATCTTTTTCCTGTACCCTATTATCTTCTCAATTGTCAGAAATACAGATGGTACTATAAATATAAGTACAGAGTTTAAATGTCAACCCCTTCAATTTCAGATTCAGTAATTATGAGATCCTAAGCTTCTTAATTTATCTATAAATCTTGGACTAGGTAGTTGGAGAGCCTTATCTCCCTTTTCCCTCCTAACAGTCCAACAGATTTCCTCCTGATTCATTTAAAATAACCACTACTTGTTGTTTTTAATATATTTTTTCATCCCATGACTCAGTGCAGAAAAGCATAGATTCTTAACGATTTTATCCTATCATTCTCTACCTAAAATAGGAGTCTGGATTTGTTTGAATGGTTTATTTTACTGTTAACAACAATCAAAAACAAACAGCACTATTCCTGAGGTGATTTGACACTTCCCTTCACCCTTTTCTTTCCATTAGACTATGTGGAAAAAGTAAATTCTCAGGTATATAAAGAATTGAAAATATATAGATGAACAAACCTCACATAGCAGTTTTGAAGAACATCCTCTGTAAATTAAAATGGTGATGAAATACAAATATTATTATTTGAATTAAATCTCAGAATCAAATTTTCTTGGATGTTTTCTCACAGGTATAAGGGGATGGATTAGACTCAAGTGAGGATCATAATGTGACTAGGCTTAATGTTCAGGAAACCAATAGCAGAACTGACCAAGCAACAGGGGCTGAGAGTGGGTGTTGTCATTTGATTCCAAAGAGAACTACATTGACATCACTATGTTAGAATCAAGTCATAGTGTGTCAGACTGTGACTGAACAGACCAATATAAGCTCAGAATGCTCTGTCACTACTCTGGCACAAATAGTCTATATGAACATTTGAGTTGGATATGCCTTTAAATTTGTGTGTCTCACATTTCTTTTGAGCAAATGCAATTCTACTTTGCTTCTGTGAAGTGGGAATGTAATGCTGCATGGTCCTTTTGCTAAAATCTCCCATGTCATAAAATCAATTCCGAACTTTTATAGAGAGACCTTGAGGGTGTCCTTGTGTCATTTCTTCGGACTACCATATGTTTTCCACATGTGAGTTCTCTATAAAACAGTCTTTTAGGTAAGCATATATCTGGCACTCAAACAACATGGCTAACACATGAAAGTTGCATTCTCAGCACTAGAATTCACTGCAGTTTAGCTCAAGAAAGGAAATCAATGCTCAGTGCCTTATCTTGCTAGGGGATCTTCAGAATCTTCCTAAGAGAATTCAAATGGAAGCAGTTCAATTTCCTGGCATAGTGTTGGTATATTGACTGGGTTTCACAGGCATACAACAATGAGGTCAGCACAGCATCTCTGTGACCTTCAGTTTAATGGGCAGTCGAATACCTCTTCCCTCCCATAATTTCCTTTAGAGCCTCCAAAAAACTAAGCTAGCTCAGACAATGTGTACATCAGTCTCAGCAATGTGTATATCCCAAGAAAGTATACTGCAAAGTAAGTGAACTTAACCATAGCGTTCAAAAATTCTCCATTTGCTATAACTGATGCTTCCACATATGGATAATGTGATAGAGAACCATGTGTTTTCTTGATGTTAATTGTTAGGCCAAAATTAGCAAAAGAAGTAGAGAACCAATTCATACTTTGTTTCATCTCAGATATTACGTTGAGTGCACAATCATCTCTGAACAAAATTAAAATCACACACCAACTATCCCTCTGCTTTAGTTTGATTTGAAGCCTTTTTATGTTAAACAATTTACTATTAGTGTGGGAGTTGACCTTGATGCCGTCTGTCCTCTTTAAAGGCATTTGACAACATTACTGAAAATAACATGCTAAAAAGTAGAGGAACAAGCATACAGTCTTGTTCCACTCCTTTGGTGACTGGGAAAGCATGAGCATCATAAGTTATCCAGAATCCTGGCAAGCATGTCATCATGAAATTGATGCACAATACAGATGAACTCTGAGCAACCAGATTTTGACATAATTTTCTGTATGCCTTATGACTGATAGTTTCAAAGTCCTTGGTTAGATGAACAAATATGTACAGAAGTTTATTCTGCTCCTGGTATTTCTCCTGGAGTTTTTGGGCAGCAAACACCATATCTACCATTCCTCAGCCCCTTCTGAAGCCATGCTAGCTCTCAGGCATGATGGCCATTTTCCAGGTGAAGAATCAGCCTATTAAGGAGGATTCTGTCAAGAATCTTGCCAACAATAACTAAGAGGGAGACTCCCTGTGATTGTCATAGGACACTCTCTTTTCTTTACCTTTATAAAGATGGCACACTTGAACTCTTGGGGGATAATCCCCTTTTCACATATAACCCAGAAAACTTCACTTAGTCTTTCTATGAGCAATGAACCCTCCACCTTGTATATCTCAGCTAGAATAGGTGATTTGTCACAGAAGGGTAGCTTAATGGCATTCAGAGACTCTTTTTCTGCTGGAAACTTAGCTAGACGGGATTGACTTCAATCTGTGGTCAATGGCTTCAGCATTGATTAATAATGGTCTTTTTAGAATACCATAGAAGTATTCAGTCTTTCTCTTTAGGATTATGTCCTTATAACTAATCAATGTAGTTTCCATCGCCACTGAGTAGTTCAGAAATAACATAGATCTTTGGTCCATAAACAGTAGTTTTCTTGCCTTGGGATGCCACTTTTGTAGAATGTGAATATTTAGCTTAGAGAAGATAAGTCTATGAGTCCAGCACTCTGTGCCTCACATTGAATTTCTCACTCTCACATCCTGTCTGTCTATTCTCTTTATAATAATGTAGTTTATTAAATGCCAATGTTTCCTGTGAGGATAGATCCATGAAGTTTCATCACATTTAGGTAAACAGAAGACAATGTTGATGATGAGAAAGTCTGAACCTTTTTCTATCACTTTCTTAAGTCAAGTGAACCAACAAAATCAGAGTTGCAAATGTTCACATTGAAAATTTAGCAAATGTCATTCTTGTGTCAGTTTAAACTGGTGTGGTGCCAATGTGATATTCATAGTGCCTATAGTGCCCATAGATATCCTGGAAAAGTTTTGAATCGTGAAATGCAACAGACTCTCCACATGAAAGACATAACCAAAACATTTAATCAGACACCAGAAAGCCAAATCCACCATAATCTATATACAATGACAATGCAGAGGGCAACACCAGTCCCAAGCCTTCTCTCCATTAGGCTTCACACAGACCAGGTCCCTTAAACAAATCACAAGCAGGCTCCTTTGAAATAATCACAAAGAGGCTCCTTAAACAATGCCCTTCCATCACTCATTAGTAGCTGAGGGCTTGCCTACATCCTTCCATTCTCACTGCTCTCATGACTTACTTCCTTTCAGCTGTGTTCTAGCTTTGCTTCTTTGTGTTCAACCCTTTCTGCTACACCTATTCAGCAAACTCCTCCCACCATAGGTTCCATGTGACTCTGACTTCTATGTGACCCAGGAAGGTCACATGGGCCTAGTAAAGGATGGGAAAGATCTTCCCATTTAAATTACCATTATAACTGCCTCCAGCATATTCCTGCATATGGACATGAAGAGTTAAAAAAATCTCCTCTGCCATTCATTTCATCACTTAACACCGGTTACTTGATTAAAGAAAGCATCCTGGACTGCTGCTGAAGTAAAGTGAGAAGCAGGAGGCAGAGATAAATCTGGTGTCAGCTGAAAAAGCTGAACAAGAATAAATTGAAAATCCCCAAGTAAGTACCAAATTAGAAATACTGAAAACCAGAAGAGAGTTTAATAAAATGGAAATTAAGAAAACTATTGAACTAATAAATGAAACAAAGAGTTGGTTCAATGAAAAAGTCAATAAAAGTGATAAACCTTTGTTCAATCTGATTAAAAAAAAAAGAAGAAAACCAAATCACCAATACCAAAAATAAAAAGGGTGAACTCACCTCCAATGAGGAGGAAATCCAAACCATAACTAGAAATTACTTTGCACAAATTTATGCCCATAAATTTGACAATCTAAATGAGACAGATAATTATTTTTAAAAATATAAATTGCCCAGATTTACCGAAGAGGAAGTTGAATACTTAGACTTCCCCATCTCAGAAAAAGAAGTTGAACAAGTCATCAATGAACTCACCAGGAAAAAATCTCCAGGGCTGGCCAGATTTACAAGTGAATTCGATCACACATTTAAATAACAGTTATTTCCAATATTATATAGACTATGTGGGAAAATTGGGGAAGAAGGAGTCTTTGTAAATTCTATTTTATGATACAAATATGGATTTGATACCTAAACCAGGAAGAGCTAAAACAAAGAAAGTTATAGACCAGTTTCTCTAATGAATATAGATGCTAAATTTAAAGAACATTTTATTAAAAGGAATACAGCAACTTATCACAAGAATAATACATTACCTAATCAGTAAGAAACAAATCAGAGAAAAGAAATTAATGAATATAGACATAAAAATTTTAATAGATTTTAGCAAAAAGAAGACATCAGCTTATCATGAGAATAATACATTATGAATAGGTAAGGGTCATACAAGGAATGCAGGACTGGTTAAATATTAGGAAACTACTAGCATTATTGATCATATCAATCACAAACCTAACAGAAACCACATGATTATCTCTAGATGCAGAAAAGGCTTTGACATGATGCAACATCCATTCCTATTAAAAACACTGGAGAGCTTAGGAATAAAGGGAACTATCCATAAAATAACAAGCAGTATCTACCTAAAACATTCAGTAACCATTAAATGCAATGGAGATAAGCTAGAGGCATTTCCAATAAGATCAGGGGTGAAGCAAGAATGTCCATTATCACTAGTTTTATTCAATATGGTGCTAGAAATGTCAACTGAAGGAATTAGGGAAGATAAAAAAAGTTAAGGAATTAGAACAGGCCAAGAAGAAACTAAGTTATTACTCTTGGCAGATGATACGATGGTATACTTAGAGAATCCCAGAGATTTAAATAAAAAAAAAAAACTACTTGAAATAATAAACAATTTTGACAAAGTTGAAGGTTAAAAAATAAACCTACAGAAGTCTCCTGCATTTCTATATATCACTAACAAAGCCCAACGGCAAGGGATAGAAAGAGAAATCCCATTTAAAGTTAGGGTAGGCACTATAAATATTTGGGAGTCCACCTATGAAAAGAATTCCAGGAAGTATATGTATACAATTGCAAGGCACTTTTCTCACAAATGAAGTCACATAATTAAATGGAAAAACATCAGTTGCCCATGGGTAGGCTGAGACAATATAATAAAAATGACAATTCTACCTAAATTAATTTAATTATTTAGTGCCTTGTCAATTATCCTATCAGATAATTGTTTTCTAGAGCTGGATAAAATAATATCAAAATCCATCTGGAAGAACAAAAGGTCCAGACTATCAAAGGGTTAGGGTTATGAAAAGAATGAAAAGAAATGCTAGGGATGGTGGCCCAGGTCTACCAGATCTCAAAATGTATTATAAAGCAGCAGTTATCAAAACTACTTGGTACTGGCTAAGAAACAGAAGAGCAGACAAGTGGAATATGCTAGGTACTTAAGACACAGTAGGCAATGAATATAGCAATCTACTGTTTGATAAACCCAAGGATCCCAGCTTCTGGGATAAGAACTCACTGTCTGACAAAAACTGCTTGAAAAATTGTGACAGAAACTAGGCATAGACAAATGTCTGACACCATACACAAGAATAAAGTCCAAATGGGTACAAGTCCTAGGTATAAAGAGTGATGCTATAAACAAATTAGTGGAGCAAGGAATAGTGTTTTTATCAGATTTATGGAGAAGAGAAGAATTTTTGGTTAAACAAGAGAGCAACCAAATCAAATGCAACCAAATTGAGAAGGAAAGCAGAAAACTGGGAAAGAATTTTTGCAACTATTGCCTGTGATAAACGTCTCATTTCTTAAATGTATACAGAACTGAGTCAAATGTGAAAGAACAGAAGTCATTCCCCAATTGATAAATGGTCAAAGAATATGAACAGGCAGTTTTCAGAGAAATAAACTAAAGATTTCTAAAGTCATTTGAAAAAATGCTCTAAATCACTACTGATTATAGAGATGCAAATCAAAACAACTCTGAGATCCCACATCACACTTACCATATTGGCTAACATGGCAGAACAGGAAGATAAGAATTGGAACACTAATTCATTTCTGGGCGAGCTGTGAGCTGATCCAAGCATTCTGGAGAGCACTTTGTAACTGCCCAAAGGGATACAAAAATATGCATCCCTTTGACCCAGCAATACCACTTGTAAGACTGTATCACCAAGAGATCATAAAAATGAGAAGGTCCCACATACAAAATTATTTATAGCAACATTCTTTTGATGACCAAAAGCTGGAAATCAAAGGGGTGTCCATCAATTGGATAATGGCTGAATAAATTCTGGTATATGAATGTAATGGAATACTATAGTGTTATAAAAATGAAATCAAGGGGATGTCCATCAATTTGGGAATGATTGAACAAATTGTCATATATGAATTAAATAGAATACTATTGTGCTATAAGAAATGATGAACAATAAAATTTAGAGAGGCCTGGAAGGACTTATGTGAACTAATGCTTCGTGAAAGGAGCAGAACCAGGACAAAATTGTACACAGTAGCAATCCCAGGGCATGAGGAATTTTTCTGGTATATTGACAGCAATGTAACTACCTAAAACATTCCCAAACGACTTATGAGGCAAAATACCATCCACATCCAGAGAAAAATTTATAGAAATAGGAATGAAGAAGCACTTAGAATATTTTCTCATGTGTTATGTTTTGTTTGAGTTTCTCTTGTATTTTATCCCATTTATTTTAATTCTTCTAAGCAGCATGACTAATGTGCAAATATGTTTTATAAGAATGTATATGTAAAACTCATATAAAATTGCATATCATCTTGGGGAGTGAGGGGGAAAAATTCAAGTCTTATGGAAGTGATTGTAGAAAAACTGAAAACTAATTAATAAAAAGGCTTCTTTTGGAGAAAAAGAAATTTTTAAGAAGTAAAATGTTTGCCATTTGATGAATTTTTAAAAAGCATGTCATAAAAAATCTCCTATAGTGACAGAACCCATAAAAAGTTTGGGTGAAACAATTTTCTAGGTCATGACAAATTAAAAGTTTTACAGGCAATGTCTGTTGATCACACGTGAGAAGAGAGTGAAGAGTGCATTCCAGTACAGACCACTTCCGTGCAGACCAACCCCCAGCAAAGCAATAGAAATAATTTGCACTGAATGAATCAGATGCAGAGCTCTCAACCCACAGATGGGAAGGGGGTCAAACAACAGATTAGAAGGATTAAGAACAGAGAAGGATGCATTGAGTATCTCTGCCTTTCTGCATTGAATTGTGAAGTTTTAATTCCCTAGTACATGGTGAATTTTTGTATATGTGTCATTTACCACTGAGGAAAAAGTATATTCCTTTCTATTCCCACTCAGTTTTATTTAGATATTTATCATATCTACCTTATCCACATTTCTATTCACATACTTAACTTCTTTCTTGTTTATTTCCAGGTTAGATTTATTAATTTCAGAGAAGGGGATGTTCAGGTCCCTCACTAGTACAGTTTTGCTGTCCATTTCTTCCTGTAACTCAGTTGATTTCTCTAAGAGTTTGAAAGCTATACTGCTCAGTACATATATGTTTAGTAACGATATTGTTTCATTGTCTGTGGTGCCTTTTAGTAGGATGTGGTTTCCTTCCTTATCTCTTTTGTTTAGATATATAAGTGCTTTTGCTTTGTCTGAAATTAGGATTGCTACTCTTGCTTTTTTTTTTTACATCAACTGAAGCATTATATATTCTGCTCCAACCTATTACCTTTACCCTCTGTGTATCCCTTATTTCATATATCTTTCTAGTAAACAACATATTGTTGGATTATGGTTTTTAATCCATTCTGTTATCTATCTCCCTTTTATGGGAGAGTTCATCCCATTCACAATCACAGTAATGATTGCTATCCTATTTCCCCCCATTCATGATTTTAGTTGTTCCTTCTCCCTTCCCTTCCCGAATAGAGTTTTAAATTTTGACCACTGCCTCCCTCAGTCTACTCTCCTTTGTATCAATTCCCTTCACTTTTCTTTCCTCTTTTCCCTCCTATGTTTGTAGGGCAAATTATATGTCTATATTTAACTGACTTTGTTGTTCCCGTCTTCAACCAACTCAGATGAGAGTAAATCTCAAACACTCATCTCCCTCCCCTCTTTCCCACTATTTTAATATGTTTGTATGCATCTTCCTGGGGTGTAATTTACCTTTTTCTGCCTCCTCTTTCCTTTTCACATCTCCTGTTACAATCCCTTCACATCCTTAAATCACATTGTTTACCATCATATCATTTAATTTATACCCACTGCCCCTCTCTATGTGTACCTCTTTTGAATATCATCATAAATAGAGAATTCCCTACATTACCAAGTATATCCTTCCACTATAAGTATATAAACAGATTGCCTATATTGAATATCAGATTTTTTTCCCTATTTACCCCTTTCTGCTTCTCTTGAGACTTGAATTTGAATATCAAATTTCTACTGAGCTCTGGCTTTTTTGTCAGGAAGGTCTGGAAATCCCTTATTTCCCTGAATGTCCATCTCCTTCACTGAAATATTATGCTTAATTTTGTTAGGCAATTGATCATTAGAATCTGCAAGGTTTGATCGTGATTGTTCTTCTTTGATATTTGAATTGTTTCTTTTTGGCTTCTTGTAGAATTTTCTCCTTAAACTAATAGTTCTGGAAGTTGGCAACAATAGTCCTTAGTGTGTTCAATTTGAGGTCTCTCAGGAAGTGATTGGTGTATTCTTGAGATGACTATTTTGCTCTCTGGATCTAGGATCTGAGGACAGTTTTCTTTGATAATTTCTTGGAAGATATCAGCCAGGCTCTTTTTTTCATCATGGCTTTGTGGTACACGAGTAATTCATAGATTTTCTCTCCTTGATCTATTTTCCTCATCAGTTGTTTTTTCCAATGAGATATTTTACGTTTCCTTCTCTTTTTTCATTTTTTTAAGATTCTGTTTGATACTTGATATCTCATCAGTTATGAGTTTCTACTTGTCCAATTTTAATTTTGAATAGATTATTTTCTTCAGTTAACTTTTACATCTATTTTTCCATTTGTCCAATTGTTCCCATTAGGTCTTGTATCTCTCTATCCATTTCTGCAATTTTCTTTTTAAATTCTTCCATGAATTCCCTTTACCTGTTTTTAAAATGATTCCCCAATTTTTCTTCTACTTCTCTAATTTGGGCTTGAGACCACTTCATATTCCCTTCTGAGGTTTCCAATGGGAGTGCAGTTTCAATGCTGACCTCTTTGGTATTCATGTCTTGGTCCTTGTCCCCATAGTAAGATTCTATGTTTGTTTTCTTTTCTGATTTACTTTCTGATCATGATGATTGCCTTTGTCCTGGTTTTTAACATGGATCTCTGTTTCTGGGGCACAGGAGCCTCTGATGCACAGTTCTTGTGCTGAGAACTTGAGGCTTTGAGTATTGTGGCCTCTGGTTCTTTCAGTTAGAAGTTAAGATGCTGCAGCTTACCTGATGCTGAGTTGGTTGCTGTACCAAGGCAGAGGTCTGGTGAAGTCTTTCTGAGACTGTGTGAGGTGTGAAGGAGGGGTGATCTCTCCACAGGAGATCTCCTTTACTGAGATAGAGCACAGTCAGACTCAGGGGTTGGTGAACCCCCTCTACACTAGTGTCTTCCTGATTGCCCTGGTTGTGATAAGGCACACCTGTAGTCTTGTTTTTGGTACTTACAGGATCCAACCCCTGGAGCTCAGGATCTCTTCCTGATTCACTGAGATGGGGTTGTCTGGGACAGCTCTGGTCCTGTACTGGTACCCTTAAGTCACAGCAAGAGAGACTTCCCTTTGCAATTTTCCTAGCCTCTCCAGCTAGACTCTCATTTCTCAATTTTTCCTCTCCTTCCCTTTTTCAAGACTTACATGTCCTGAGATTTATTCACATTTTTATCAGAGACTTTGGATATAGGAGCTTTGAAGATTTTATCTTCTTTTGAGTGTGTATTTTTGTCTTTCTTGTCATTATAGCCTCTCCAGATAAGAGACTGTTTACCCCTTTGGCTGATCCAGCTATTCCTGGATATTTACTAGGGAAATATCCTCTGTGTTTTTCTAGGGCAAGAAGTGGAAGGAAATAGCACTTACAGATCACTTCTCAAACTTGGCTCCTGGAAGTTCCAGTAGGTGACTTCCTGACATCTAACTGGCAGGCTGATAGTCTTAGGTACAATTGCTTTTATTATGAGGGTCATGTGCTTTTCTCTCAGTTCTGCTTATCTCCTATCCTGAGTTGATATGTTTGAAAATTCGCAGTTTCTTCTGCTTCCAACCCTCTCACACTTCCTGTTAAGCTTTCTATATCGGGGTCCATGCTGGTGCTGCCTGTGTGCTCTGCATTCCTCATGTCCCATGCAATAGATCCTTCCCATTGGCCTTCCAGACTATCTTGGGATGGAAATCTTCCATATTGTGTCTCTCAGTGGATTTTATCACTCTAAAATTCGTTTGGATTCTCTTTTTCAAGGTATTCGAAGAAGTTTGTAGTAGAGCTACGTTGAGTACTTGCTCTCACTCCAACATCTTGGCTCCCTTTTTCAAATTTTTCTTTTTTTGTTATGACATAAACAGTATTTAGTATTTTTAAATTTTATTTTCCCCAGTTACATGTAAAGACAAATTTAACATTCCTTTTTAAAACTTTCAGTTCAAAATTTTTCCCTTTCTCACTCTCCCCATTTATTGAGAAGACAAGCAATTCAATATTACTCATATATGCTTAGTGATGCAAAACATATTCATAATAGTCATGTTGTGAAAGAAAACAGACAAAAATAAAACTCAAGAAAAATAAAGAAAAAATGTACGCTTCAGTCTCTATTCAGACAAATTTGTAATTTCTCTGGGGATGGATAGCAATTTTCATCCTAAGTCTCTCAGTGTTGTATTATGTTTTGTATTATTGAGAATAGCTAAGTCATTCACAGCTGATATTGTTTAAATTTGTACACAGTGCATTTCACTTTTTAACTGCCTATGCAAGTCCTTTCAGGATTTTTCTCATTTTTTATAGTACAGTTTTTTTTCATCTTTATCAGTATCGCAATTTCTTCAGCTGTTTGCCAATTAATGGACTTCCCCTTAACTTCTCATTTTTTGCCCTAAGAAAACAGGTGCTATAAAAATTTTATACATATAAGTACTTTTACTTTTTTTTTAATCTCCATGGTGGAGGGCACTCTGTCCCAAGTATCTGGAAATTTGTGAATCTGTTGTCAGAGATACTTCTAGGGACCTTTATAATTTCATATTTTCCAAGATGGTATTGTCTAAGGAGAAATGTGTTTACTACATTCCTGGCTTGTGTTCTGATCTGTGATTTGCCACTATCACTTTTTTCTGCCCTCATGCTGTGAGGGCAGTTCCCCCTTCAGTTAGGCAGCAAATTGAGTATTGATAACACTCTTCTCCCTGAGACTGCCATCCAAGACTGTGACACAGATAGGAGTATGGGCAAAGCAATGAAACATTACATCAGTGCTAGCAAAGAGACCACGGTAATCTCCTTCTGACCAGTTGTTCAACCACCTTACCATCTGCTGGCTAAGATTTCTGGAGGCAGCTGCTATTGCTGCTGCTGCCATTGTTGATTTAGTCATTTTTTTTTTAATTTCTTTATTTATTTAACTTTTTACATTCATTTTACCAAAATTTTGTTTCAAATTTTCTCCCCATTTATCCTCTCCCCCACCCAAATACACTAAGCCTTCTAAGTTTCCCTATCACCAATCTGCCCTCTCTTCTATCATCCCTTCCTTCTCTTGTCCCCATCTTCTCTTTTGTCCTGTAGGGCCAGATGACTTTCTATTCCCCATTAACTGTATTTCTTATTTCCTAGTAGCAAGAACAATACTCAATAGTTGTTCCTAAAACTTTGAGTTCCAAATTCTCCCCATCCCTCCCTCCCCACCCATTCCCTTTGGGAAGGCAGGCAATTCAATATAGGCCATATCTGTGTAGTTTTGCAAATGACTTCGATAACAGTCGTGTTGTAGAAGACTAACTGTATTTCCCTCCATCCTATTCTGCCCCCCATTGTTTCTATCCTGTCTTTTTATCCTGTCCCTCCCCAAGAGTGTTGATTTCAAATTGCTCCCTTCTTCCATTGCCCTCCCTTCCATCATCCCTCCCTCCCTGCTTATCTCCTTCTCCCCCACTTTCCTGTACTGTAAGATAGGTTTTCATACAAAATGGGTGTGCATTTTACTCTTTCCTTTAGTCGAATGCTATGAGGGTAAACTTCATGTTTTTTTTTTTTTCTCAGCTCTCCTCTTTTTCCCTCCACTAAAAAGTTTCCTACTTGCCTCTTGAATGAGATGTAGTTAACCCCATTCCATTTCACCCTCTCTCCTCCCACTACATTTCTCTTTCACCATTTACCTTAATTTCTTTTAAGATATGGTCCCATCCTATTCAATTCACTCTGTGCTCTCTGTCTCTGTATGTGTGTGCACGTGTGTGTGTGTGTGGTCCCACCAACTACCCAGATACTGAAACGTTTTAAGAGTTACAAATATTGTCTTTCCATGTAGAAATGTAAACCGTTCACCTTTGGTAAGTCCCTTACGACTTCCCTTTGCTGTTTACTATTTCATGCTTTTTCTCATTCTTGTGTTTGAAAGTCAAATTTTCTGTTCAGCTCTGGTCTTTTCATTAAGAATGCTTGAAAGTCCTTGATTTCATTGAAAGACCATATTTTCCCCTGAAGTATTATACTCAGTTTTGCTGGGTAGGTGATTCTTGGTTTGAGTCCTAGTTCCTTTGACTTCTGGAATATCCTATTCCATGCCCTTCAATCCCTTAATGTAAAAGCTGGTAGATCTTGTGTTATCCTGATTGCATTTCCACAATACTGGAATTGTTTCTTTCTAGCTCCTTGAAAGATTTTCTCCTTCACCTTGGAACCTGGAATTTGGCCACAATGTTCCTAGGAGTTTCTCTTTTTGGATCTCTTTCAGGCGGTGATTGAAGGATTCTTTCAATACTTATTTTGCCCTCGGGTTGTAGAATGTCAGGGCAGTTTTCCTTGATAATTTCATGAAAGATGATGTCTAGGCTCTTATTTTGATCATGGCTTTCAGGTAGTCCCATAATTTTTAAATTGTCTCTCCTGGATCTATTTTCCAGGTCAGTTGTTTATCCAATGAGATATTTCACATTCTCTTCCATTTTTCATTCTTTTGGTTTTGTTTTATGATTTCTTGGTTTCTCAGAAAGTCACCAGACTCCATCTGCTCCATTCTAATCTTAAGAGAACTATTTTCTTCAGTGAGCTTTTGAACCTCTTTTTTCCATTTGGCTAATTTTGCTTTTTAAAGCATTCTTCCACTCATTGACTTTTTGAACCTGTTTTGCCAATTGAGTTAGCCTATTTTTCAAGGTGTTATTTTCTTCAGCATTTTTTTGGGTCTCCTTTAGTGCACGGGGCTATCTATTCCCCGGCCTTTGCCTGGCTACTAAGCCAGACGGTCATCTTCTCTGGGGGTCTTCTCCTGGACACTATTCCAGGCGGTACTCTTGCACGGGGCTTCCCCCCCCCCGTGCCTTCGCCCGGATATGGCGGCACCCCTTACCCCCAGACTTCGCTTGACTTACCCCTTCCTGGGTCTTCGGACGTCTCCGGCCCCTTCTGTGCGACCATATGGCCTAGCTGCGTGACAGGGCTATCCCCTCCTCCATGGAGGGAACAATGACTGCACACGCACCCGAGGATGTCAGTGCTCTTCACTTTATTGATGGCGTCCTCTACATCTCTTTCTTGGTTACATCTCTCCCTGATCCCTCCCTGACAGCTCCTTATATCCCCAGCCAGAGCCCCACCCATGTTCCTCCCTAAGGCAGAGCCAGCTCCCTGAGGGTGGAGCCAGCTCCCAACGGCTGGTCCAGAGCTTGGCCCCTAACAGCTCCCCCTTTTTGTTTAAACAGGAGCAGTATCATAAGGGGTAGGGAGTTTGGGGGAGGACAGGAGGGTACGCAAATCTGCTTTGGCTTCTAGTATTGCCTGTCTTATCATTGTGCAAAGGCATTTAATGCAACATGTGAGAAGGAGGCAAAAAAGAATACGAAAGGCAGCAATTCCACCTTCAATCAGGACTGCCCAGGGCGGACATGTAGCCCCAAGAAAGAAAAACATTTTGGCTTCCTTGATCTCAGAAAAGCCCGGGAAAATAGCCTTGAGCAAAACAGGGGCAGAATCCTTCCTTCCAGTGCCATCTTGTTCATGCCTTACTGGTCTTCCCTCAGTTTACCTGAGCCGTGACCAGTGAATGCCGTCCAAGAGGCTGGGGGTTGGCAATTCCCTTACAATTCCCCTTTGTTGTTTTGACTCAATCTTTCCCTCAGGACGATGATGTTCTGCTTACCAGATGTCAGGGAGTCCTGGACACTACGCAAAGCAAGGTTGATACATAGTGGCACAAGCAGCAGTACTAACAATACTACTACAAAACCTATCAGTAAAGATGAAAAACAGGTCTTTACATGACCTCATGAACTTAAGCTATTGAAGAACTGAGGTATTTTTGAAGCCGTTTGTTCAGGGGCAAAATCAACATCTGCTTCCTCATCTAATTCTTCTGCCAATTCAATTAATCTCTGGATTTCCAGAGTGACATGATCTGGAATTAGCCCATTGAATTGAGCTCTAATTTCTTCCCTTTGGACCTGTGACCCATTATACAATTTCATAGTCAAAAAAAAGGCATTATATCTATAATCACATTGCAATTTGTGTTGTAACTGTAACATAAACACTTCTCCACCATTGACTTCAGCTACCTTTTGGAGTGTATGAATGGCTTCATAAAATTCATTGTCTATTTTGCTTGTTGCTTAAAGCCTGCAAATACATTTTTTCATAAGGGAATGCAATTCAGAAGCTAGAACTATTGTGTTGTGTGTATTAGAGATAGATACAGCTAATGCAGTGGATGCTAAAATAGCTTCTACTAATAACATGATTCCTAACACAAGAAACACATCCACATACTTTTAGTAGTTATAGGGGTTAATTGCTTGTCCAAAACATGTAGAACTTATCACGAGGTGTTCCATACCATCCTTTATCCTTAATTACTGTCATGGCATATCGAGGTCTTGTTAGAATAAACACTCTTCCTACTGTCTTTGGTCTTATACATTCTTGTGCAGAACAATTCTGGCATGTAAAATTGAAAATTCCTGTCATGTTCCAATATGCCTCTGATTTAGATCTTTTGTTTCTATCCCATAGAAATATATGTTTGTTCCCTAGACATACTTTGCCCATTAAAGTAACATTGTCAGATTTACTTGGTGATGCTACAGCAGGCATTCCCTTCACTGTTTGTCCTCCCATTACTAAGATAACTTTATCTATTTCCTGAACAGGCCTTCCAAATTCAGGATATCCCTTGTAATTAATATACATTTGTCTAGGAAAATTTGGTGCATATTTTTCATCAGGCAAGTATGCAAAATTGTGACATGAATACAACATTTCTGTGTGGTTTCCCATAATCAATTCTGTCTCCTGTCAAGTGCATGTGTGACAATTCTCAAATGGTAAAAACCCTATATACGGATGCCAAAGGGTTACATTTCTCATCTTTTGTGAGTTACAAAATGGTCTATATTTCATCCCAAGAGCAAGTCCCACAAAGTCCTTGTTTGACCAAACTACTATTGTCCCATGTATCCTCCATGTGAATAGATTGTAAGCAGGCCCTTAACCGTGGTGGATTTGTGATGAATGCCCATCTCTGTTGTTCCTTTGGTGTTGGGTCGAAGGACAAAGTGTTGTTGAGTGTCATGATAAGTACGAGAAGAATCAGAGGAGTCATCATGGCCTAGTTGAGTAAATTTCTCCAGAAGTTTTTTCATTCGCTGCTGATAGTGCCTCCTTGCTCCCTGTGACCACTCCACCTTGGCGGTTGTCCTCTATCACTCTTATCCTTTCCACTGGAACCCAAACTTCTTTATTATCATTATCATCTGTTAAAATACAAACATACCCTTTTCCCCACGTTAACACTGTATGAGGACCAAACCAGTTTTTATTCTCATCGTGCCACATTACTTTACTGGCTGCTTTCAGGGCACTTGTTATTGCTGATTCATTCTTTGCAGACTCCTTATTAGGAAATGTTAAGAATTTCATAGCAGCCGATAAGCCATCATTATCGAATTTTAAATAATGCAGAGTATAAACAGCTAAACAGCCAATTGTAATTTTTCATCAATTTAAAGTATACACAATTTTAAATAATTTAGAGTATAAACAGTCGAACAGCCAACTGCGAATTTATCATCAACTCCTGGTCCAACTCCCCCTTTTTGTTTAAGCAAGTAGGTGTCCAGGGAGCGATTTGCTCGTTCCACTATAGCTTGACCAGTGGGATTATGGGGGATTCCAGTGACATGTAAAATGGAAAATTCCACCATGAACTGTTCAATGGCTTTACTGATATAAGGTGGACCATTGTTTGGTTTAATGCTTTTTGGTACTCCATGATTTGCGAAGCAATGTAAGAGATGTGCTCTCACATCCTTAACAGCTTCTCCGCACTTGGTTGTTGCCATTATAAAACCTGAAAATGTGTCAACAGTAACATGAATATATTTTGCTCTTCCAAATGATGGATAATGAGGAACATCCATTTGCCATATAGAATTTGGACCATCACCCTTAGGGTTTACAGGGTGACAAGAAGGTGGGGGTAAAAATGGAACACATTGTACACACTGCTTAACTACAGATCTAACTTCCTGTCTGGAAATACCATAAAGATGTCTTAAAGACCATGCAGACAAGTGTAATTTGGAGTGTGCTTGTCTTGCCAATTCAGTAGAATGAAATGTCTGAAGTGCATTGTCTGCCATCTCATTGCCCTCGATCAGTGGTCCAGGTAAATTAGAATGCGACTGTATGTGTGTAATATAAAATATTGTTGTTCTGGTCCTTATTGCCTGTTGAACTTCCATAGTTATCTGTTTAATACTTTCTGCCCTATCAGGGATATAAGCTGACTCCAATCTAGGTATCAATAGTGCTGTATACTTGTTGTTTGTGATGATATTACAAGGTTCTTTCACATATAACAATGTTTGCAATACTGCATATAATTCATTTTGTTGTGTAGAAGTAAATGTTGTTTTAAATTTATGCATCTTCTTTTTGGATGGAATATACATAGGTGCCCTAAAATTTGGTTGCATCTGTAAAAACATCAACTCCTTTACTGGTGAGGAAGAGCATTTTTCAGCCCAAGACCATGGCCATGTGGGAAATTGCTAGCTGAAAGGAATTGGGAGGCCATGTTAAATATTTTGATTGAACAATATCTGCCATTCCACAAATTCTTGCATGCAGTTCTCTATTTGTTGACTTGTATACATAGTATATAGCGTGTGAGGTTCCTGTCTTATTAACATCCTCACTCTTTCCACTGCCTCATGTATTACTTGGGCTACTAGCACAGGATAAGGCACACAGGCTCTGTGCTAATGTACCCACTCAATAATTCCTTGTTTCTGATGAAAAACTCCAGTGATTTTTTTTTTCATTTAAAGTTGTAACCTTTGTAGAATCTAAGATAGGGGATTTCAAACTTAGACCTTACCACTGAATAGATGTACATCATTGTTTCATAGGCTAGTTTCTCCTATTCTGATTACATATGCTCTGGAAGAAAATTCTTTAGAAATTAGGTTGCTAATAAGTTCAAATGCTAAAGTTAACTTTTGCTTGGAACTAGCTTCAGGAACGTGGTAACCTGATGTTCCTGCAGATAGTAATGTTCTTTGTAGGAAAGTTGCAATTGGGCCTGGGAATGAGTACAAATTCAGATTAAAAGAGCAAGATTCTTTTTTTTTTCTGCTCCATAGAGTGTTACATATTAACTCATTGATACGTTATCTTGAAAAAGAAAACTTAAAACTGTTTCAAAATTTTTTCTGTTGTTAACAGTCACCAAATTTTTATAAAAATTTTAGTTGAAAACCTTCAAAATGATAGTTCTCTTCCCTAGATCTAATCTGGAATGATAAGAGATACAATTCACTGCAGACCCAGCTGAATGATGATTTGGGACTGCAGGGCAAAAATCTTAATGGTTCTAACATTTACTCAAGTAGATTTTACTTCTGTGTCCACTCCTTAAGAAGGTCTTTGAACAAGAGGACTTTTGAAATTCATCAGCCGAAGTGGGGAGACTTCTGGACAACTGTCCAGTGGCGCCAAGTCTGTTCTGTTCTGCTGCAGAGTTTCAAAAGCTTTATCTCAGCTGAGGTGTCTCTTTAATATGCATTTTTCCAATTTGCCTTAGTGCCAAATGATATAACAAATCCTGATCTGTTTTAAGCATCCAATTAGGAGTGATACGTTTCACTTAAAATATGACCAGAAGAACTACCTTTTTGGTTATTTCTCATTATACAAAAACTTTTCTTTTAGGTGAGGCATGAGATAATGAAAATGCTGATCAGTCTGCCTCTTATCTCCTCTTATCGTTCTCTCCACTTTCACAATCTGGCCAGGATTAGAAAGCGAAGAGAGAGAGTTATACCAAAAACTTTCCAATAATTTCCAAAACTTTTATGCTTTCCCTCAACTTCATGTCCACGTTGTCCTCCTAATGGGCTGTGATTAAAGCACCTTTAAAACTGCACAGACATTATGTCCTTGCATTTTTTTTAATCTAAAATTGCATTTTGCAATCATATAAACTAAATAATATAAGAGTAGTTCCTCTCTTTCTCTCTCCCATGCTTCTCCCCAATGCTGCAGCCATCAGAGAGAAGGGAGGAGGGGGAGGAAAAGAGATAACAGTCCAAGGTCCAGCTACCATGGAGTTGAACATAATAACTCACAAACAGACGCACACAGAACATGTAAAGACAGAACACATATACAGACAATAAAAGAATCCAAAACCTGAGAAAAAATTGTCAGAAATCCTCTGTACACATTATAACTCTGGCTTAATTTCTATCACTGTGTAACTAAGCCTTGTATAAGATTCCCTGTCTAGACTTTCTCCTGTACAAGATTCCTTTTTTAGACTTACTCCTGCAACTTTTTACTGCACCATAGATCTGTGCCGAGTGCCAGGGCTGGAAGAACATCCGGGCCGCTGAATTCGTCACTGTGCCACAGATCCTGGGCAAATTTTTTGCTGTGCCACAAATCCAGGCCCTGGGCCAACTCTGGATGTATTTCCTGTTTGAATTTCTGACTGCGCCAACTCCCTCTTCCCTCTCTGTCCTATCTGGTCGTGATTGTCTCCTGAGCTCCCTGACCGCCAACGCTCCAAAGATAAAAAAGTGGGGGCGGTAGGTGGGGGTCTCAACTCCTCGTCAGAAATCTCCACTAGGGAGTCTCCCGTTTGTATCATACAAGCGGTGGCCGAGCAAGTTCGATGCAAGGCACCCCCAAGGGCTTCTTTTTCCACCCTGTACATGACAAAATCAGTCTCAATGAGCAACCCAGGGGTGGCATCCACATAAGAGGCCGTCTGTTGGCTCACTATCTCCCAACTGTGTTCAACAAAGATATGGCATGTCTTACTATGAGGACGCATCCCTTCCTTTTTACATAATTTATAAAGGTGACATGCCAGCACTTCTTTATCCTCAGGCCGGATCAGCGGAACGCTACTTCCCTGACCCATAATACTCCCTTCACGGCTTCCCGCTGCTCAACAGCAAGGTTGTGTAGTCCTTCCAAGCGGTACACCACACTTGGCCCCACGTTGGGCGCCAACTGCACGGGGCTATCTATTCCCCGGCCTTCACCTGGCTACTAAGCCAGATGGTCATCTTCTCTGGGGGTCTTCGCCTGGTCACTATTCCAGGCGGTACTCTTGCACGGGGCTCCCCCCCCCGTGCCTTCGCCTGGATACAGCGGCACCCCTTACCCCCAGACTTCGCTTGGCTTACCCCTTCCTGGGTCTTGGACGTCTCCGGCCCCTTCTGTGCGACCATATGGCCTAGCTGCGTGACAGGGCTATCCCCTCCTCCAAGGAGGGAACAATGACTACACACGCACCCGAGGATGTCAGTGCTCTTCACTTTATTGATGGCGTCCTCTACATCTCTTTCTTGGTTACATCTCTCCCTGATCCCTCCCTGACAGCTCCTTATATCCCCAGCCAGAGCCCCACCCATGTTCCTCCCTAAGGCAGAGCCAGCTCCCTGAGGGTGGAGCCAGCTCCCAAAGGCTGGTCCAGAGCTTGGCCCCTAACACTTTAGCAAGGTGTTGACCCGTTTTTCATGCTTTTCTTGCATCTCTCTCATTTCTCTTCCCAGTTTTTCCACCACTTGTCTAACTTGCTTTTCACAATCGTTTTTGAGCTCTTCCATGGCCTGGGCCCACTGGACATCCACCTCGGCTGTCTGGGATAGAGAGGCCGTGACCTCCACGTCCTTCCCTGGTGGCCGGCATTGTACTTCGTCATCAGAATTGAAGGGGGGAAGGAACATCTCTTCCCTAATAAAGTAGCTCTCTATGGTCTTATTCTGCTTCCTTTTTCTGGGCATTTTCCCAGCCAGTTACCTGACTTCTGAGATTCCTCTCCACCCCTGCCTAAATCTGCCCAGCTAGTGCTTGGGGTCTGAGATTCAAATGCTCCTCCCCAGCCTCAGGGCTTTCCATGGCAGGTGTGGCTGCTATTCAATGTGAGCTTAATTTCTGGTGCTTGGGTGGGGTCAGGGCCACCTCCCATGCTCAGCTCCCTCAGGGTGTTTATAAAGAGACCTGTACTTCTGCCCGCTGCTCGGGGAGTTCCAGGCCACTGCTGCCTCTGCTGCTCCCTCTGCTGCTCCCTCTGCTGCTGCCTCCCGAGGGGGCCCGAGCCACGGAGATACCCCCGCTCCCCTCTCAGCCAGCATAGTTGTCTCTCTCACTGACCTGTAGCATCTGTGGGTGGAGGGACCTTC
Source organism: Bettongia penicillata ogilbyi (assembly GCA_023548195.1). Classification (NCBI taxonomy): domain Eukaryota; kingdom Metazoa; phylum Chordata; class Mammalia; order Diprotodontia; family Potoroidae; genus Bettongia; species Bettongia penicillata. The sequence continues at coordinate 1,513,980 of JAJHZJ010000293.1, read as the reverse complement.
CTGGCCTCTGGAGATTCCATCCCTGAAGCCTGCTAGGATTTGCTCCTCTGGGCAGGGCAGCGCTGCAGTGGGTTCTGCTTTTTGGGGTGCGACAGACCCCTGGGGACTGGTCTCCTGGGCTCTCTGGAATGGAAATCTCTTCCACTGTGCTTCTGTGCGCCTTGCAGTGACCCAGAATTTGTGGGGAGTTCTTCTTGCAGGAAATATGTTGGCTGTGGGTTCGGAGCTAGCATACGTGAGTCTTTCTACTCCGCCATCTTGGCTCCTCCCCTGATTTAGTCATTCTTAAGGCCTCCTCCTGGTTTGTTTCTTCTGACCATTTATCTGACCCTCTTTTGGTCTGTGGACTGGAAACTGACACTGCTGCAGTGATTCAGTCACCCTAAAGTCTTTCCCTTGCTTGCTGTGGCTAGGGCTGTGTTGGCATGGACTACTCGGGATTATATTCCTCTCTCACCCTTTTGCAAGCAACATTTCCTGCTGACCTTTTAAATGTTCTTGAGTGGGAAATTTGCTTCACTCCACTTTTTATGGGTTCTGCTGCTCTATAATTGGTTTAGAGTCATTTTTAAAGACTTTAGCAGGGATTTCGGAGAGAGCTCAGGTGAGTTGCTGCCTTCTCTGCACCATCTTGGTTCTAGACCTAGAATATAGAATTTTAAATCAGTAGTTGGAATGGATAAGGGAGAACATTCCAGGAGTAGAGGACAACCAGAAAAAAAAATGATTGAAACAAAGTGATGGAATGTCTTGTTTGTGGAACACACAGGAGGCCAACGTCATTGAATAGAAAAGTATGTGTTGGGGAGGAAGCTATAAAAAAAAAAAAGACTTAAAAAACTAAGATGATAGGAGAGGTTTAGGTTATGAAAATATTTTAATGACAAACTGAACATTTTGTAGTTGATCCTAGAGACAACAGAAGCTACTGGAGTTTAGTGAGTAGGGGGAATATGCAATGATCAGAGTTGCAGTTTAGGAAAATCACTATGGTGGCTGAATGGATGCTGGATTAGAGTGGGGAAAAATTTAGGAGGGTTCACACCTTTACATAAGCTATTGTAATAATCTAGGCATGAGGTGCCGAAGGTTTGAACTACAGTTGTAAAAGGGGCACAGGAAAGAACGGGGGAGTACAAAAGAAATGTTTCCAAAGGGGAAATTAATAGGACATGGAAATATGGACATATGGGTTAGATGTAGTTAAAATATTCATTACTCCTAGGCTGAGAGCCAGAGGGATTGGGATGATGTTATCGCCCTCTACAACAATAGAGGTGTGTGTGTGTGTGTGTGTGTGTGTGCATGTACGTGTTTTTAGAGGGGTGTGGTTTGGAAGTGACAGATGAACCTAAGAAAGTTTGTATCCCTCTCACAGAGTAATAAAAATACAACATTGGGATGATGTGGATGAGGGAAGTTATCTACTATCTACTATCAGTCTACTCCTAACAAAATGTTTCTTACTTCTATACCCCCAAGGATGTGTGAGTTAAGTAGGCAGAAGAAAGAATTGTCCTTTTCCTAAAATGAGGGCTGTAATTCCTAATTTAATTTAGTTTAATTTAATTTAATTTCATAATTTTATAGTTTTACGTAATACTGAGTTTAAACTTGTCAAAAATTAGTGTGCCTATTATTTTCTGAAAAAGTCTATTGCTATTTGGTCAAATCAAGTGTGTTATTTTTAAATTGAACACAATAACAGTTTATAGATATTGAATAAAGTTACATATATGTTATTATCTCAACTGAAAAGTTATTTAGTTTGATTTTTTTAAAAACTAAACTATGAAAATATCCTTAGGAAAATGATTATGTAAATGTTAACATGTTATTTGGTGATGATAATGAAGATGATGATGATGATGATAATTTCATAGTATGTTAACACACTCAAAGTGCTTTCCTCTTGAACAAGTTGTGAGTATGGGAATGAGTAAATGAAGTCAATCTCAATAAAAAAAAGAGAATATTTGCAATTAATTACACCATATCAACCTTATAATCTCCAAACTGCATGAAATGAAAAATTCTCCAAATGCAGAGTCTTAATAGGAAAAGCAAAAATCATATGAAAATTGAAAAAATAAATATCCTTATCATTCTATTTTATACTAGATTTATAGTACTGAAGATGCTTTTGTTGAGGTTACAGAGAATGAGTCATAAATTGAATACTTTTATTTTATTAAAATGAAAATCACGTTTAAAACATTTACCTTATAATATCTCATAATATATTAAATATAGACTATCTATACTTGAATTCCTCTAGAAAAAAATTGAGTCAGAGGAAAATAAAAATTCAATAAAAATAAGAATGTCATAATCATACATACTTAAATTAATTTTTCAAAGAACTATTATTTATGTTACCTCATTAGATCATCATATAACCTTTATTTTGCACATAAAACAAGTATTATTAACTCTATTCAGTGAAAAAAAATAAAGGATAGCATTTAAACGATTGTCCAAGTTAATACTTTCTATTAGTGCCATAGAAGGAAATACAGCTAAGACCTTCTGGTTCCAAGGTCAGTTCCCTCTGCATAAATAAATTTATGAGTTTGAGCAAATTTATCCACATATGAACTTCTTTAACATTTGAATTACAGTAGAATTATTTGAGTGTGCATGGAGAAAGCACTCTAAATAATGTGAATTTTCTGTGAATATTCTTCATTAGCTTTGCAAGCCCTTTACATTCATAATTAATTTTTCACTATCTCTTTATAAAGGATAACCTGCTAATAGGGCAATTAGTGAATTTCTTAATAGGTAGAAACATCTTCTCAATTCTGTGCTGCTTGTTATTTTTAGCAATCAAAGAAGCCTGAACTCCATTTGGAACTGTCAGGAGAAATACAAAATCAGGTCACAAAGAAGGATGCAGCGTGGATTGCCAAAGAATTGTTTTCATAAGACAATAAAGTTCTGACTGTCAGCATATTTTAGAAGGGCAAGGTTGTGATATTTGAGACAATGCATCATTCTATTTAAAGTCTTTCACCCTGTTCAATGAGATTAATTTTGATTACATTCATCTTTTAGGAATCAAGTTTCTGAAGCATATGAATTGATTTGATGCAATTAATGGTGTTTTAAGTGATTGTCTCAATGTTATATGATTTTGTAAGATGCCAGAGTAGATTTGCTTGAGGTACTCACATTTAATTACTTAAAAACTGTAGTGTCTATATCAGTAACTAGTTTAAAAGTATTTCTCTTCAATCAACATTATAATTTAGACCCTTACCAACAATTTGGCTTTCTGGGCTAAGAGTAATTCTCATGATTTGAAGAAAAGTAAATGACTTGCATTTCTCATTCACTATACTAGCATTCTACTTTCTGAAATGAAAAATTTTTCATTCATAAAATATTCCCTCTGGTTTGTTAGGATGTCAAATACAAACATATCAATAACACTATTCATAGTGAATAACAAGTATCATGGTCGGGGGAGACTTACTCTGTGTCAAGTGGAAGGAACAAATAGGAGGAGATACATTGCCTTACATTACTCTACCTTTGAAAAATCTATTTATTTGGACCTTCATATTTGGAATTATACTTTAACTTTTAAAGCCATTTTTTTTTGTTTCCACTCTTTGTTGTGCAGCAGTATGTCATAGAAGACAGAGAACTGACTTCAGAATCTAAATTTAAGTCCTGACTCTCACCCATGTTGCCTATCGATGTTCTCAGAAACCCTCTATGATTATAGATATATAATATTATTGTATATCAGTGGAAGGAATTTTCTAACTCAAAATTTTCTACCAAATCAAATCATGGGTTTTCTCTTTTCTGTGCTCCATTCCTTTGATTCAAATGAAAGGATAGTATCAAATTCACAGTAACAATAAAATGATGCCAACTTATTTTTTGAGAAACTACTATGCTAGAAATTGGAGATTAACTAGGTAGTCTGGGTCCTGCCTTCAAGGAGTTAACAATTTACTAAGACTATCACCTTTCAGAAAGAAGACACCTGTTGTTTTAAGTATTTCACCCTTAAGAAACCTTAACAGAAGAACATGAAACATATCAATTGGAAATGAATGTTATAGCTTTGATTAATCAGAAGGCAAGGGTAGTAGGGGCATTAAAGTAAGTATTTTCATTTTTCAGTGATTATATTACTTCTGTATACTTTAACCAAGAGTTCATGTAAAAATTGTTGCAATATATCCCAAGAAATCATGGAGGACAAAAAGAAAATTTTCTTGTACAATCTATCCTCTGCTTCAAAACAAGAAAAACATACACACAAACATATATGTGCGTGTGCATGTTTGTGTGTATATGTACATATACATATATGTACATGCATATATCCATAAATATATGCATATATGTCATAAATATATATATGACTGACAACTTCAAACATATATATGACTGATCATGTCACACTTGAGTAGTAACTCTCCTGTTCTAGCTTTTCATTGACAACTGAGATTTCTCAATATGAATTTTATGTTGTTCATAAAAAATACCACACTTATACACTATGAGTGGAAATGTGAATGGTATATGAATAGCTGCAAATACACTTTGTAACTGCTAGAAAAGTCACAAAATTAGTCGTATTCTTGGCAACAATAATATTAATTTTCATTATATAGTAAAAAAAGTCCAAGTTAAAGGTAACAGAAGTATGTATGTACACGTATTCATGCTAGTAGCTTTGTGGTAAAAGAAATGCATAGAAACTAGTTGGGTTCGCAACATTATTACAACGGATGAATAACATGATATATGATTAATTGTGATGTATCAATATAAGGGATTGTGTTTGCAGTATAAGAAAGATAGTATGAGCAATTTATTGAAAATCAAAAGTATTTATTTAAAGTTGTACACAGTCAAATAAAAAGAAGACAGATTGACAATAATAATGTAAAGAAAAAACATTCAAATATATCATTATTGCAAGATTAATCCAATGTCCAGTTGTAACCCAACAAACAATGTTTCTTTATTTTCAGGTCAGTGGTGCTTGACTACAGGTTTAGAATAAATTTCCAGTGGTAGGTAAGGGAGATCTCTTGGGGAAATTTCATCACTTAGGTGAAAAAGAGGGAGGAAGAGAGAAAGAGAGAGAGAGAGAGAGAGAGAGAGAGAGAGAGAGAGAGAGAGAGAGAGAGAGAGAGAGAGAGAGATGGCCTTTTTCTTTAAAATACTTTCTTCAGTGATCTGGATGAAGGCTAAGGTGACATCATTAACACATCTACAAATCACATAAAGCTGCGTGGCAAGCTTATCAAACTGGTAAATATAGACAGGAGTAAAAAAAATATTGCCAGGCTATGATGAAGTGCAAACCTATTAACATGAAAATTTAAAGACATATGTATGTGCATGTATGTATGTATGTATACACATATATTAAACAGACACAAATATATTCATATGTATATTGTTACTAATGAGTTTAAATTAATTATGAGGGAGACATGACAAGATAATTAAATTCAATGCAATAAGTACTTATTAAATACCTATTAGGCAGTGATTTAGGAAAACACTACACTAGAAAGCAGATATACAAAGAGGTGGGGTAGAACCACCTGCCTTTAAGGAGCTTATTTTCAACTAAACAAAAGGCTAATTCAAAAGGATCCAATATCAATATGGACATGTGCATAAGTAAGTGCCCCAACATACACAGGGAGCCTACTATCACAGCTTCTTAGATCTTCTTTCATAGAAGGGAAGCAAATTTCAAAGGGTTAACAATTACTTTAATCAAACACATGTATCATTCCTTTAACCAAGTACATGTATCATTCTGTTAGATCAGGGGAGTCAGCACCCTCAATTTCAAAGAAAATGTAAAGAAATTAAGAGTCAACAGGCATGGCTTCCTCTGCCTGAATTCAACAGACAGTTCAAACTGTCTGACCATAGTTACCATAGACAGAAGCATGACATCTAGGCTCTCAAAGCCAGGGGGCTCATTTAGTGGCTTCCCAGGGTCCTCATCTGGCCAAACACTTCCAATTAGTAAACCCCAAAGTAATCAACAGACATAACTTCCTTTGCTTGACCATTACTCAACAGATGGATACAGATGTCTGACAAGTTACCAGACAGGGAACCACAACATCTGGGTTCTCAAAGTCTGTGCCTCAAAGCCTCAAAGCTTTAGCTACTCCCCAGAGTCCTCATCTGGCCAAACAAACATTCTTATAAAAACTAAGCCTCAAAGTAAAAACTCATCCTCAGAGTTTTTATACATTTTGTAGAGCAAGAGGGCATTATATCCCTTGATGTGCCTCAGTAACAAAAGGCTTGGGACCTTCTTACAAATCCTCCAAGGCCCAATAATGGGTGGGAAAGATCCTCTTAATCACATTCAAACAGAGGCATTATAATTTTTGATTATGCTAAAACAAAAACAGCAAAGTTCATACTTTACTTACCATTAAAACATGGATATTAATTGGGAAAGGTATTAGAGCTAGATATGTGACTTCCTTGGTATAAGGAGTTTAGCTTGAATCAGAACAAAATGTAGTTGGAAAACATTTGATAAAATAAATAAAAATACAATGCAACAGAGACAAGGTTAATTTGTGGTTTCTAAGTCAATATGGGCCCATAGAAATACATTTTCTTTTTAGTTTGATATCACTGGCAATATATAAGGTGTACCACAAATCATTTAGAAAATCACATATTATCTGTGTCCTATTGTATTTTTTTATTTTATTAGGTGATTTACAATTTTCATCTGTTTAAGGCCATATTCTGGAGTGGTGCTGGTGTTTGATACCTTTGTTCTAGACTATTGAGAAGTTAAGCATAGTACACAAAGTTATAGAGTCAAAGGTATGTCTTACATGTGGGTTTTCCCAACTCAAAGGCCTACTCTCTACTATACCACAATACCACTATCATGTTAAATATGAGTCAATAAAGGGACATATTAGTTCAAAATATTTAAAAAATCTAATACCAAAATAATTGAGACTGTTGACACAAAGGAGCTTTATATTTAGTTCTAGGTATCACGCTTTAGGAATGACATTCAAATGGAGTATATTGGATTCACATGAAGGAACAAAGTATGTTCATCCTGGAGAAGGGAATAAAGTTATGGAGGAACAAAATACCTGCCAAATATTAGAAGGGCTACTGCATAGAAAAAAATTCTTCAAACTTACAAAGTTGAACCAATAGATAAAATTTGCTGTGGGGGAAAATTATTCTTGTTGAAAGATTGGAGGGGTTGGTATTATAAAAAGCTGAAGGATCTCCGAAGTGGAAATAATTGTCTCATTTGGTAATGAGACTCATTATAGAGGATTTCAAATAGAGCTGTACTTTTAACTGCAAGGTATGAACATGTTTATTGGATATTGCTATTTAGAAATTATTCAGACTAGGTGATAGTTTATGCTTCTTCGCTCTGAGACTTGAAATATCAATATGATATAATTTGAGGCCATGCTTTCATAGTAAATTGTGAGGCAGTTTATCCACATTGATAAAAAATAAAGTTCCTCGACCCAAGTTAGGCAAATGAAGTCAAATGCCTGGTACCAAAAAAAATAAATTGATGGTTAGATAGATAGATGGATAGATAGACAGATAGATAGATAGATAGACACAGACAGATAGATGAAAAGCTAAATGAACAACTAATAAGTCCCCCTAAAAAAATAAATACACATAGCATGAATGAACAAAAAATTACTAAGAAATAAACAATTTGAATATAGGGACAATGAATTATGATTTCTTGTTAAAGAAATTGAAGCATAAATAACAATTCCTATCTGACCTAACTTATTTTCTAATCTTTTTCCTTTTTCCTCTTAAGAATTTTATCATCTCTTCTTCCTCCATTGCTCTCTCTCTTTCTTCTTCTCCTTCTTCTTCTTCTTCTTCTTCTTCTTCTTCTTCTCCTTCTTCTTCTTGTTCTTCTCCTTCTCCTTCTTCTTCTTTTCTTTCTTCTTCTTCTCCTTCTTCTTCTTGTTCTTCTTCTCCTTCTTCTTCTTGTTCTCCTTCTCCTTCTCCTTCTTCTTCTTCTTCTTCTTCTTCTTCTTCTTCTTCTTCTTCTTCTTCTTCTTCTTTCTTCTCCTTCTCCTCCTTCTCCTCCTCCTCCTCCTCCCTCCTCCTCCTCCTTCTTCTTCTTCTTCTTCTTCTTCTTCTTCTTCTCCTCCTCCTTCTCCTTCTCCTCCTCCTCCTCCTCCTCCTCCTCCTCCTCCCTTCTTCTTCTTCTTCTTCTTCTTCTTCTTCTTCTTCTTCTTCTTCTTCTTTTCTCTCTCTCTCTCTCTTTCTCTCTCTCTCTCTCTCTCTCTCTCTCTCTCTCTCTCTCTCTCTCTCTCTCCTTCCTCTCCACCTCCTCACAAAAAAAATTACCAGGGAGTCTTCGAATTGCCATTGAGTGATGTTAAAACCTCATCTTATATGACTATGTAATTTTAAGATAATTTTAAGATTTAAACTAAAATGTTAGCTTAAAATAGCTGAGGCCCAGAGAAGTTAAATTATTTTTCCAAGAGTTCACTACTGGTTATTTTGGAAAGGAAGAAGGAGTTTTCTGATTAATTTTCACTAATTGACTCTCCAAAAAATATATGCAAAGCATACTTTTAATATTTTAATATTAGTTATTAGTATTTTCTCTAATACTTTATTAAAAACAGTCTACACAATTAAAAACATCAAAAACAAAGCAGGGTCTAAATTTCAGTATATACAGATATGCAAGTTTTAAATGTTCACTCTGAATATTTAATATTCACCTCTTGTGATCTGGTTTATGCTGGTTCCAGCACACCCCGTAACTAGAATGTAGGTTTTTTTAATTCTTAATTGATTATCTTTGCCCTGCCTCCATCATGCTGAATTAACTTTCCGGTCATACTTCACCACTCATTCATTGATTCATATTCATTTGGATATTGCCTTAGGTTTCATGGTGAAAGACTCAGCATATCCCTTTACATTTGAAAGATATATGTGTTTGAATTATTAAGTGGGAATAGAATAATCAGATCTATTATCTCAACCAAGGAAATGTTAAGATAAGTAATATGATTAATTTAAGTGCTTTGAAAGATTACTTGAGAAAAAGCACAAACATATAAGCAAAAATCTGTTGGCTGTATCTCACTTTTCTCACAGGCACAAGTCAATATTAGCTTTTTTATTAACAGAAGTGAGAATTTTACTAGGGTTGAGTTGAAATGGGATATACATATATTTGGATTATTTTCTAATTAATTATCTATTTATAGCATTGTTTTTCAATCAGTTTTTCAGGCTGTAGAATAGAAGCCCAACTATTCATGGACTTATTACTTATTTGCTAGTTGTTTTGTGACAATGGCTTACTTATTATAATTAATATACCAGCTTTCTGCACTTGCACTCAAGTACAATTTGGCGGATGGTAGGATATCCCAAATGAGAAAAATTCATAAGTATTCATTCTGAATTTGTAAAGCAATTTTGGGAATGAGTATAAAGGCTGGAAATAAATGCAGCTATCTCTTCTGGAGTGCTACTGACTTTCTCAATTGGCAATCTTTAGGGCTGGAGAAATATATAAGGTGGAGGTGAAAATGTATTTGTATTCTCATAAAGTAATAAATGATCTGTCATTATTAATAACCACAGGATAAGGTTGGCAGCTCAAGAAGAGTAAGTAAGAAAAGACCATAACAGCCTGTCACTTACCTAATGAAGCCAAGAGATTAAAGGTATTCAATCATAGTATTTTATCAGTACACCTTGATTGTCTTTATTAAAATGGCATTTATCTAATGATGCATTGCAAGATATTACCAGAAATTGGAGATAGTTTTACTGATGGAAAGAGGATTGTGAAAAGACTCAAGCAGAATATCTCCCTACTGTATTAAAGCTGCAAGAAATTATTGATCTTTAAAGGAAAATTGTTGGTTTTATATTCTCAACATTTCCAAGTTTAATTAAATGGAGAATCATTGCTAATTATTAGAATATAAAATAATTTATGGGGAAAACTTTTTCTGTTAGGAAAATCAGTAATTTTCCTGAAATATATAAGCCTCATACTTGACCTTCACCCCCAAAAAATTTTGATGATTTGACAAAACCTCAATGTCTGATTATAATCAATTGTAATCTTTACTCATTCATTCTATTGATTTGAGTCTGATGAAAATAATTCATTGTTGTTATTGTATTGTTCCTCTGTAGATAGGTGGATATGCATATGTATAAAAATATACATGCAGAAACATGTTAACACATAAATATATGCATGTATGCATATAAAACCAGGCAATAGACTTATCAATAAGTATCTACTCTATAGATAGAGCTATATCTACTCTTCATTAGGATACAATCACTTTGGGAATAAGATTTGTTTCATTCTTTCTATGATATGTCAGCCAACATAAAACTCATTGCCATAAAATAGACACTTACTTCTCATTGCTCTTTTTTTAAAGACAGCACCCCACATGAGGAAATTATTATATTGTTTTTCTGAAACTGAATTAGGAGGGATTTTGGAAAGTTAGTAATGGCAAGACAGTAAGAGTCTCTTGGTGCTTGAAGCATTTATTAAATTTGAATGTTTTATGTAGATAAGGATATTTGTGTATGTGTGTGTATGCAGTATATTATATTGTAATGGTAATTTAAGTGGGAAGATCTTTCCCATTTGTTAGTAGGCCCAAATGACCTTCATGAGACACATGGAAGTCTGAGTCACATGAGGCTGTGGTTAGAGGAGTTTACTGAATGAGTGATACAGGAAGGGTGGGACAGGAAGAGGCAGAGCTAGAGCAGAGCTGAGAGGAACTTAGTCAGAGTCTAATCAGAGCTAGGAAACATGCAGGCAAGCAGACAGTTGGCTAATATGTGTGAAAGAGTTTGTTTGTGACTTTGTTTAAGGGGTCTTGTTTGTGATTTTTTTAATGGAGCTGGTCTGTGGGAAGCCTAGCAGGGGAAAGGCTTGGGGATGGTGTTTTTGTCTGCATTGTTTTTTTGTATAGATTATGATGGATTTGGCTTTCTGGTGTCTGAATAAATATTTTGGTTCTATCTTCCATGTGGAGAGAGTTGTATTTCATGACTCAGAAGTGCGTGAGATATTCACAGCTGCCTTATAAGTTGTGAATATTGCATTGGTGCTACATACACATAATCATATACATGTATATGTATATATGTACATGTTTGTATTCATTTTTGCATGTGTATACTCATATGTGTGTATAATATATTCAGAGAGGAAAGGAAATAATGAAGGCAGGAGAGTGTATGTTAAATCTTTCAAAGTCAATTACAGTTTTGAAATTGATAATCTGGTTGCGCATATGCTAGTTTAGACTTAAGGGAATAGTGAAAAATGTAGCTGAAAAGTGGACATATACCCAAAATACATAAATATAAGTAATGCAGTCAATTAGACTGCTACCTGCTCGGCCAGAATGACTGCAAACTTGCAATTATATCCCCTAAAACAAAATATCCCCTAAAATTATGTGAAATGAACTAGGAACACATACAAAAGAAAAAAGAAACATTTGCTTTGGGCAGAATCAGTATGAATAGGTGGAAATTACAAAGAAACAAAGAGGGGCTTGTCAGAAGACAAAACAAAAATAATACAAAAAAAACCAAAATGAAATAATAAAAGAAGACTTCTGTAGGATAAGAGCCAATCAAAAATGGAAATGGTTTCTTGAGAAATGAGTTATCTCTCATTGAGAATAATTAAGTAGATCTTGTATCATCAAATATCAGATGTGTTCCACTAAAAATTCTTTGGGTAATGGGTTGGAATACATTACCACTTACAACTCTAAAATTCTGTGATTCCTTAATTTTGCTGAAATTGTTTTTTTATTAATCAACACTAACATTTCATGCATTTTAAGCATTTAATAATTTGGAAAATGAATATAACACATAGCTCAATGAGAAATAAAAGAGAGGATATTTACTGCAGTCATCATTGATACACAGGGAATATTTGATCATTTCAGATTTTAAGATATGTAAAGAGCAATGTTACCAAATTATCAGAAGTTAAAGAATATGGACCAACAGTTATCAAAAGAATTATGAATTATAAAGGACCATTTAGTAAGCTGCATGAAATCACTAATAGTAAGAAAAATGCAAATTATCTTGGCACAAATGCCCACAAAATGGTAAAGATAAATGAAACATAGTAATGGTGAAAGTGTGTTGGATTGTTTGAAGACAGATGTACAAATATGCTTTTAGGGGACCTTGGAATTTCTTCAATTGCCCTGGATGTCAATTTTGAATCACATGGGAAAATATATAAAATATCCTTATCCTTTGAGCTAGCAACCTCACATATGTGTATATACTGTAGAAGTGTGAAAGACAGAGATGTATACTTCATATTCTTCATAACACTTTTTGTTGTAGCAAGCAAAGAAATTGCTGCTCATAAGTCTGGGAATTGCTGAAAAATGGTAAAGAAATATAAAAATTATTGCCTTGGGAGAATAGTATATGAAGAATTTAGAGAAACCTGAGTTTTCTACAAATGGATAAAAAGTTAAATAAGCAGAATCAAAAGAATAATGTACATAGACCCTTCAATATTATTAATACAATGGTCATTAAAAGGAAGATAGGTTTTTTTTCCCCAGAAAATGAAAAACCTTTAATGCTGGGATGGAAGAGATTATAAAACATATCACCTACTCATAACACAGACACAGAGGATTGCTAAGGCAGAATGCTGTATGTATTGGCATATGTGTTCATTGTTGCATCGGATTTTTTAAAATATTCTCAAAGGAATTATTTTCAGAAGTGGCTATTACATAAAAGCAAAAGGCAAGTCTAATGAAAAATATATATTGCTTGAATCATGATTGAAAATATGTAATGCTTTTTTGCTGGCTATATGCATAAATGTATGTATAACACACACACACATATATATATATATATGTACACATACACATGTGTGCATATCAATATATGCAAATATGTATACTTGTGCCAGTATGATTTTGAAAGGAAGAATAAATATTGAGAAAAACATTTCAAAGAAATTTAAATTAGTGCCTTTATTCTTTTGAATTTCTCTCATACATTTTTTTTTTCTTTACGTATGAGACAAGGGAAGGAAACAAAGGAACAAGCATTTAGGGTTAGGATTCATCCTATCCAGTTTCCCCAATTATTCTGTTCTCTCTTTTGATTCTATCACTCCTCAAAAGTGTTTGCCTCTGATTACTGCTTCCTCTCATTTGTCCTCCCTTCTCTCATAACCCCTTATCCTCTCCACTACTTTCCTGTAGGGTAAGGTAGATTTTCATACTCAACTGAGTGCTTTTGCTCTTCCCTCCTTAAACCCAATCCAGTGAGAGTAAGGTTCACTCATTCCTTCTCACCTGTACTCCTCTTACTTGGTTTTCAAAATCCCTTTTGAGCTTTCCCATGGCCTGAGACCAATTCATATTTTTCTTGGAGGCTTTGGATGTAGGAACTTTGACTTTGTTGTCCTCTGTTTGGATGTTTTGATCTTCCTTTTCACCCAAATAAGATTCTATAGTCTATTTCTCCTACACTGTTCATTAATTTTCCAAGCCAATCGCTTGATTTTTTAGCTCCTTGTCAAGGTAGTACTCTTGTTTCTAGTAGGGGCTGGGGGACTGCTACCCCAAGCTTCAGGGGCTTTGTTTAGCTGTTGTAAGAGATACTTTTAGGGACCAGTAAATTTTCATCTCTTCCAAGGTGGTATGTTCAAAGGAGAGGTATTTATTTCTCTCTTGGCCAGAGTTCTGGTCTGTGAGTGATCATAAGCACTGCTTTCTGCCTCAAAACTGTGAGGAGGATTCCCTCTCCACTGCTGCCACAATCTTCAACTTCCCTGTGCTCCTCCTCATCCTAAGACCACTACCCAGGACTGTGAACCAGGTCAAAGCACAGGCAAAGCAAAAGAATCCTGCCTCAGTGCTAGGAAAGAGACCTCTGGAATCAGCTACTTGACTCTCCCGTCATCTGTGGGCTGAGAGTTCCAGAAGCAGCACTGCTGCTGTAGCTATTGCTGCAGTCCTAGGATTGGGGCTGGATCAGGCTCCTCTCTCACACACATCTGGCAGATTTTTCCGACTGATCTTTTAAGTTGTCTGACATTTGGGGCTTGAGAAGTCTGAAAATCACTGCAGCTGCCAGTGATTCAGTCTCCTGAGGACTACAGCCCCATCTGTGCCAACACGGCCCATTTTGGACTATGCTCCTCTCCCAGCCTAGAGCAACAGGCCTTCCCTGTCAACCGTCCATGTTTTCTGGGGATGGAAATTCGTTTCACTCTGTCACTTTGTGTGTTCTGTTATTGTAGACTTTACTTAGTCATTTTTGCAGTTATTTGGACAGGTTTCAAATTCTCTGCTTTTGTCCTGCCATCTGTCTCTGCTCCCAACCTCTACTGTAGTTGTAATATCTTTTCTCCCTATAATTTCATTAATTTTCCTTTTGTTTATAGGTACCCTGAAATTCACTAAACATAGCATAATATATGGAATGAAATGATATGATATGATATAATGTAATATGATATAAATAATGTATGATATACGAAAGGATATGATTTGATATAATATGGCATGGTATATCAATTGTATCATATATCAATGACAATATATCAATGGCAGAATGGTTTATATATTTGTTTTTCTTTATATATTTAAATACTTTTGAATTTGATGTAGTTTCACAGTTCATATTTTAAATTTCTGCTGTCATGTTTGAAATTTCAAATTTTATATCTGCTTTGTTTTGACATCAAACGTTATAAATTTTCTCCTGTCTTTTCTTTTAACTCCATGATTTTTAAAGAAGTTTTGTTAAAAAGAGAATATTTTTGGATTCCACTTTCTAATTCATTACAATCTTATTCCATTTTATGAGTGAATTCACTCATTTTCATGTATATTAATTGGATATTTCCTTCTATCTTTTTGAATATTTTTTTCTCTTATTGCCACACTCCTCTAACCCAATTACAGAGATGAAGATTATGAAAGAAGAATTTGCTTGGCAAAAATGATGTATAATTGAAGATATTTTTTCACACTATTCTCTTTTTTAAAAATTACCTTGCCTACAATTACTCATTACCTTCCTTTTAATAACCTTCTGATGCTCCACACTCCATACTGGAATTTCTTTTGTTGATTACCACCACCTCACCTGTTTTACCTTCTCTCCAAAGTCCCTGTGTCCCTTTCATTTTTCTTTTAAGTTCAATGCATTTCTGTATCATTTTCTTTGAGCAGTTGTGAGTATTTAAGTTTTTATGTTGGCTAGCTCTGGGTAAAATTAATTCCCCCAGGATAATTTCCCCTCTTCCTCTTCTGCATATCTGCATACATTTTTCCATGCTATTTACTACTCTAATTATTTGAGATAAGTTCTCTCTTTCTCTTCAGGTACTCCACCATATATTCTTTTTCTCCTCCTATTTCCTTATTCTCCTAAGACAAACAAAAGAGAACAAAAGAAGCATCAAGCCCTTTACGAACCGTATTTAGGATTCTCTATGATTCTTAAAGACTTTAAGTTTCCGATTTTTTATTCTACTATTAAAACATAAACAATATGTATTCCCCATGCTCCTACTTTTCTTTTTGTCTTTATTCTGATGCTTTCATTTCAGAGCTTCTGATTAGCTCTGTCCTACATTGATAGTATTCCCTCAATTTCATTAATGGTCTATTTTTTTCTCAGTAGTATTTTGGCTACCAGGGCAGTTGGGTGGTACAGTAGATAGAATCCTGGGTCTGGTGTCAGAAATGCCTGAGCTTAAATCTGGACAGTTACGGGGCAAGTCACTCAATCCTGATTGCCTCAGTTTCCTCATCTATAAAATGAGTTAGAGAAGAAAATGACAAACCACTCTAGTATCTATGCCAAGACAATCCCAAATAGGGTCAGAAAGAGTCAGACGCAACTAGAATGACTAAACAACAAAAAAATCTACTCAGTTTTTATTCTGATGATCACTCTTTATTTTTTTGTCTTTTGGATTATCACATCAAAATTCTTGTTTCCTTTATAGGCCAACAGCAGAGTTTGTATATAATTCTGACTTGAATTCTTTCTGGTTTGTGTTGCATATATTTTTCAAATTGACCTGTAACCTTAATTTTAGCTATGATTTTCATAGACTATTTTTCATTTGGGGGTTTCACTAAAGAGTTCATTGGCAGAATTTTTCTATTTTTACAGTGACCTCTTTGCTCCATGAATCTGGGTAGTTTTCATTTATGATTTCTTGAAATATGCTGTCTGAACTCTGTGTGTATGCATATGGGTACAATACGTAGATTAGTTCTCCTTTATCTGCTAACTAGGTCAATTATCTTTGTTAGTATATACTGTAATTATTTTCCATGTATCCTTTTTCCTTAATCCGTAATTTTGTTTTATGAAATTTTATGGAATTATTTTGTTATCTTGTATTCTGTCTGACTTATTCTAATTTAAAGAGAGTTTTTTTCTCCTTTAGGCTAATAATATTCTTTGTCATTATTTTTGAACTGATTGATGTTTCATTTATCATTTCATTATTGATCTTGTTTCATGTCTCCCAAGTATTCTCTTAGTCCATGTAGCCAGAAGAGTCTTTTCTTGAGTCTTTACTTTGGCTTGTGTAGTTGTTCTCCTCCACTGGATTTACTTCTTGGGCTTCTTTGAGTTCATAATAATTTTTATACTTTTGGTACATTTCCCTCTCTTCATGTATTCAGCTTTAGTCTGTGCATTGGGTATTTGTGGATTTTCCAGATTCTGTTTCTCCTTATTCTCTTAAATGTTATAGAAAACCTCTCCTTCATCCTTTGTTCAATGGCCAAGCCTAGACCTAGTTTTCTGCAGAAATTATTTAGGTTTCACACAGTCTTCGTGTAGTTTGATAAGTTTTTGCCTTGGCTCCTTCTCATTTTCTAGAGAAGGCACAATTGTGGCACAGATCTGAAATGGTTACTCTGTCTTTTGCTATATGCCTTATAGGTTCCACTTAGATTTTTCTTTGTTGTGCTGGTACTTGGATGCTTTGTTAATTGGGTGCTGTCCTAGCCCCCTTTTTCTAGTGGCTCCGGTGTGGATTTCCTCAGCACTGGCATCAAAATACCTAGGCTGAGGACTGTCTGTTGGGCTAATTTGGTTGCTTGCTGGGTGGCTGGAGTGTTGTGTTACATGATCATGTTCTTTGTGATATCTGGTCCTGAGAGTTTCAGGACCTGAGTATTATAACAGATGCAGGTGATTTTAGTTGTTGTAATGGAAGTTAAAAATCTTTCCTTCCCTTAAATAGTGCCCAGATGGAGCTTTTAAGAAATCTTGACTAGGAAAGGCTTGTTTTGAGTAAAGGCCCACACCTTTTGTTAATTGCTAATGAGGCAGTGGGTCATGCACTGGGCACTGGCCCTGAAAAGTGTACATATATCCTCTGTGGTGAGGTTTGGGGGCACAAATAATTGGAAGAGTGTTTGTGTGTTTAGGCCAGATGAGATTCTGGGTAGCAATTAAGGAGCACCTCAGTCTTGAAAACCCAGATGTTGGTACTTCTCTCTCTGATAAAAGGTATATATTAACTATGGTCAGACAATTGGAAGCTCTATCTGTTGATCTTTCTGTTTGCAATTTCTGCTTATAATTTCTGTTTGTATTTTCTCTGAATTTCAGAGTACTAATTTTTTCCCTGAACTAAGTGAAATATATATGTACTTGATTGAAGTAACACTGTTTTCCCCTTTTAGAAAAACAAATCTAAGCACCTATGCAGCAGGTCCTCCTGTGTATGCCAGGATGCTTGCTGTTACAGTTGTTTCACTTTATTTTTATTTATCACTGTTCCATCCCATACGTTTCAAAAGTTGTTTTAATTCTGGTGTGTTTTTAGTGCTTCTGGATGGCCATTCTGGTCTTAACACTCTGCCATCTTATCATAACTTTCACAATGCTTTGTTTTCTATTTTGAGATTGGTTTTACTCCCTCATTCAGAAAGAAGGAAAATAGCCAATTACAGGTCCAATCACAGTGCTGATCAGTTCAGAAGCTCTGTTATAAATCTTCATATCAAAACTTTCTTACTAAAAGGTAGATATATGGGTCAGAAATTTTGCCTTTTATAAGTGGAAAGTAAAGGGCAAAAATAGACCTAATAGTGATAGATGAAAAACTATATGACTGATCTATTTTACAAAAGAGTTTGGTCCCCAGAGGAGGGCCTATTCTTGCAAAGTAGAAAATTCTATTTGATCCAAGGTTATGAGAACTGAGAGATTTCATTTATGCAGGGCAATCATGTAGTTTGTCCCCAGTTTGGTAATAAGACATATGAGTATCTTTACCTTTTAGAAGAGTTGTAACTTAAGACTGATCTCTATGCTAAAAGTTCAGTGCGCCACACTTAATATTATAAAAAATAAAAGAGCACCTAAACGAAGGGCTCCTGTTACAGTCAGAAACGGGAAAGACATTCTTTCTTTTTCTTTCTTTCTTTCTTTCTTTCTTTCTTTCTTTCTTTCTTTCTTTCTTTCTTTCTTTCTTTCTTTCTTTTCTTTCTTTCTTTCTTTCTTTCTTTCTTTCTTTCTTTCTTTCTTCTTTCTTCTTTCTTCCTTCCTTCCTTCCTCCTTCCTTCCTTCCTTCCTTCCTTCCTTCCTTCCTTCCTTCTCCTTCCTTCTTTCTTTCTTTCTTTCTTATGTATTTAACTTTTTACATTCATTTTCACAAAATTTTGCGTTCCAAATTTTTTCTCCCCTTTTATCCCCTCCCCCCCACCCCACTACACCGAGCAATCTAATTTTCCCTATCTCCAATCTGCCCTCTCTTCTGTCATCCCTCCCTTCTCTTGTCCCCATCTTCTTTTTTGTCCTGTAGGGCTAGATGACTTTTTATTCCTCATTAACTGTATGTCTTATTTCCTAGTAGGAACAACAATACTAAACAGTTCTTCCTAAAACTTCAGTTCCAAATTCTCCCCATCCCTCCTTCCCCACCCATTCCCTTTGGGAGGGCAGGCAATTCAATATAGGCCCTATCTGTGTAGTTTTGCAAATGACTTCCATAATAGTCGTGTTGTATAAGACTAACTGAATTACCCTCCATCCTACCCTGCCCCTCATTGTTTCTATTCTGTCTTTTGATCCTGTCCCTCCCTGAGTGTTGACTTCAAATTGCTCCCTACTACCATTGCCCTCCCTTCCATCATCCCCCCCACCTGCTTATCTCCTTCTCCCCCACTTTCCTGTACTGTAAGATAGGTTTTCATACCAAAATGAGTGTGCATTTTATTCCTTCGTTTAGTCAGATGTGATGAGGGTAAACTTCTTGTTTTTTTTTCTCAACTCTCTTCTTTTTCCCTCCACTAAATGATCTCCTGCTTGCCTCTTAAATGACATATAATTTACCCCATTCCATTTCACCCTCTTTCCTCCCCCTACCTTTCTCTCTCACCATTTACCTTAATTTCTTTTAAGATATGGTCCCATCCTATTCAGTTCACTCTGTGCTCTCTGTCTCTGTATGTGCATGCATGTGTGTATGTGTGTGTGCATGCATGTATGTACATGTGTGTGTGATCCCACCAACTACCCAGATACTGAAAAGTTTTAAGAGTTACAAATATTGTCTTTCAATGTAGGAATGTAAAGAGTTCACTTTTGGTAAGTCCCTTATGACTTCCCTTTGCTGTTTACTTTTTCATGCTTCTTCTCATTCTTGTGTTTGAAAGTCAAGTTTTCTTTTCAGGTCTGGTCTTTGCATCAAGAATGCCTGAAAGTCCTCTGTTTCATTGAAAGACCATATTTTCCCCTGAAGTATTATACTCAGTTTTGCTGGGTAGGTGATGCTTGGTTTGAATCCTAGTTCCTTTGACTTCAGGAATATCCTATTCCACGCCCTTCGATCCCTTAATGTAGAAGCTGCTAGATCTTGAGTTATCCTGATTTTATTTCCACAATACTGGAATTGTTTCTTTCTAGCTGCTTGCAAGATTTTCTCCTTGACCTGGGAGTTCTGGAATTTGGCCATAATGTTCCTAGGAGTTTCTCTTTTTGGATCTCTTTCAGGTGGTGATCAATGGATTCTTTCAATACTTATTTTTCCCTCTGGTTGGAGAATGTCAGGGCAGTTTTCCTCGATAATTTCATGGAAGATGATGTCTAGGCTCTTTTTTTGATCATGACTTTCCGGTAGTCCCACAATTTTTAAATTGTCTCTCCTGGATCTATTTTCCAGGTCATTTGTTTTTCCCATGAGATATTTCACATTCTCTTCCATTTTTTCATTCTTTTGTTTTGTGATTTCTTTGTTTCTCAGAAAGTCATTAGACTCCATCTGTTCCATTCTAATTTTGAGAGAACTATTCTCTTCAGTAAGCTTTTGAACCTCTTTTTCCATTTGGCTAATTCTGCTTTTGAAAGCATTCTTCTCCTCATTGGCTTTTTGAACCTCTTTTGCCAATTGAGTGAGCCTATTTTTCAAGGTGTTATTTTCTTCAGCATTTTTTGGGGTCTCCTTTACCAATGTATTGACCTGTTTTTCATGTTTTTCTTGCATCTCTCTCATTTCCCTTCCCAGTTTTTCCTCCACCTGTCTAACTTGATTTTCAAAATCCTTTTTGAGCTCTTTCAAGGCCTGAGCCCACCAGACATCCTCGTGGGATGTCTGGGGTACTGAGGCCCCACCCTCTACCTCTTTCCCTGATGGCAAGAATATTTCCTCGTTGTCAGAACAGAATGGCGGGAACATTTTCACCTGCTCAAAAAAATCTCTCTATAGTCTTATTTTTCTTCCCTTTTCTGGGCATTTTCCCAGCCAGTTACTTGACTTCTGAGATTCCCGTCCACCCCTGCCTAGATCCGCCCAGCTAGTGTTTGGAGTCTGAGATTAAAATGGGCTTTCTGTGGCTGGCCTGGCTGCTATTCAATGTGAGCTTAAGTTCTGGTGCTTGGGTGGGGGCAGGGCCACCTCCCAGGCTCAGTTCCCTCAGGGGCTTTATGCAGAGGTCTTCAGTGATGGAGCGGTTGGGGCAGGGCCCTCCCTCAGGGGGGAACGAATGAAGATCCTGCCTGCTGCTGGGGAATTCCCGGGCTGTGGCCACCTCTGCCTCGCCACTTCTTGCCCCTGCCTCTGCCTCAGCCGCTTCCTCCCGAGGGGAGTCACGGAGACACCCTGCTCCCCTGTCGGCCAGCTCAGACGTGTCTCTCACTGACCTGTAGCGTCTGTGGGCGGAGGGACCTTTCCTGGCCTCCGGAGGTTCCATCCCTGAAGCTTGCTCGGATCATCTCCTCTGGGGCCACCCTCCAGGGCAGCACAGGGTTGGACTCTGCTTTCCGGGGCACGTCAGACCCTGGAGACGGCTCTCCAGGGGTCTCTGGAACGGAAATCTCTTCCACTGTGTTTCTGCACACCCTGCAGTGATCCAGAACTTGTGGGGAGATTTTCTTACATTAAATCCATGGGCTGTGGGTTCGGAGCTAGCATATGTGTCTTTCTACTCTGCCATCTTCACTCCGGCCCCCTGGTAAGACATTCTAAAACTAATCCCTGAATAGAGTATTGTCAAATAATTGCCACATGATGTTCACTTGAACAACACGTGCCAATGACAGTGTCATGCTCACATGTCTAACAGAAAAGAATTGCTTGAGAGACATGGGCCACTACATAAGACCAACAAAGAGAAGTTGCAGCTGGAAGAGTACAAGGTATCACCAAAAGTTGTCAATTGATCTGATACTAAAGGGGCAAGAGTTGCCCCTCTATGCATATGATCTGACCAAATCTATTCTCTGCATGTGTAACATTTTATGCATGGACCATGTCCATATGTTTTTTACATGTATACTTTCCATATTTTTTATTGGAAAAGTCCACTATTCCAGCTGATAGAGTGTGCCTTAGAGGGATAATATTTCTTAGGTTGGGGATGGAAATTTCATTGCTACTTTAATAATGTGATATTTCATTAAATAACTTTATCTCATCAAATGAAGAAATTTAATTATTGCTTACAACTCCATCACTACTAAACTAATACAGGTCTTCATCACTTCTTGCCTGGTCTACTGTAGTACCTTACTAATCATTGAACACATGGATTACTATGTGTATTGTAATACTGATTATTAATTAGATGAATATTAGAAGTAAATACATTGATAAAGGGAGTTGAGCTATGGCTTTGAATTGATATAAATCCAAAGAGTACCTGGGACAAAGAATAATTATTCTAGGTGGATCCAGATAGAACTGTGTATGGAGTGGTTTTCTCCTGATGATACATAGACTAGAGACCAATAGAGAAGAAACCTATGTGAAAAGCATTAAGCTGGACAAATTTGACTAAATAGGAACCCTTGTCTTACACAAGTGAATGACCATTATTTTACCTTGTAATAAACACTCCATTGTATTTATTTTTTAAAAGTTGCACATATTCTTGCACTGAAATAAATTTACTTAAATGCAAATAGTAAAAAATGAATTCTAATTGGTTGCATTGGTATTTCTGATGAAGTGTAAAATAAATCATAATTATTTTTCCCAAGAAACTTATCCTTGATTACATGGCTACTTCTCATGACCTTTATAATTATACTCTAAAATGTTTTCCCCCTACTCCTTGGACCCATCACTAGGGATAACTGCCAGTTACAATTGGCAGATTCCCCGGTGGCAGAAATTACAATTACAATGCTTAGTATTATTGTTTCAGTCTATTAAATTGTAATAGCTTGAATAGTGTTTATGTATGACTTTAACACACAGTTGTTATGTCCATTTTTTCTATACTGAATTACATTATTCATAAGAATATTTGCCAATAGTTTTAATCACTTATCCATTACCACTTTTGCCCATTTAAAGCATCATTTAAAAACAGTGTCCATTTTTTTGAATTCTTTTGTTTTCACCTTTAACACCTACCACAACAACTGATGTATGTTCAGTAGATGTTAGTTGACTGCCTCCTTGGCTGTCTGAAAGAAAATTAAGTGACTTAGGCCATAGGCAGCAATCTGAATTCAAATAATACTACATGAAATGTAGGATCTTTTTTTCCTAAATAATCATTCAAATATTAAATGACAAAAAATCCTAATTTAATTCCACAAGTATTTGTAAATTGAAGCTCTACATTCTGTAAACCCCCTCCCCCCTGAAAAAAGCCAACTTTGCAATTCTGTTACCTTTGATTCAACACTTTCAATTCCATTTGAGACATGGTTCTTCTTAATTTACTTATCAACATTTCAAATGAGTTAACAATCCAATAGTCAAGCAATCTAAACTAATCTAATCTATTCCGATGACACCTACACATAAGAAATTCATATGGCATTCACCTTCCCTTCTTTGTTTTGGCCAAACCTTCTGAAAGTGTACCGCTTATAGTTTTAATAAAAATGTTCTATTTAGCAATTACTTAGGACCATATATGATGTGGACATAAAATGACTGGTGAGTTTAGTTAGTTGAAGCATTGATATCCAACGGACACAAAGTGGTTATTTTCACCTTTGGCATGGTGTAAGTTACTGTCATGCTAACTTATATATATTCACAGCCACGTGAGGACTCACCTTCATTTTCTAAACATGTTTTGTTTTGCCCTATGTGTTTCATGGATTAGACACAGATATATTAAAAAAAGAAAAAGAATAAAATTGAAAAATGGAGAAATCAAGACTTGTTTGGTTTGCTTCTGCTTCCAACATGTTTACTGCAGAGATAAAAGACAAGAGAGCAAATAATACTGATGATTGCATCTTTCTTAAACTATGTAAACATTAAGATAATTTTTTAACTTCTTAATGTTAGGCTAATCTTGGAGGATTGATGTTAGGTCGCAATGATCTCTGAACAGATCAGTTTAACAGTTCCTATAGGAAAAAGAATCAATCATTTATCCAAGGAAGAACTAATAAACATTTATTAAATAAATACTATAATCAATGCGATAACCTCTCATTGACTATAACGAAGTATTTGTTTCTCATAGCATGTGAAAGTGAACCCTATTCAAAATTTTTGTCAAGACCATGAATTAACCTGTAGAATCAACTTGGTAGAGATCTGATGGTGAAGTAAAATGGAAAAAGCATAGCTAATATCTTTTTATAGAGAAAGGGGCTAAAAGTTGACAGAATAGAAGAAAGCCAGTCTAATAAAATTTGAAGAGAATAAATATAAATTCACAACTTACAAGTACTGATTGGGGGAATCATGCTCAATATGAAGAAATGTGAAGTGGCAAACTACAAAGTGAAAGTCGTCTTAAGCTACATAAAAACAAGGAAGAGAGTAGATTCTCTAGATACAAAAAGGTAAATTTGACTTTAATTCTTGACAAAATTACAGAACATATTTTAATCAAACACTTATAAATACAGAAAACTACAGTTATTAATAGATTATGTGATTCCCTCATTGCCTGCCTCTTAACCTACCAATCCTTCTTGGCTCCACCAGATTGCCTACTGGGACCCCTAGGGATTTGGATCCATGGTTTCAATTAAGTTACAGAGCTCTGATGGAGAGATATTTGAAGTTGATGTTGAAATTGCGAAGCAGTATGTAATTATAAAGCCCATTTTGGAAGATCTGAGAAGGGTTGATGAAGCAGATGATCATCTAACTTGTCAACCAAATGTCAATGGAGTGATATTAGAAAACAAAAGTAATACAGTGATGCACTCACCACAAGGATTTTCCTCCTCCTCCTCCTTGGGAACAAAGAAAAGCAAACGTGATATTCCTGTTTGGATCCAAGAATTTTGGAAAGTTGACCAAGGAAACTTTTTGAACTTATTCAGACTGCAAACTACTTAGACATTAAAGGTTTGCTTGATGTCACATGTAAGACTATTGCAAATATGATCGAAGGAAAAGCTCCAGAAGAGATTAACAGAACATTAAAAATCAAGAATGACTTCACTGAAATGAAAGAAGCCCAGGTATATAAAGAGAAACATTGATAGAAAGAAAAGTGAAATTTTTTGCCTGTTGATAACTGTAACACTGTAAAGATTGCTCCAAATAGCTAGTTGCATTGTTCTGTTTATAAGTGTCTATATTAACAGAAAATCCATTGTATTTACAGGATATTGCTCCTTTCCATTACATGTGTAGCATTTTGCTTTGTTTTTAATCTTGTAAAAGCAAATACCCTGACATTTCACAGGAAGGTCTGCTATCACAGGTTGCTTGATCTACTTTTCTAAAAGGAAAACAACTTTTGAGAGTTCCACAATCACTTTAATCAAGCACATATATCATTCTCTTAGTTCAGGGGGAAAAGTCAGTACTCTGAACTTCAGAGAAAATACAAAGAAATAAAAGTCAATGGGCAGGGATTACAGCTACCTGAATATAAGCAATGCATACATCACAGATCAATAGATAGATACAGCTGACTGACCATACATACATAGCTACACACATACATACATACATTGACAAAGAGAGAAGCACCAACATCTGGGTTTTCAAAGATGCTGGGAGGGAGGGGTCCTTAGCACCTGTCCAAATATTTCAAATGAGTAAACCCCAAAGGAAACCTCACCTCAGAGTATCTATACATTTATTCAGAGGCAGAGGGCATCACAAGAGAACTAGCACATTAAAAATTAACAAAAGTTGTGGGACTCCCTAATCTCATTAGCACTATAGATCCAAAGTAGTCTAATCATATGGCTGTTTAATCAGTAAAAAGTCTTTCTGCTTTGGTGTGAATAAAACCAAAACAATGTGGTTTCTTTATGGAGGGTGACACTTTTGGCTTTCCTTTTCTTGTTTTGTAAAGCAGTTTGTCCAGTTATAGTCTAGATTTAAGCTTTAGATTTCTTGCTGTTTGACTTGCCCTTGAAGGAATATTAGCACTGTAAATAAAATCGCTTGCAAAACTTTCCACAATTAAAAATATAGTTCTATTTGAAGTATATCTTGGTAGTTTAATTCCATATTCTTTTTTGATAATATTGTTGAAATCATAAATCAGGCAAATTCCACCATGTAATCATTTTAGAAATCCATCAGGCTATCTTTACAGATAAAATGAGCAAATACCTACTAGTGGAAAAAAATTTAATAATAGTTTAATGACTAGTTACAGACTAGTGATCAATATGTTAATGACAATTTGAAAAATAGTTTTTAGTGGAAAGATAAAAATGATCATAATTGGCCCTATTTATTTATTCTATATTTGTGTTAGTCATGTGGATGAAGGCATAGCTGGCATGGTTTTGAAATTTTCAGATCACATAAAGATGACAGAAATGGGGTCATACTGAATTACCTTAAAATCAAAAATTTGTAGTAAGATTAGTCAAATCTAGAGAAATATGAATTTGTTGGCAGTACCTTCTAGCCAACCCTACTTCATGTCTCAGTGGGGTCATGGAGCAGCAAGATGAAACCTGGATTTACCTAAACATTTTATTGTACCTCCAGCTCAAAGGCATGATACAGGGGCTCACTGGGATTGTACAACCCAAAAACTTGAATGGAAGAAAATAACACACACCATTATTCATTCATTCACAGATCCAGGGTTCCAGATAAATGATATAGAGGTGTGCTTCTTGTTGGTCATCAAGGACCTTGGTCACAGTTCAAGGCAGAGAGGGGCACTATAGTTTTAGTTGTGGGCCCATCCTGAGTAAAGACTAGAGGACAGACCAGGAGAACTGTGACGACACCTTTCACCAGAACACGTCACCTGCCAAACGCTAAAAACTTTCAGACACCCCCAGGAGTAGCTTTGAAAACAGCAGATGGAAAGTCTTAAAAAATTGGGACATTGACTCCCCATCTCCAGGTAAGCAGAACCCAAATTCAGTACAAAGTTCAAAATAAAGTGATAACCTGAAAAAATGAACAAACAAAAACAAAATAAAGTTGATACAAGAAAATTGTGAAAAAAATCGACAGCATGGTAAAAGCACAAAAATACTTTAAAAAATCGGAATTTGTATAATGGTAAAAGAGACACAAAAATTCACTGAAGAAAACTGCTCCCTATAAAGCAAGACTTGCCAAAGAAGGAAAGAGGTGCAAAAGCACACTGAAAAAAATAGCTTAAAAATTGGATTTGGGCAAGAAGAAGCTAATGACTCCATGAGACATCAAGAAACAATGAACAAAGTCAAAAGGATAGGAAAAAAAAAAAAAAAAAAACTAATAACATGTGAAATATTGAATTGGAAAAATAGCTGACCAGGAAAATAGATGTTTTAGAGACCTCACCTGATACATGGATATGACCTACTAGTAGGGAGATAACAAGCACAAGTACTTATCTACTAAATGTTTGGATATGAACATGACCATAATTTTAGAATGAAAGAGTAAGATCTCATATATTTTCATCCTATTAATCTAGATGTGCTTTAGTGCTAATCTACTAAATAACAGGATGAGTACTGTGCTTTTAGTTTTACTGACCACCTGGATGATTATAGAAATTTGCTATAAAAAGAAAAAGAAGGACATAGTTATAGCAAAGGGAAAATACTCCCTCAGTCCTGTATTAATTCGAAGCAATAGTCATATAGAAAGTCAATTGTATGACAGGACATCAGAACTAGTCTCAGAATTAATCAGGTTAGAAAATTTATTTTATGGGATACTGGGTCAAGAAGGTGCTACCTTAGTCTAAGTTCATCCTCAACTATTTCCCAGGGACACATATTCATTGGACTGTATTCCCATTGAGCTACTGACACTTTTCTTGAAGCATTGAAACATTGACTTAATGATACAAACATACTGAAAAATAAAACTCATAAAGAGAATGCACAGCACCCAAAGATTTAGTCTTTAAACAGCAGAATTTCACTAATCATAGCTCAAGACTGGATACACTTATTATTGCTTTCATGTTGTTGAAACTTCAAGTATTGTAGGTAGTACAGTGGATAGAGTATTGGAGCTAGAATCAGGACAACTTCTTTCCTGAGTGAAAATCTAGCCTTGGACACTTACTAGCTGTGTAACCCTGAACAAGTCATTTAATCCTGTTTGCCTCAGTTTCCTCATCTATAAAAGACAAGGAGAAGAAAATGGCAAACCACTGCTATATCTTTGTCAAGAAGACTTCCTAGAAGATCATGGAGGATCATGACTGACAGGTTGAATAACAATGATTAATCTCTTGAGTAAAAATTAAGTTTTAGTCTCCCTTTCCATGAACCTCAATTAAATTCATTTTATTGCATCATTTTATTGCATCAAGAATAGGAAGCATGTAATATTTTGCATTTCTCTATTGGATTGTAACGGTTTTTTTGTTTGTTTTTTGGGTGGTTTTTGCCTTTAAACATGGTCAGTTTTTGTTTAGGTATCACATATTACTAAGAAAAATGTAAATTCCTTTCTGTCCTCATTCAATCTTTTCTCCAGAGGTCTGTCTTATTTAAATTTTCTAAAGTTCTATTCACCTTCTAAACTTCTTTCTAGTTTATTTTGTGGTAAGATTTATTTAGTTCAGAGACAAGGAGCTTGAAGTCCTCCACTAGAATAGTTTTGCCTTCTAATTCTTTCTATAACTCACTTAACTCCTAATGATCTAGATGCTATACCATTTGTTGCATTTGTTTAGTAATTATATTACTTCGTTGTTTATGAATGTTTATGAACTTCATCTTTTTGCAGGATGTAGTTTTCTTATTTCTTTTAAATAGACATATTTTTGCTTTTGATTTGTCTGAGATCTAGATTGCTACTCCTGTCTTTTTTTAAATTTCAGCTGAATCATAATTTATTCTACTATAGCCTTTTACCTTACTCTGTGCGTATCCCTCTATTTCAATTGTGTTTCTTGTAAACCGCATATTATGGGATTATATTTTAATCTGCTCTGCCATTTTATAGGACAGGTCATCCAATTCACATTCAGTTATGATTATTAATTGTCTTTCTCTCGATCCCCACCCCACTCACTTCATTTATACTTTTCTCTTTTCTTTCTCCTTTTCCCTCCTCATTTGTGTTTTATTTATGAATGCCTCTTCCAATATGTTGATTGTTCTATCAGCCTACTTTCTCTTTTCTTGAGTCTTTTCTCTATTACTTCTTTCCTCCCTTCTTCCCTTCATTCTATCCAGCCCCTTTTTTCCCCTCTTCCCTCCTACATCCTATAGAATAAACCAGATTTATATACTAATTGAATCTGTGTATTATTCTATCTTTGAGCCAAATGCGATGAGAATAATTTTGTAACAATGCTTGTCTCCTTCCCTTATTTCCCTATACTGTAAAAGTTCCATGTGCCCCAATATGTGACATAATTTTGCTTTTTCTGCCTCCTACTTTAGTCTTCTCATAGTACAATCCATTATCTTTTACCATCATATAAAAATTAGCCTATACCCACATCCTCTGTCTGTATATACCCCTTTGAAAAGTCATAACAAATATACAGTTATCAAGAGATATAGGTATTAGAGGAATGTAGCCAAGAGGTTGTAGGAGCAAGCAAAGTAGGATCATTTGCTGTTTTCACTTTAGTATAATCTCTAGTGTCTTTAGTATAATATCTCTATTTGTTCCAGGATCCATGGCCATTTAGATTGTAAGACCAAGCATCCTGGAAGTGAGGATTGTAAGGGCAAACAAAATAGGATCTTTTCCTGTTTTTGTTTTAGCATAATCAAGAAGTACAATGTCTCTGATTGAATTTTGTCTTTAACAACCAAAAATCTTTACTAGGAGTAAAGTACAGGAACAAGAGTTTCTTTAACTGGAACCAGAATATGCATTTGTATTGTTAATGTGCTTAAAGATCTTCCCCACCCATAAATGGGCCTGCCCATTAAGGGAAGTTTGATTAGGGAAGATTAGTAGAAAGGCTCACATCCTTTGTTAGTGAGACACTGGGTTCTCATGGGTTAGAGTGCTCTCCAGCTCTTAAAAAGGTACACATACATACTCTGAGGGTGAGGTTTTACTTGGGGGCTTAGCTTTTGGAAGAAGCTTTGTGTGCCAGAGGAGATTGTTAACCCCTCAAAAGTTGCCTTTCCTTTTAGGAAAAAAAAAAACAAAACAGATCAAATGACCTGTGAAAGCAGCTCCCCTGTGTATGTAGGGGTGGTTACTGATACAGAGATCAGAGTAGGGGCAAGGACTTCTAAAGTCCTCCCCCAAAGTCAAGAAAATGTCTGTACAAATGACTTTAAACATATTTTGGAGCTTCAGAAGCCACAAAATAATGGAGAGAAGCAAATATCCAGTTCAAGAAAGCCTGGAAGTTTGATGGGATACATCTATCAAGCCTCAATGGGAGCAAAGCACAGTATAGGATGGGTCATACCTGCATAGATAGGACCTGAGCAGACCTTGGGGGACTGAATCTTGGGCACTTGCGACAGTTTTCAGACTTCACAACCCCAAAACTCATAGGACAAATTGGAAGTTTAGTGGAAAAACCCTGTCTGATCTGTGTGATCAAATAGAGTGGTCTACCAGAGACACAGTGGAGGGGGTGTCTGCAGCAGCATTGGCTATTTTGAGAGCTCCAATCCCACAGATTGTGGGAGGAATCAAGTGACTGCCAGTATACCCCACACCTTCACTGGAAGCAGAGAACTATCTTCACAAAGAGCTCAATTGTCAAGTAAGTGGATGGGGAAATGAGCAAAAACTGGAAAAAGAAATAGACTATGGAATCTTCCTTTTGTGACAAGGAAGACCAAATATACAGACAGAAGTCAAAGCTCCTACATTCAAAGCCTCCAAGAAAAATATGAATTGGTTTAAGGCCATGGAAGAGCTTAAAAAGGATTTTGAAAATTGAGTAAGAGAAACAGAGCAAAAATTGGGAAGAGAAATGGAAGTAATGCAAGAAGGTCCTGAAAAATTAGTCAATTTCTTTCTAAAGGGGACCCAAAAAATGCCAAAGAATAAAACAACATTAATATAGCCTAACTAAAATGGCAAAAGAGATTCAAAAAGTCAACCATGAGAAGAATGCCTTAAAAAGCAGAATTGGACAGGTGGAAAAGGAATTACAAAAGCTCACTGAAGAAAGTTTTTCCTTACATTTTACAATGGAGCAAATGGAAGCTAAGGACTTTATGAAAAATCAAGAAAGTATAAGAGAAACTAAAGGAATGAAAAAAATAACCAACAATGTGAAACATCTTTTTGTTAAAACAATGGACTTAGAAAATAGAGAGACAATATAAAAATTATTAGACTACCTGAAAGCTATTATCAAAAAAAAGAGACCTTAGACATCATCTTTCAAGAAATAATAAAGGAAAATTATCCTGATATTGTAGAACTAGAGGGTAAAATAGATATTGAAAGAATCCACCAATCTCCTCCTAAAAGAGATTCTAAAAGGAAAATTCCAAGGAATATTGTAGCCAAATTCCAGTTCTCTGATGTCAAGAAGAAAATATTTCAAGGAGCCAGAAACATTTTGAGTATTGTGCAAACACATTAAGGATAACACAAGATCCAGCAGCTTCTATATTAAGAGATTGGAGGGTTTGAAATATGATTTTTTTATTATTTATTTTTTAACAGTTTATAACAGATAAAGCAATTTAAAGTTTTGGTCAAGTGATACTTCCTTTTAAAGCATTTACAATATGGACCATAAAAGAATTTTTTTAAACATTAACCAACTGAGACACAAATAATATTTATGTTGCTAATTTCACAAGCTCTTGACCTAATTGTCTCCACAGTATTACTAAGAAGTAAAGGACCCAAACTTACTGTTGTAGTTTAAAGTCCTATGCCTAGCTGCTTAATTTTAGACAACCTTGGATGTTCTCCTACCCATAATTTACAATTTAATAGATCTGGTATTAAGCTTACAAATGTTTTGAATATAGGAAATTGCCACCAATAGTAAGGACATTGCAGGGATACAATATCTCCCCAATATCATGTCAGTTCCAGGCAGGATTAGATTATCCACTTGCATTCAGTCAGGCTTAAAGTCTGCCAGGGGGCAGTGAGGAAATCAAGTTAGGAGAATCCCACCTCAGCCCATGCTGAACAGGCACTCTCCCACCGTTTCCTTCAGATCACCTATGCAGTTCATACCAGCATCTCATGAGCTTACTGGCATCATGGATTGGAGGCTCAGATCGCTTTTCTTGCTGCCCATACCTGGAGTTAGACTCAGAAGAACAGTCACAGCTCCTACTGTTGCTGCACTGCCAAGAGTGGGTCATAGTCCACTCTGCGTCCCATGCTACAGACCTTTCCTGATGGCCTTTCAGGTCACCCTGGGCTGGAAAACTCCTCCACTACATCGTTCTGTGGCTTCTGTTGCTCTAGAATTTGTTGAGTGTCATTCTTTACATGTATTTTATGGACTGTGGGGAAGAGCTAGAGTATGCATGCCTTTCTCCTCCACCATCTTGGCTCTGTTCCTAAATAAATAAATTTAAAAAAGAAAATAGAGGGAAAGCAGATGAGAGAAGGAAGAAGTGTGATAGAAGTGAGGGCATATTGGGAGAAGGGGTAATTAGAATGTGTGATATCTTGGGATGGGGGAGGGGAGAGATGGGGAGAAAATTTGGTTATCAAAATTTTGTGGAATAGAATGTTGAAAACTAAAAATTAATCAATTAATTTTTTAAAAAATGAAAAGTTACAGGTATCCTCTTCACAGTTTAACTTTTTGAATAATATGTTTGTGTTTCTTTTTTTCCTGTTTACTTCTCTTGTGTCTTGTATTTGAAGATCACATTTTCTGTTCAGGTCTGTTTTTCCTCAAACAAGTTTGGAAGTCCCTTTTGAATGTCCATCTTCTCTCCTAAAATTGTCCTAACTTTTGCTGGATAATTGATGCTTGCTATAATCTAATTATCCCAAATTATCATATTTTAAGGCCTACAGTTCATTCAGGTAGAAACTACACTGTCCTGCTATAATTCTGACTGTATTTCCACAATAGTTAAAATCTTTCTTTCTGACTATCTGCCTCCAGTATTTTATTCTTGAACTGATAATTCTTTAATTTGGTTACAATTTTCCTTGAAGTCTTAAATTTTGGATCTCTTTCAGGAGGTGATCAATGTATTCTTTCAATGACTCTTACCCTCTTGTTCTAAGACTTCCCGGCAGTTTTCCATGAAAATCTCTTGAAAGTTGCTGTCTTAGCTCTATTTTTAATCATGTATTAAGATAGACAAATAATTTTAAATAATCTCTCCTGGACCTGTTTCTCAGCTGAATTGTTTTTCCAATGAGGTATTTTATGCTTTCTTCCATTTTTTCCATTCCTTTGACTTTTTTTGAATGATTTTTGATGTGTCTTAGAGTCATTAACTTCCACTCTCCCAATTCTATTTTCTTTTTACCTTGGAACTTTTGAATAACCCAATCCAAATTTTTAAGAATTGTTTTTTTTTTTTCACTTATATTTTGTATCTTCTTTTCCATTTTGCCAATTTTATTTTTAAGCAATTCTTCTCTTCAAGGGATTTTTGAATGTTCTTTTCCATTTTGCCAATTCTACTTTTTAAGGAGTTTTTATTTTCAGCCAAATTTTGTCCTTCCTTTTCCAAGCTGTTGACATTATCTTGCATGCCTCCCATTTCTTTTCCCAATTTTTCTTCTAACTGCCTTATTTGACTTTTCAAATGCTTCTTGAGCTCTTCCAAGAAGACTTTTTGGTCTTGAGACCAATTCTTCTTCCCCTGAGATGTTTCAGATGTAGGTATATTGACAGTGTTGTCCTCTTCTGAGTATGTGTTTGATGTTCCCTGTCACCTTAGAAACTATGGTTAATTTATGTTTCTTAATTTTGCTCATGATGTTTGCCTATTTCCAAGCTTTTAAAGTTGAGCTTTTCTGCTGGAGTACAGTGGCCACTGTCCTGAGTTTCTTGTGCTAGTAGCCATGAGACTAGTCACTGGTTTTGTGTGCTGGGACCTCAGGTTCTGACAGGTGGAGGCTGTAGGAGTCTGGAAGCTTATCTGGTGCTGAGCTAGGTTTCCAGTGGTGGTGTCTGGTATGTTCTGAGGTCAAGTGAGGTTTTTCTGTGTTTTCCTGGGGCTACACTCTAAGCACATGGGGGTCTAGTTGATGGAGGATGCCTGCCTGCAGCTATGCTGATGCTCATGATGGTTCTCTGAGCTGGAATCTATTGGTTCCCTTGCCTGTTCTAGAGCATGGGGGTACTGCTGTTGGTATTTCCTTGTTCCATAGAACCTGGGGCTCAGAATCTCTCACTTGTTTGCTGATGTGTGGCTTGATGGTGGTTTGTTGGAATGCTTCTTATCCTGTTTCTCTTTTACCCAAGGGAGACTGACCTTTCTTACCAATTTTTCCCATGTTTAAAGTTTGCTTCCCCCCATCATTCTGCTGGATCTATTCTTCCAGGGTTTTTCCTCGGGTACCATCTTCTGGGTTTTTCTCCAGAGGTCAAAAAGGGAGAGTGACATAGAGTAAGTGCTTACTCTGCTATGTTTTCTCCTAAATATCCCAAATGCTCAGTAGTATTTATATTTAAGTATTAATTTCTGACATTCTACATTCAGTGCATTGAAAGCTTAAACAGAGAAATCTAGAGCAAAGTATATTTTAAAGGCAATATCTATTTTCGTAAGATTTAAAGGCATTGCTCTGAAGTCAAATATGTGGTTGTATCATGAAAATTCAAAAACAATAAACTATACATGGTATAGTTTAAAGTGCTGGGAACCCTGATGATGCATTTTGGATTTCCTTTCACTGTACAGGGTTGCATCTACTTGGAATGAATTCACACTCTCAAATCTTCTTCAAGCCAAATGACAAGTTTATGATAGCTCCAATAAAAACAAGCAAGGTTGCTAGTAAACCTTTAATTTAATGGGAGGGTGAAACTCATGTTTACATACAAAAAAGGACAGCAAAAATATCTACCTAGGGTTAAAGAGTTGTAAGGAGTCTGGGCTGGGCATGGTGCAATAGGGAAAGGAGTATTAAGGAGTCTGAGGTAGGTCAAGAGAAACAGTGAAAGACCTATCAAAGAAGCCAATGAAGTGATCTAGCTGGGTTCAGATGGACAGGATGTCTTGAGCTGAGTCACCAGTGTTCTGGGTTACAGTAATATAAGGAAAAATTCAGAGAGTGGGTTGCTTTTAAAGCATGGTTATAGGGATACAGGTTCCATCACCCTATCATATCTAACATTCCCCAAAGTTAGTTTAATCTTATACATGATGGGCCACATCTTTTAACTCTTCAATTCCTTCCTCATGCCACTATGGGCAAT
Organism: Bettongia penicillata ogilbyi; assembly: GCA_023548195.1. NCBI lineage: Eukaryota > Metazoa > Chordata > Mammalia > Diprotodontia > Potoroidae > Bettongia > Bettongia penicillata. The sequence continues at coordinate 1,478,725 of JAJHZJ010000293.1, read as the reverse complement.
TCTTAAACAGAAAATGTTTTCAAACTCAGTTACATATAAATTTACAATCTCTAATATTTAAAACTAATTCTACTCAAACTATTAAGGTAAGGACAAAGTTTCACATACCCTTATGTTACTCTTTCCTTCAAAACAGCTCTTTTCAGGGTCAAGAAGAAAGACAGTTCTTCAAATTTAAGCTGTATTCTTCCTTTGCAACAGATCTCTCTTCTTTTGCTCCTACCCTCCCTCACATACACATAGGGTAAAAGTCTCTAGTTCTCCATGCCAAATAGAGTATAAGACTTATAACTACCATTTGATCTTTGTCAGGGATTAACAAAGCAAATCTAAGAATTTTTAGCTTCAAATCTGTGGCGTGGTTTCATTCCTGCATAGTGTGTAGATTTTTTCAACTTAGCATTTGTTAAAAACTCCTACTACATACCTTATCAACAAAAGGGGAGTTCAAAATCCCAGGTGTTTTCTTTTTGTCTCCTTAAATAGATTCAGCAAAAGGAAACATCTGGAGATAGATATCCAGCTGTGCAACTCTTTATCTCATCGTAGTTAAAAACAGATTTGTAGAGAATGCTAAGGAAGAACTCAAAGTGGGGGAAAGATTCCATCCCTTTAATATTTGTCTTTTATCTCCTTTCTAACTTACCCAATATTAAAACAGAAAGCAGGTTACTCCTCTAGAAATAAGCTTTTTGTTTTGTTTGTGTTTTATTCCTTGGGTTATAAGGCACCAGGTAAAAACTGGGTTGACATTGATACATAGCTAATATGACCATAATGGTTAACAGTGGACTGAGAATAAGATGGGGTGAGGTGCCAGTCAGTGGAGAGAAGAGAATCATAGAGAAACAGAAGCACAGATACAAACAATGGAGCTCCTAAACAGAAAAAAAAGACTGTATTTTGGTTGCTCCCTTTTGCACAACTGAGGTGAGTTTTTCTCTCCTTTAAGGGGGGATGCACCTTTCTCAGTTTTGAGCTTGTGAGTCCCTTTGGAAAAGAAATCCTTCAAAGTTTAAGAACCCTCATAGCCTAAGGTCTAGAGCCTCCTACAGAGAAAATAAAATTCTCTAAATTTCAAGAACACCCTCCCAGTAGCAAACCAGAAGCCTCCATAGAAAAACTAAATTTTCCAACATTTAAGATTTCTCAAAAAAAGGGTATAACCCTTCTGATAATAAAGTCAAAAGTCTTAATATCTCATGATGTCAAGAGCCAACCTTGAAAAATAAATTTGTCAAGGTTTTAATTTCTTTAAAGGAATAATACCAGTTATTTCCAAGTTGTCATACTGAACACAAAATAACAATCTTAGACAAACAGACAAAATTATAACTTCCCTCATCACTTGCCTGCCTCATAGCTTGGAGAAGATAGAAGATAACCTTTGTTTGGGGTTCAGGGGGAGAGACTATCCTCAATCTGTCTCTCCAAAAGAAAACCTTGCTTTCACATGGAAAACTTCACCCGGAAAACCCAGAAGAAAAGACAGGGGTTCAGCCAAGAGAGTTTTGGGAATCAGACTATTTCCCTCATCTCACTGGGGTCTCTAAACTGTCAAAAGTAAATTCTAAAAAGGTTAAAGGGAGGTACATATGGCATATAAAATTAGTTTATTAACAGTAGCATGTATAACTTAAACAAGTGGGTCATATTGGTCAACTCAGTAAGTCTATCATGTCAATGACAAGGGATGTCCCTCTATATTGACACACAGGAAAGGTATGGGCCTGAGCAGTTGATATAATTGGCTATACTAAGAGAAATAGGTTGACATTCAGGTGCGGCTACTCCAGCTCCTCTTTGACAAGAAAAGAACATTCTTTTATGTGACTCATCTGCCTCTTGTAACCTTTTTTAGGACATTAGTACCACTGATTTTACTGTTCCCTTGGAAGTGATCAAATTTTCCTGAACTGTTGAAGAAAAAGTAAGGACAGAAGATATATTTTTGGTGAAGAATGGGTTGGCACCAGTTAAGTCAGTCAGAGTTTACAGAGAATAATCAGATGTCCCAAGGAACTAGTGGTATAAATGATTATTTTTTTTCCTTTCAATCACTTCTTTCAAGTAAGTGAAAGGGAAAACTTAATTCCTAAGCTTAAATCTAGAATGGATAAATGCATTTTCACAAAGTAGGGTAGTAATCCAGAATAGGATAAATTACAAAATAGGATTTACTATTAAAGTATACAAAATAATTTTAATTTCCTCAGGACCTGCATGTTCAGAAATATTTACATCAGCTCTTTGGTTGGTGGGAAGGAATTGGAAATCAAAAGAATACCTTTAAATTGGGGAATGACTGAAAAATTTTTGAGATATGAGACCAGTCCAGTGTTTAGGATGCAGAACAGCCCAGCATGAGGCATGCAGACCAGTCCAGTGTGGCAGGAAGACCAGTGAGGAGCAGCAGAGACAGGAACCAGAATAAGTTTCAGGGTGCCACTGGCAGCAGTTTCCAGATTGCTCAAACTACAAATGCCACAGACAACTTTAAAAGTCACTGGGAGGGCTCCTTCATCCAGTAGAGGGGAGTGTGATCTGGACCTCTGGCAGCAGGTATTGCAGCAGCTATTGCCATGTTTGGAACCTTCTGCCTAGAGACACTGGGAGAACTGAATAGCTGATCTGACTCTCAGCCCTGAGTGGCAGGCCTGGGAGACCTCTGCCTAAAGCCCCAGGGGGAACTGAGTCACTGATCTGATTTGCAGCACTGAACTCCATCCAGGGGTGAGGAAGAGCACTTGTGGTGGAGTTGGAGGCAGCTGTACTGAGGACATTCCAACTGCAGATAACAGGCAGAAAAGAGTTTTGTTGCTCCCAGACCTATGGGCAGGCCAGGAGAGGAGTTTACTTGACTGGGCCACCTTGGAGGAACTGAGAAATTACAGGTCCCCTAGGTATACCCTCCTCTTGACAAAGGATTCAAAAGTCAAGTAACTTGTAGGGAAAATGCCCAAAAAAGGGAGAAAAAACAAGACTATAGAAGGTTATTTTGTTGGTGAAGAGGTATTTTCTCCCATCCTTTCAGATGAGGAAGAACAAAGCACAATATCAGAGGAAGGCAAGGCTTCTAAGTCCAAGCCCTTGAAAATAAATGTGCAGTGACCTCTGGCAATGGAAGAGCTCAAAAGGGACTTTGAAAATCAAGTAAGAGAGATGGAGGAAAAATTGGAAAGAGAAATGAGAGCAACTAAAGAAAGTCATGAAAAGCAAGTCAACAGCTTGTAAAGGAGCCCCAAAAATTCCTGAAGAAAATTACACCTTTAAAAATAGACTAACTCTATTGACCAAAGAGGTCCAAAAAGGCAATGAGGAGAAGAATACTTTAAAAAGTAGAATTAGTCAAATGGAAAAGGCGGTCCAAAAGCTCACTGAAGAAAATAGTTCTTTAAAAATTAGAGTGAAGCACATGGAAGTTAATGACTTTATGAGAAACCAAGAAATAACAAAACAAAAGCAAAAGGTTGGAAAAAAAAGAAAATAATGTGAAATATCACATTGGAAAAACAACTGATCTGGCAAATAGATCCAGGAGAGACAATTTAAAAATTATGGGACTACCTGAAAGCTATGATCAAAAAAGAGCCTAGACATCATCTTTCATGAAATTATCAAAGAAAACTGCCCTGACATTTTAGAACCAGAGGGCAAAATAAATGTTGAAAGAATCCACCAATCACTGGCTGAAAGAGATCTCAAAGAGAAACTCCTAAGAATATTTTAGTCAAATTTCAGAGTTCACGGATCAAGAGGAAAATTTTTCAAGCATCTAGAAAGAAACAATTCAAGTAGTGTGGAAATACAATCAGCTCAATGAAGAATCTGGCAGCTTCTACATTAAGGGATTAAAGGACTTGGAATATGATATTCCAGAAGGCAAAGGAAGTCAGACTAAAACCAACAATCACTCAGAAAAATTGAGTATAATACTTCACGGGAAAAAATGGTCATTCAAGAAAATGAGTGCTTTAAAGCATTCTATTTTTATGTTAAATTTATTATTTAACTTTTTACATTCATTTTCACAAAATTTTGGATTCCAAATTTTCTCCCCATTTGTCCCCTCTCCCCACCCCAATACACCAAGAATTCTAACTTCCCCTATCACCAATATGCCCTCTCTTCTATCATCCCTCCCTTCCTTTGTCCCCATCTTCCCTTTTGTCCTGTAGGACCAGTTAACTTTCTATTCCCCATTACCTGTATTTTTTATTTCCTATTAGCAAGAACAATACTGAAGAGTTGTTCCTAAAACTTTGAGTTCCCACTTCTCCCTATCCCTTCCACCCCATCCACTCCCTTTGGGAGGGCAAGCCATTCAATATAGGACATATCTGTGTAGTTTTGCAAATGACTTCCATAATACTCGTGTTGTGTAAGACTAACTATATTTCCCTCCATCTTATCCTGCCCCCCATTGCTTCTATTCTTTCTTTTGATCCTGTCCCTCCCCAAGAATGTTGATTTCAAATTGCTCCCTCCTCCCATTGCCCTCCCTTCCATTATCCACCCCACCCTGCTATCCCCTTCTCCCCCACTTTCTTGTATTGTAAGATAGGTTTTCATACAAAAATCAGTGTGCATTTTATTCCTTTACTCACATGTGATGAGAGTAAACTTCATGTTTATCTCTCAGCTCACCTCTTTTTCCCTCCACTAAAAAAGTCTCCTGCCTGCCTCTTCTATGAGAGATAGTTTGCCCCATTCCAATTCTCCCTCTTTCCTCCCAATACATTTCTCTCTCACTGATTAACTTCACTTTTCAAGGTATGATCCCATCCTATTCAATTCACTCTGTGCTTTCTGTCTCTGTGTGTGCATGCACGTGTATGTGTGTGTGTGTGAGTGTGTGTGTGTGTGCGTGTGTAATCCCACCAACTACACAGATAATGAAAAGTTTCAAGAGTTACAAATGTTGTCTTTCCATGTAGAAATGTTAACATTTCAACTTTAGTAAGTCCCTTATGACTTCCCTTTGCTGTTTACTATTTCATGCTTCTTCTCCTTCTTGTGTTTGAAAGTCAAATTTTCTGTTCAGCTCTGGTCTTTTCATTAAGAATGTTTGAAAGTCCTCGATTTCATTGAAAGACCATATTTTCGCCTGAAGTATTATACTCAGTTTTGCTGGGTAGGTGATTCTTGGCTTTAATCCTAGTTCGTTTGACTTCTGGAATATCATATTCCATGTCCTTTGATCCCTTCATGTAGAAGCTGCTAGATCTTGTGTTATCCTGATTATATTTCCACACTACTTGACTTATTTCTTTCTAGCTGCTTACAATATTTTCTCCTTGACCTGGGAACTCTTGAATTTGGCCACAATATTCCTAGGAGTTTCTCTTTATGGATCTCTTTCAGGCGATGATTGATGGAGTCCTTGAATATTTATTTTGCCCTGTGGTTCTAGAATATCAGGGCAGTTTTCCTTGATAATTTCAGGGAAGATGATGTCTAGGCTCTTTTTTTTTGATCATGGCTTTTAGGTAGTCCCATAATTGTTAAATTTTCTCTCCTGGATCTATTTTCTTGGTGAATTGTTTTTCCAATGAGATATTTCATATTATCTTCCATTTTTTCATTCTTTTGGTTTTGTTTTGTGATTTCATGATTTCTCCTAAAGTCATTAGCCTCCATCTGTTCCATTCTCATTTTTAAAGAACTATTTTCTTCAGTGAGCTTTTGAACCTCCTTTTCCATTTGACTAATTCTGCTTTTTAAAGCATTCTTCTCCTCATTAGCTTTTTGGACCTCTTTTGCCAATTGAGTTATCCTATTTTTCAAGGTGTTATATTCCTCAGCATTTTTTTGGTTCTCCTTTAGCAAGGTGTTGACCCACTTTTTATGCTTTTGTTGCATCTCTCTCAGTTCTCTTCCTAGTTTTTTCCTCCACCTCTCTAACTTGATTTTCAAATTCCTTTTTTAGCTCTTCCATGGCCCGAGCCCATTGAATATTTATTTTGGATATTTGGGACACAGAAGCCTTGACTTCTATGTCTTTTCCTGATGGTAAGCATTGTTCTTCCTCATCAGAAAGGAAAGGAGGACACATTTGTTCACCAAGAAAGTAACCTTCTATGGTTTTATATTTTTTTACCTTTTCTGGGCATTTTCCCAGCCAGTTGCTTGATTTCTGAGACTCCTCTCCACCCCCACCTTGCTTCCAGATTCTCCCAGCTAGTGCTTGGGTTCTGAGATTCAAATGATACTTCCCAGCCTCAGAGCTTTTGGCAGGGGCACTGCTGCTCTTCAGTGTGAAATTAAATTCAGCTGCTCAGGTGGGTGCAGGGCCACCACACCTTGCTCAGTTCCCTCAGGGGGTTTATGGGCAGGCCTTCAATAATGGATCTGAGCATCTGCCTTCTTTGGGAGCCCCTGTGTGCTACTGCCTTTGCTGCTGCCTCCAGAGGGGCCCTGAGTTATGGAGATATCCTGCTCCCTTCTTGTGCAGCAAAAAAGACTCTCTCACCAACCTTTGGCATCTGTGGGTGGAGGGACCTGAGCAGCTCCTGGAGATTCTGTCCCTGAAGCCTGCTCGAATCTGCTCCTCTCAATGCCTCATGGCCAAGGCAGGGCTGGGCTCTCCTCTGGGTCCGGTGCACCATGGATGTTTGGTGTCAGTTTTTCAGGTCTCTCTCGAACAGAAATCTCCTCCACTCCATTGTTGTGTGGGTTCAGCTGCTCCAGATTTTGTTGGGAGTTCTTCTTTACTGATGTTTTATGGACTGGCATATGTGAATCCTTCTATTCTGCCATCTTGGCTCCTTCCCCACTTTAAAGCATTCTTGATGAAAAGACCAGAACTGAATAGAAACTTTGACTTTCCAACACAAGAATCAAGAGAAGCATGAAAAGATAAACAGGAAAGAGAGATCATAAAAGACTTTCTAAAGTTGAACTGTTTATATTCCTATGTGGAACGATAATATTTGTCACTCTTGAGGCTTTTCTAAGTATTTGGAGAGTTGGAGGGATCACACACACACACACACACACACACATGCACATGCACGCATGCATGCACACACACATATCACAGAGTGAGTTGAATAACAAGGAATGGTACCTAAAAAAATAAATTGTGGGATGAGAGAGGAATATATTGGGAGGAGAAAGAGAGAAATGGAATGGGGCAAATTATCTCTCATAAAAGAGACAGGAAAAAATGTTTTCAGTGGAGTAGAAAAGGGAGGAGGTTAGAGGAAAAAATGGGAAGCTTATTTTCCTCATATTTGGCTTAAGGAGGGAATGACATGCTCACTCAATTTAGAATGAAACTATATCTTGCACTACAGAAGAGTAGGCTAGAAGGAGACAACTGGGGTGGGGGATGATAGATGGGAGGGCAAATGGGAGAAGGTACTAATGAGAAGTTAAAACTTTTGGGGAGGGACAAGGTCGAAAGAGAGAATTGAATAAATGGGGGGCAGGATAGGATGGAGGGAAATATAGTTAGTCTTACACAATATGATTACTATGGAAGTCTTTTGAAAAACTATACATATACGGCCTATATTGAATTACTTGCCTTCTCAGTGGGGATGGGTGGGGAGGGAGGAAGGTAGAGAAGTGAGAATTCAAAGTATTAGTAATGAATGTTGAGAATTGTTTTTACATACAACTAGGAAATAAGGAATACAGGTAATGGAGTAAAGATAATCTATTTTGCCGTAAAAGAAAAGAGAGAAAAAGAGGATAAGGGGAAGGAAGGGTGTGATAGAAGCGAGGGTATATTGAGGGAAGGGGTAATCAGAATGCAAGGCATTATGGGATGGAGGATGGGGGAGATGCGGAGAAAATTTGGAACTTAAAATTTTGTGGAAATGAATGTTGAAAACTAAAAATAAATAAACAAACTTAATAAAATGTTTTGAGATATGCTTGTGATGGAACACAATTGTGCTCTAAGAAAGAATGAAGGATATGGTTTCAAACAAAAAAAAGAAAATCTATATGAATTGATGCAGAGTGAAATTAGCAGAATCAGAAGATCTTTACGTGCAATAACAGCAGTATTATAATGTTGATCTAAAGTGAAAGATAGCTACTCTGCTTGATAGAATAACTCAACACAATTAAGGATTCATGATAAAAACTAGTATCCACCTGCAGAGCTGATTGCAAACTAGAAAACTGAAATGTAGTTTTCCCTTTTTTTTGTCATGTATTTATTATTACGTGACTAATATAGTAATGTTTTGTGTGATTTCACATGTAGAATGATTATCCTTTTTCCATTATGCAGAGGAGAACTGAAAAGGAGAGAATTTGTAATTAAACTTTTTTAATGTTAAAAGTAAATACATTTTTAAAATCATGTCTCTAGGGCCTCATCTGGAAATACACTCAGTTGGTAGACCCCATTTCCCTAGAATAATCTATTACCATTTTGACCTTCTTCAAACACACTGCCTTTGACTTTTCTACCATAGGTGAGTTCCTTCTGGAGAGGCCATTTTATGAAAATACAAAGGACAGATGTAATTAACAAATATTTATTTCCTTCTTTTATTAAGGAACTCGAGAAACTAAATTTGAAGAAGGAAAGACTTAGAGGAGATATTATAGGTATCATCAAGCTTTTGAAGGGTTATTAAGTGAAGGAAGTATTAGAAATTTTTGATATGTGTTATGAAAGAGTAAAGCTGGAAGGTGAGTAGAATTTTTGGAGATTTGGAGAAAAATTTCTCAAAAACTATTGTTCTTGAGCCATTTTTCAATCTTGTCTGACTCTTTGTGATCCTTTTAGGGTGCTATCTGGCAAAGATGCTCAAAGGGTTTATCATTTGATTCTCTATTGAATTTTGTAGATGAAGAAACTGAAACAAATAAGGTTAAGTGGCTTGCCTAATGCCCCAAAGTCAATAAATTTCTGAGGCCACTTTTTAACTTGTGAAGTTAAATCTTCCTGACTTCAGGCCCAGTACTCTGTCCACTGCACCACTTAAATGTCCTTCTCAATAATTAAAGTTGTGCAAAATTGTAACTGAGATATGGGATGAAGTATTTTTCGTTATTCTATTTTTATTAATTTATTTTAATTTATCAACATTCCCTTCCATAAGATTTTGACTTGCAAATTTTCCCCCCATCTCTCTACTCCCCCTACCCCAAGATAGTGTACATTCTGCCTACCCCTTTCCCCAATCTGCCCTCCCTTCTACCACAACCTTCCATCTTTTATCCTCTTTCCTTCTATTTTCCTGTAGGGCAAGATAGATTACTACACCCCATGGCCTTTATATCTCATTTCCAAGTAGCATGCAAAAACAATTTTTAACATTTCTTTTTAACATTTTAAGTACCAAACAATTCGACATAGGTTATATATGTGTAGTCATGCAAAGTACTTTGATGACATTCATGTCCATCCTGTCATGTCATGCATTTATTCTATTCTCTCCTTTGACTCTCTCCCTTCTCAAACTTGTTTATTTCTGATTTCCCCTCATTTGCCCTCACTTCTATTACAACCCACTCTCTTATCCCCTTATCTACTTCTTTACTATAGGGTAAGTTAGTAAGATGGGGGTAGAGCTTAGGTAGGTCCCTGCTTCTATTCTGCTATCTTGGTTCCATCCAGTCAGTTCTACTTTTTAAGGCATTCTTCTCTTTATTCAATTTGTGGACCTCTTTTGCCATTTGTGTTCATCTATTTTAAGGTTTTATTTTCTTCGACATTTGGGGAGGTTCCCTTGAGATAGGTGTTGATCTTTTTCATGATTGTTTTGTCACTCTCATTTCTCTTCACAATTTTTCTGCTACTTCTAATTGATTGTAAACATCATTTTTGAGCTCTTCTACAAGCTGGCACAATACACACACACATACACACACATGCATACACACATATCTGTATGTATTAATGTATGTATATATGTATACATACACATGTATGTACATAAACACATATGTGCACATGTGTATTGTGTTTATGTGTGCATATACATATATATGTGTATCTGAGTTTTTCTCACTGTTTGTTTATTTTTCTCAGCCAATTACTTGACTTTTTAACTTGTTGTTGAGTTAGAACTCTACTTCCAGTTTGGAGGGTGTACTTTCCCTAGCTTCAGGGGTTTTATACAGCTCTTTTCAGAAATATTTCTATGGGCTTATATATTTTCTGTTCTTTCAAGGTTGTTTGATCAAAGCATATGTGTTTACATCTATACTGGAGTAGTCACTGGTCTGTGAGTGACTATGTACACTCTTTTCTGCCTTGGAACTGTGAGGAAGAGTCCCTCTCCAGTGCTTCTCCTCACCTCAATATCATCACACAGGACTGTGACCCTGATCCAGGCAAAGGAAGATTAAGAATATTGCCTCAGTTCCATCAAAAGGTCACTGCAATACCACTTTGATCACCCTCTGGATTCCCTCATTGTCCATGGGTTGAGAACTCCAGACACAGTCACTGCTTGCCACTGTCCCAGTGCTGGGGCTGGAACATTCTCTTATGTCAGCCAAATCTGACAGACCTTTCCTACTGACCTTTGGAGATGTCTTTGGCATTTATGGGTTAAGAAGTCTGAAAACTACCACAACTTTCAGTGATTCAGTCCCCTGAGTCCAGCTCCAGGTACACTTGGATCTGGTCTATGCTGGTGCAGTCCATGCTCTCTGTGATCCTCTCTCAGACTGGTGCAACTGACCTTTTCTGTTGACTTTCCAGATTGTCTTAGTCTGTAAACTTGTTTCACTCTCTCATTTTGGTTGTTCTGCTGCTCTAGAATTTGTTTAGAGTAATTTTTACAGGTATCTTTTGGAGTTTGGGGGAAGGTTTAAGCAAGTCCCTGCTTTTACTCCACAATCTTGGCTCCACCCATCCATTATTATATTTCTCAAGGAAAAGAATGAATGACCAACTTATGGGGCCATTGTAAGATTGTGATCTCCAAACTTTTTTGACTTTGCACATGTATCTGCTATTGGTATGCACCTATGTGTGTATACATGCATGCATGTATGTATATGTGTATAAACAAAGACAGCGGAAGAGATGTGTTAATTCATAGCTATGAAAATATATCTATATTAATATATTACAATCTGAAATATATGCAAAATAAATGCAACTTGCCACTCCTACATGCTCCATGGGGGGTGGGGGGAGGGTGGATGATGATATTATGAGAAAAGAGAGAAAGGTGCAAAGAAGGAGCAACAGATGAGGTAGTTACAGTTTCCTCTATGGGTGTAATAGGTAAATTTGCCTGAGCCATCCAAAGCTTAGCTGCAAAGCTACATAGTCTCCAATTAACACAAATACTTATGGTTAAAACCTAACCTAGCATCTGTATGTACCTAGTTCCATTCTAACTTCCATGTTCCTCCATATTTACATATGTCTAATAAGAAAGGAGAGCTACCATCACTGCTTTGTCACCTGGTCTGAGTGAGAATATCAGTGTCAATTCCTTGTTTTATTTTCTGTATTTGATGAAAATAGAAATAGCAGCTTTAATATTTTCTTCATATACCCATATGGATTTTTTGTGCACCCCACTTTAGCTACTGTAATTATAGAGGGCATTGCTAGAGAAGCACAGTCTGGAGTAGATGGTTTAATTTTCCATGGACATGAAAAATTTTAGGTAAATAGAATAAAATGACTTTAAATATAAGCATATGTCATATGCACACACATATAGTGTGTGTGTGTGTGTATATATATATATATATATATATATATATATATATATATATATATATATGCCTTAGTCACCTTACTCAATATACTTTAGCAAATGTTTAAATAATTTTATTTTGCATCCTTTTCTCCTTAAAATATGTTATAATAAAGATAATGAAGCACTTAAAGACAAATTGTTTTCTCAATGATTTTCTAATTCAAGGCCATTAGAATGATGATAGTAACAAAGTATCATATTTATAAAGTCATTGAAACTTTTAAATCACTTTTATCACAATAAACCTATGAAGTAGGTATGAGGATAAGATATTATTTTCCCATGAAACATTTAGAAAAATAATTTTCAATAGACTTGATATTATAATCAGAATAGATTTTAAATGAATGCATTCTAAACTAATCTGCATTAACTGCAAAATATGTAACACTGAGTTATTATGAATGTATTAATAACAATTTACTAAAACAGAGATATTGGGTAATATAACCCAACCATGAGCATGTCAAGAATCCTCTGCTGCATCCACATATACAACATTCAAAAACTTTTCAGATTTTCCACACTTACATATTACACTAAAACTTCACTGCAATGTCTTACAATTTTATGGGGAAGACTATGGTTGCTCAAAGGATATGAGCATATCTGAAAGTCCTTAAATAACAACATGAAAGGGTTTTAGTACATGGTCTGGAAGCAAAGCTAACCTCAGGAAAGTTTGTCACCGAAATGCTGATGTCTAAGTGCTACATTATTTGGCCTTTGTTACCCAGGAAACCATATCAAGAACTCAATGTTGCTGTTGTGATCTAGGTTGTCATCACATGTACACAAGCTAAGGGAAATTAGTGGCATTTTGAAATATTACAGCAATGGAACACAATTCTAGACGTGGACATGTATGGATATCATAAAAATTACAATAAGTCCTTTAGATAGTTCTGACTTACAATACTTCTGAAAATAGGAAAAAGGTCCTGGTGTTTTCTTTTAACTTATCTCATTTGTAAGTAACATCATAGTTAATTGTTCATAAATGAAACAGGATAAATGATACTCCTGTCATTTTTCATTTATACTTTTAGTTTTATTTTCAATCAAAAAAGCTTTGATTTACATGACAGATATTTATAGATTAGTCTGCTTCATAATGCAGCTCTTGTGACAAAGCAAAACTAATAAATAATATAGAAACTCAAAAGAAAATTAATGCAATACTTCTATTATTATTATTATTATTTTTATATTTGTTTTCAGTCTTCTACAATCACTTCCACATTTCTTAGGTTTTTTCTCTTCTCTCCCCCTGTTTCCCCCCTACCTCCACTCTCCCTTCCTGAGATGGCATACAATTTTATATAGGTCCTACACATACATTCCTATTAAATACATTTTCACCTCAGTCATGTTGTAATGCAATATTTCTTAACTGCAACAACTGCTTGAATTCTCTAATTTTTTAAAATAATATAAATCTACTTTTCTTCTTTTTCCTTCTTCCAAACTACTGCAAGAAAGAAAAGAAAACTCAAAATTCTTGTAGCAAATATTCGTGATCAAGAAAAAAATATCCTTACCGGGTGCAGAAAAAAAAGAAAAACGGTATGATTCGACAAACCAAATCCATCACCCCTCTTTAGTGGAAGCATGTTTTATCATCCCTTTATTCTCCGGAATCATGAATAGTCATTTTTTATCATAGTTCTTACGGAAGTCAAAGTTGGTCATATCTGCAGTATTACTACTCTCCTGATTCAACTCATTTCATTCTTCACTAGTTCACATTAATCCTTAAAATTATTCATGTTTACAATAGTGATGATATAATTTAAATTGTTCTCCTATTTCTTTTGCTTCACTTTGTATCATTCTATGTAAATTATGCCATAGCTATTTAATATCATATATTTCATTTCTTATGGCACAATGGGTACTCATTATATTTATATAACACAACTTATTCAGGGATTCCTTAATTGTTGAGCAACATCTTAGTTTCCAGTTTTTTGCAAACACAAAAAAAGTTCAAGTAAATCTTTATATATAAAGTACCTTTTTATCTCCCTTTGATCTCTTGGAAATGGGACAAGCATTGGTATAGCAGAATCAAAGGGCATGTACTATGTAGCATCTTTTTTTTTCTTAATTTTTTTTTATAAATTTATTTATTAAATTTTTTACATTAATTTTCACAAAATTTTGGGTTCCAAATTTTCTCCCCATTTGTCCCCTCCCCCCATCCCAATACACCAAGCATTCTAATTTCCTCTATCACCAATCTGCCCTCTCTTCTATCATCCCTACCTTCCCTTGTCCCCATCTTCTCTTTTGTCCTGTAGGGCCAGATCACTTTCTATTCCCCATTGCCTGTATTTCTTATTTCCTAGTAGCAAGAACAATACTTAACAGTTTTTCCTAAAACTTTGAGTTCCAACTTGTCCCCTTCCCTCCCTCCCCATCCATTCCCTTTGGGAAGGCAGGCAATTCAATACCCCCACCTCACTAGTGCTTGGGGTCTAAGATTCAAATGCTGCTTCCCAGCCTCAGGCCTTTCAGCGGGGGGGCGGGGTTGCTATTCAGTGTGCGTTTAAGTTCAGGTCTCAGGTGGGGGCAGGGTCCCAGGCTCAGTTCCCTCTGGTGGTTTATGCAGAGACCTTCAACAGTGCAGTTCCTGTCTGCTTTAGGAGCTCCTGCCCACTCCTGCCCACTGCTTCCCCTGCCGCTTCCTCCCGAGGGGGCCTGAGTTATGGAGACACCCCTCTTCCCTCTCAGCCAGTCCAGAAGGCTCTCTCACTGACCTATGCGCCTGTGGGTGGAGGGACCTTCACGGCCGCCGGAGATTCCGTCCCTGAAGCCTGCTCCGATCTGCTCCTCTCAGGGCTGTGTGGCCAAGGCAGGGCTGGGTTCCGGGTCCAGTGTGCAATGGACCTTTGGTGCCGGTTTTTCAGGGCTCTCTGGAATAGAAATCTCCTCCACTCCATTGCTGCACAGCTTCCACTGCTCCAGAACCTGTTGAGAGCTCTTTTTGTAGGTAATTTATGGGCTGTGGTTTTGGAATTAGAGTATGTGAATCTTTCTACTCCCCTATCTTGGCTCCTCCCCGCATGTAGCATCATTTTGTGAGTAATCACAAATGGCTTTCCAGAATGGTTATACTCATTCGTGGGTCTACAATAGTATATCAATATGACTGTTTTTACATAGCTCCTCTAATATATATTACTTTCCATTTTTACATTTATCTTTGCTTCTTCAAAGGGTGTGAAGTGGAATCTCAGAATTGCTTTAATTTGTAGCTATATAATGATAAGAATTCAGTATTTGAGAAAAAGTAGATAGTAATATGGAAGAAATTAGATTTAGGGGAAAAACATTTCATACAATATAAAAAATAAACTTCAATTATATGTGACTAGATTATAAAATCACATCATAAACATGTTAGAGACACATGGAAAAATCACATAGCAGGTATATCATAATCCCTCCCTCCCCAACAGAGAGGATTATTGAAGATAAAATTTAGATTACATAAAAAAAAAATGTGCACAGGTAAATCCAATAAAGGTAAATTTAAGGGAAATAATAACTGGTGAATAGGTATAATGAATTTCTACTGTAAAAGACTCAGTTCCAAGATCCAATTCATTTGCATGTTACAGCATCACCTCCCTAATATTATAGTCCTCTTCAAGAATGCAGGACAAAAACCCCACCTCTATGAGCAGAAAAGGAGCTGCCCACTGGGGACAAAACTGCAACTGGCTAGTTAGACAAAATGCCTTTTTTTCTTCCTTCCTTCCTCCCTCCCTCCCTGCCTCCCTCCCTCCTTCCTCCCTCCCTCCTTCCCTCCCTCTCTCCCTCCCTTTCTCCTTCCTCCCTCCCTCCCTTCCTCCCTTCCTTCCTTCCTTCCTTCCTTCCTCCTTCCTTCTTTCCTTCCTTCCTTCCTTCCTTCCTTCCTTCCTTCCTTCCTTCCTTCCTTCCTTCCTTCCTTCCTTCCTTCCTTCCTTCCTTCCTTCTTTCATTTCTTCCTTCCTTCCTTCTTTATTTGTTTCTTTATTTCCTAAAACTTTAAATGCAGTTCACTCTGAAACACATACATTGAACCACAATTGATCCTTGCCCAAGCTCCACTTAACTACTGTTTTTTAGACCCTCCTGGCTTATACTGAAAATCAATGGTGTTTCCTTTTGGAACAGCAACCCTGAGAGTCATACTTACTTAAAGGGGAGATAAATGAGGAGAAAAATTCATATAGGAATGAAGAGGCATTGACTGGATTTAGGTGGGGAAACAAACATAATTGATAAAAAGGAGGATTTGTGGGAAACACAAAAAGAATTCCATTTCCACAGAGTTAAAACTCCGCACAGCTGTGATAGCAGCTAATCAAAGCTGTAACCCAGAATGGTCAGGTAAAAGGTCAGAACTTTTGTTTAGACTTGATAAGCCATTGGAGGGGAAGCCTATCGAATCAGAGAACATGAAGTGAGATGTTCAGGAGACCTCATTTAGTCAATAGATGGCCGGGCAGGGGATTTGAATTGGATGAGTATAAGAGGGCTTACATCGGTTCGGAATAATTGTAGCACTCCCTTAGGAGGTATGCGTTCATTCAGGGGGAATGAACATGAAAATTAAGAAAAGCTTTCCCTATTTCACAACAAGTTTTGTTCTTTGTTTAAAATGAGCATTCTTCTCCCAAGCAGAATAAATATTATTGTTATTTTTACTTCTTATTTTCATATAACTTCAACTTAGATCTTATTTATAAATTTGCCCTTCCCAGCTTACACTGAACTCTAAAATACAAATATGGATGGGATTAAATCTGTGATTTTAATTAATATAGAAAACTCTCTTTACTAATACAGGTCAGTACCTTTTCTGCAACTTAGAGTCTTAGACCTAATTTCCAGAGGAATTGTGAAGATTTACCAACATTTGTCAAAAGGTACTTTCCAAATACTGAAACACTATATAAATATCAAGCATTATAATTAGACCTACAACTACTATTATTTTTTTGCTTTTTTATTGGAATTTTAAAAATTTATTTATTATTCATTTTCAACATTCATTTCAACAAAATTTTGAGTTCCAAATTTTCTCCCCATCTCTTCCCTCCCCCTACCCCAAAATGCATTGCACTCTGATTACCCTTACCACCAATGTTCCCTCCTTACTAACACCCCTCCTTTCTCTTATCCTCAACTTCTCTCTTGTCCTGTAGGGCAAGATAAATTTCTATTACCTGTATTTCTTATTTCCCAGTTGTACTGACAAAAAATTCTCAATATTTGTTCCTAAAATTTTGAGCTTCAACTTCTCTTCCTTCCTTCCTCCCCACCCATCCCCACTGAGAAGGCAAACAATTCAGTATAAGCTATATATGTGTAGTTTTGCAAATGACTTCCATAATAGTCATGTTCTGTAGGACTAACTATATTTCCTTCCATCCTATCCAACCCCCCCATTTCTTCTATTCTCTCTTTCGATGTTGTTCTTCCCCAAGTGTGTTTACTTCTAATTGCTCCCTCCTTCCATTTATTGCCTCTTTCATTATCCCCTCCCACTCTGCTTGTCACCTTTTCCCTTACGTTCTTGTAGTGTAAGATAGACTTTTCATACCAAATTGAGCAGGCATATTTTTCCTTCCTTGAGCCAAATATGATGAGAGAAAATGTCACTTTTTCCCTCTAACCACTCCTTTCCCCCCCTCCATTGGAAACGTTTTGTCTTGCTTCTTCTATGAGATGATTTGCCCTGTCCCATTTCTCCCTTTCTCCTCCCAACATATTCCTCTCTCATCCCTTTATTTTATTTTTTAGATAAGATCCCTTCCTATTCAACTCATCCTGTGCTTTCTCTCTCTGTCTCTGTCTCTGTCTGTCTCTGTCTGTCTCTGTCTGTCTCTGTCTCTCTGTCTCTCTCTCTCTCTCTCTCTCTACACACACACACACACACACACACAGACACACGTGTGTGTGTGTGTGTGTGTGTGGTATAATCCCTCCAACTACCCAGATACTGACAATAGTTTCAAGAGTTACAAATTTTATCTTTCCATGTAGGAATGTAAATAGTTCAACTTTAGAAAGTTCTTTCTGATTTCTCTTTCTTGTTTACCTATTTGTGTTTCTCTTGATTTTTATGTTTGAAAGTCTAATTTTCTTTTCAGTTGTGGCCTTTGCATCAAGAGTGTTTGAAAGTCCTCTATTTCACTGAATGACCATTTTTCCCCTGAAGTATTATACTTTGTTTTACTGGGTAGGTGATTCTTGGTATTAATCCTAGTTCCTTTGACTTCATTCCCTTAATGTAGAAACTGCTAGATCTTGTGTTATCCTGATAGTATTTCCACAATCCTTGAATTTTTTCTTGCTTGCAATATTTCCTCCTTGACCTGGGAACTCTGGAAGTTGGCTAAAATACTCCTAAGAATTTCTCTTTTTGGATCTCTTTCAGGAAGTGATAGATGACTTCTTTCAATATTTATTTTGCCCTCTGGTTCTAGAATATCAGAGCAGTTTTCCTTGATAATTCATGAAAGATGATGTGTAGGCTCTCTTTTAGATCATGGCTTTCAGGTAGTCCCATAATTTTTAAAGTCAGTTGTTTTTCCAATGAGATATTTCCCATTATCTTCCATTTTTTCATTCTTTTGGTTTTGTTTTGTAATTTCCTGGCTGCTCGTAAGGTCATTAGCTTCCATCTGTTCTATTATAATTTTTAAAGAAATATTTCTTCAGTGACATTTTGAATCTCCTTTTCCATTAGGCTAATTCTGCATTTTGAAGAATTCTTCTCCTCATTGGCTTTTTGGACCTCTTTTGTCAATTGATTTAGCCAATTTTTAAAGTTATTATTTTCTTCAGCATTTTTTGGGTCTTATTTAACAACCTGTTGACTCCTTTTTCATGGTTTTCTTGCATCACTCTCATTTTTCTTCCCCATTTTTCCTCCATCTCTCTTTCTTGATTTTCAATGTCCTTTTTAGCTCTTCCATGGCCTGGCACCATTGCATATTTATTTTAGAGGTTATGGATGCACAAGCCTTGATATTTATGCCTTCCCCGATAGTAAACATTGTTGTTTCACATACAGAAGGGTGGAGACAATACCTATTCACCAAGAAAGTAACCTTCTATGATCTTATTTTTTTCCCCCTTGTTTTGGGTATTTTCCCAACAAGTTACTTGACTTTTGGGTTAGTTGTCAAGCTCCAGATCAACTGCTCAATTACTCCAGGGGCTTTAGATGGGACAGAGACTGCCAATCCCATCTGACATTCAGATCAGCTGCTCAGTTCCCCCAGGGGCTTTATACTGAGCACTCCAACAATTGAACAATGGATGCTGGCAGCCTGTAGAGAATACAGTCAGTCACCACAGCTGCTGCTGCCTGCTGGTGCCATCACCCCCTGCTGCTTCTACTTGCTGCTGCTGCCATCTCCCATTGCTGCTGCCATCAGCACCACCTGAACCTGAGGCTAAAGGGGGGACACTGCTCCCTTGCCACAGAGGTGAAAAAGTCCTCTCACTGACCTTTGAAGCTGACCTTGGTGCCTGTGGGGTGAAGGATCTGAGAACCTCAGATGTTACTGCTGGGGATTTCACCCCTGAGGCCTTCTCCTCCTGGAGCTGTACTGCCCAGGCTGCGCTGTTCTCTACTATGTGTCTAGCAGAAAAGACCCCTCACTTGAGCCCTCCAGGTCACCCTGGGCTGGAAATCTCCTCCACTTCATTGCTCTGAGGCCTATGCTGCTCCAGAATCTGTTAAGAGTCTTCTTCACAGGTATTTTATGGGCTGTGGGTTAAGAGCTAGTGTATGTGTGTCTTTCTTCTCCACTATCTTGACTCTGCCTCTGCTATTATTAAAGAGAAATACTTTAACACTATTTCGTGTATAATTTTAATTGAAATATTGTTTTTATTTCACTTTCCACAACTTTTATTGAATGCTTTTGTTTTTATATAGCTTTCATTTCTGAATATGTCCTTCCCTGTTACCCTATTCATTGGGTCATCCATTGCTAACAAATAAGGAAATAAATAATTATGAAGAAAACAGTTTGGAAAAATGTCCAACACACCTATGGAAAGTAGATAGATAGATAGATAGATAGATAGATAGATAGATAGATAGATAGATAGATAGATAGATAGATGATAGATAGAGAGACTAGAATAGAACTCAAAAAATGAGAGTAAATTCAATATTCTAGACCCATAATCTTTCTCCATTCTAGTCAAGAGAGACATATTTTCTTTCATGGATATGTTTGGTAATTATAATTATTGAGCCTAAACTAAAGACTGTTAAAGAAAATATAATGTTAAGTAAATCACCACAAGGAAGCCCTGTGGACTCACTGCATCATCTTTTTCAGTAAGGAATTGTACATACACTAATGTCTTGTGCTACTCTATTAAAAGAAAACTACTATAAACTAAGTTATTGCTCACTCTAGTTATAACTTCTCCAAGGGAGACCTAGCTGCACAGTCAAAGTCCGAATTGCTTGACCAGAAGGGGAAATGTAGCTTCAGTTCTAGCAACAACATTTGGCAATTTGCATGTTGTAAGGGCTCATCTTAACATGAGAATCAAAGCCATTTTTCACTGTCATTCTTTCCACACTCTGCTCTCACTCACTGTAAACTTCTCACCTAATGCAGCACAAGCAAGCCACTCACACAGTAATTATCTGAACAGTCCAACTCTCCATGATTTATTGGCTTTATTCGAGCCCGGCTAAAATGTAAATCTGGATAATAGCTGTCATTTTCAGGTTCAGAGCTTGGAATATTACATGTAGATTGATCTTTAACTGTCCATTTCCACAGCACAGGGTATTTAGGCATCATTTCATTTTACCACACACTGAATGCTCTTCCTATAGCTCCAGTAGCCATAGGTGAATAACATAATTTAACAATGACAAGGCCAGGCACCATGGGGAATTCCTTCTCAGCTTTTATTCTAGTTCACTATTTAATATTGTATATTTTGTTATTAATCTAATAGTTTAATTTCCCTTGACATATATGAAGAGAAAAAGTATCTATAAGTGGTGTTACATAATTTCACTGAGAGAAAAGTATTTTATTATTTTAATTATTTTTTTAAGATATAACTTCCTAAGGTTGATAAGCCACATCATTTGCTTTGCTTCAGGTAGTCCTGGCTTAAATCCAATTAAATTCACATTTGCAATGTTAACTATGAATATGAATGATTATTTCAAATATGCATCGTAGGTTAATATTTAATTTTCTGAATTGATTCTTATGTAACACATACACAATGGATGGATCAATCAGTAAACATTTATTAAGCACCTACTACATTCTAGATACTAAGCTCTGGGGATACAAAGAGTGGGAAAAGAACAGTCCCTAGCCTGAGAAAACTTGCAAACAAATTTATGCAAAGTAAACTATACAGAAAAAAAAATAAGCAGAAGGAAAGAACATGAATTAAAAGTGATGGTGAAGTCTTCTAGTAAAAGATAAGTGTTTATTTGTAACTTGAAAGAAATCAGAAAAGGAGAACATTTCAAGAGTGGAGGACAACCAGAAAAACATTCCTGGAGCTGAGAGATAAAGTGTATTATTTATGGAAAAGTCAGAAGGGTAAAGTGACCCAATCAAACTATATGTGTTGAGGAATAGACTAAAATATTAGGAGATGGCTAGGTTATGAAGGACATTGTACGCTAAATAGGGTATTTCATATTTTATCCAAGGCAACAGCGAGCCACTGCAGTTTATTTAGTAGAAGGTGACATAATAGATTTGAACTTTGACAAAACCACTGTAGTTGTTGAATGTAAAATGGATTAGGGTGAGGAGTTATGTCAGACAGACCCATCAAGTGGCTATAAAAAAGAATTCAGGCATGAGATGATGAGGACCTGACCATGCAGAGTAACAGTTATCAAAGGAGAAAAGGGGAATATTCAAGAGATATTGCTAAAATGAAATAGACAGAACTCAATAGATTGGATACGGAGGGCAGAAGGTTTGAGATACTTAAAAATTCAAGAGGACTACTAAGTTGTTAAGCTGAGGAACTGGGAGGATGGTGTTATCCACTATAGTAACAGGGAAGGTTGGCAGTTGGGAATGTTTAAAGGGGGAAGATAATGAATTATGTTTTAGGTACATTGAGTTGAAGATGCCTAATGGAAATCTAAGATGTCTAATAAGCAATTAGAGATGTAATATTCCAAGTCACCAGAGTTTGGGGCAGGAAAAGTAAATTTAAGAATCATCACCATATTGATGGTAATTATAAATACATGTGAGTTGAAAGGACCAAGTGAAATGGTATATAGAGAGTATATAGTGTAGATCACAGAGAAGAGGTCCTAGGAAAGAACTTTCAGAGATTCCAATGGTTATAAGGTATAATTTGGAATATTTTCAACAAAAGAAAAAAGAGGAGAAATCAGATAGATAGGAAAAGAACCAGAAATAGAGTTCTAAAGGCCTAGAGAGAAGAAAGTATTGAGCAGGAGAGGAAGATCAACAGTGTCAAAGGATGCAAAAAGATGAAAATTAGGATTAAATGAAGGCCAATGAGTTTGGAAATGAAGAGATTAGTAACTTTAAAGAGAGTAGTTTTGATGTAATAATATTGATGGAATGATTATAAGGGGTTAAGAAGAGAATGAAATGATAAAGTGGATTCACTTATCGGAGATGTCCTTTTCTGAGGAGTCGAGCTGAGCAGGCTAGAGGGGATAGCCTGGTAAAGAGTAATGTCACTTCAACATGTGAGATAAAGATGAGCGAGTTAGAGGCAGAAGGTTCCTGAGAGATGAGAGATGAGGAGGAAGAGAGAAAAGAGACCTTTTGTAAATTTGTCTTCGTATTTTCTGTAGAATATGAAGAAAAGTTCTCAACTGAGGGAGTGGGAAGAAAGGGATTCATGGGAGGTATGAGGGAAAGATGAAAAAAAATTGGAAGAACTATCATGGTGATTGGGATGTGAATTGAAAGAGGAGATATAATAGCATTGCCCAGAAGTATGGAGGGCACAGTTCAGATTATATAGCATTGATTAAACGTGGTTCAAGTCAGAACGTATACATGTAAATTGATGAAATGAATGCCATCTCCTATTGGCATCACTCATACTTTTTTATCATCAGGTACCAAATACATAAGTTTAGGCCTCCTTTGGATCTCAAAGACAGATTATAATAGAAAGGTGAATTTTTTTCATTGAATAGATTATACTTTAATAGATTTCTAATCTTATTTGCGCAACTTATGTGTATTACTGATGATGACAGTTCATCCATAATTAATAATCACATGCAATTCTTGTGCATTTCCTTCCACAGAGGACACATCCAATATGATGGAGACCCTGCTCAAAGTCTTTTAATACAATTATTCAGCTTGTGTATCTTCTATCTCTGGCTCCACATTACTTACATATCACCATTCTGAGCATATTGGATCTTGAACATATCTTTATCTATATCTTATTCACTTTATGAATTCAAATAATCATTTTTAAATAACTCATGGTCAATTTGCAGACATCAGGGATCTTTTTCATTGCCCTGTTGTTTTATCAATATTGAGTTGAGATTATAATTCATAGCCATGTATCATCTCTATCAGACATATTATGTTGTAAGCAGCTACTAGAGAATATTTTAAGTAGTTTACACTTTTTTCAAATGTAATATACTGCACTTCTATGTCTAATCGATTATGGGAGAAATATTATGTAGGGTAAGGAATTGGAAAATTTGGATTTAAGAAGGGTAGATAATTGGAGAGCTGTTTTTGAGAATTTCATCATTAGTTTTGAAAAGGCAGAGATTGAATTTGGGGAAAGAAAATTTTAGTGGAGTCAAGGAGAAATTTGAAAATCACATGAAATTTTTGTTTAATGAGGACAACCATTATGAAGCAGGAGATCTAGAAGAGGAAAAGAACATGAAATATAGGAAAAAGATAAAAGAAAAGGAGAAGAATGCAAGCTCAAGAAGAAATCAAAGAATAATAGAAGGGAAGAAATCAAAGAAGGCAGGAAGGAAAAAGAAGGTTAAAAAAACACTTTCAGGAAAAAAGAAACATGGCAAAAAAAAAGAGAAATGAAATTTCTTATAACTGTCAGGATAGTAAAGAGGTCATATAGAGAGTGACAACTCCATAGATATTGTACCACCAAATACACACATGATGTGCCACAGTATTACAGGAAACTTTCCAGCAATAACGACAGAAGATGAAAGACCTCACTTTGAAGAGCAGAGATAATTTTTCAGTCGCTTGTATAGAATATGTGATGTTTATATTTCTGCTTTATCAAGTAATTTTTATCTTTATTTTGACGCATATACGAAAGCCTCTCAACTTGGTGAGATTAAAGGAATGAGGCCATTATTTGTGATTTGATTTTCTGTAAAACATTTTGATAAGCTTCTTAAATATATGTCTATCATTACCATTGACTAAATATCATATCCCTATGGGCTGCATGAGTAGTCATGAAGGACATCCCAATAGAAGGAAAGGATATATGTACTGACATCTCATTGTGATACTTAAAGACTTTTCTTAGTCAAGTAGAGGGAGTAACCTGAACCTGGACACTTATTGACTCATACATAACGTAATTTTTTTCAGCTTTGAGGGATATTGATTGATAAGATTATATTGTGTCATCACAGCCCATTTGGCCTGAAGGAAGTTCAATCCTTCGTTTAGAACTATGGAGATAATTGTGCCCCTTATTCAGGTAATGGATGGCTCTAAGATTTACTTTAAATCTAGAATTCTCTCAGTCTGTGATTTTAAATTTATGGAGTGACAATGTCTATTGCTAGTGCTACATTATATGCACTGTTAGACTTACTGGAAAGTATTTCCAGCTATCTATTATAACCTTCATGAATTTTTCTACTTGTTATTTCTTGTGTGTATTGCCAGGATAGAATCTTGAAAGATAATTTATTTTATTGATTAGGACTTGCAGTGCTCTACTTTTGGAGTAATGGATACTATATTATCAATACTTAAGAACACCAATACATATTTTGTCTTATTTTTAGAGAAATCTACTTCCATTTAGACTTCATAAATTATATCTTCTTTAATACCAAGCAGAATTTTAGTCTGGCATGTGTCAGGCATTTTATATGTTACTTGAAATTATTAATTAAATAAAAAATTATAAATTCTATAAAATATTTATTAAAAATTAATAAAAATTAATTAAATAAAACTAGTGAATATACAGGATCAATGAACCTCCCCGATTATCTGTGCCAGGGATTGTGTACAATTTTAACATGCAAGTGGAAATCACTTTATTTGATGAGAGGTTAAAAAATCATTTTAAATGAGTATTTGCTTATTTGTACTTAAGGAAGAAAATAGATAGGTTATAGATCATAGATAGAACTTTTATTAAAGATTCTAAAGGCCTAGAGAGAAGAGAAGTATTGAGCAGGAGAGGAAGATCAACAGTGTCAAAGGATGCAGAAAGATGAAAATTAGGATTAAATGAAGGCCAATGAGTTTGGAAATGAAGAGATTAGTAACTTTAAAGAGAGTAGTTTTGATGTAATAATATTGATGGATGATTATAAGGGGTTAAGAAGAGAATGAAATGATAAAGTGGATTCACTTATCGGAGATGTCCTTTTCTGAGGAGTCGAGCTGAGCAGGCTAGGGGGATAGCCTGGTAAAGAGTAATGTCACTTCAACATGTGAGATAAAGATGAGGAGTTAGAGGCAGAAGGTTCCTGAGAGATGAGAGAGAGGAGAAGAGAGAAAAGAGACCTTTTGTAAATTTGTCTTGTATTTTCTGTAAATATGAAGAAAAGTTCTCAACTGAGGGAGTGGGAAGAAAGGGATTCATGGGAGGTATGAGAAATAAATAATTATGAAGAAAACAGTTTGGAAAAATGTCCAACACACCTATTGAAAGTAGATAGATAGATAGATAGATAGATAGATAGATAGATAGATAGATAGATAGATGATAGATAGAGAGACTAGAATAGAACTCAAAAAATGAGAGTAAATTCAATATTCTAGACCCATAATCTTTCTCCATTCTAGTCAAGAGAGACATATTTTCTTTCATGGATATGTTTGGTAATTATAATTATTGAGCCTAAACTAAAGACTGTTAAAGAAAATATAATGTTAAGTAAATCACCCACAAGGAAGCCCTGTGGACTCACTGCATCATCTTTTTCAGTAAGGAATTGTACATACACTAATGTCTTGTGCTACTCTATTAAAAGAAAACTACTATAAACTAAGTTATTGCTCACTCTAGTTATAACTTCTCCAAGGGAAACCTAGCTGCACAGTCAAAGTTCAAATTGTTTGACCAGAAGGGGAAATGTAGCTTCAGTTCTAGCAACAACATTTGGCAATTTGCATGTTTTTAGGGCTCATCTTAACATGAGAATCAAAGCCATTTTTCACTGTCATTCTTTCCACACTCTGCTCTCACTCACTGTAAACTTCTCACCTAATGCAGCACAAGCAAGCCACTCACACAGTAATTATCTGAACAGTCCAACTCTCCATGATTTATTGGCTTTATTCGAGCCCGGCTAAAATGTAAATCTGGATAATAGCTGTCATTTTCAGGTTCAGAGCTTGGAATATTACATGTAGATTGATCTTTAACTGTCCATTTCCACAGCACAGGGTATTTAGGCATCATTTCATTTTACCACACACTGAATGCTCTTCCTATAGCTCCAGTAGCCATAGGTGAATAACATAATTTAACAATGACAAGGCCAGGCACCATGGGGGAATTCCTTCTCAGCTTTTATTCTAGTTCACTATTTAATATTGTATATTTTGTTATTAATCTAATAGTTTAATTTCCCTTGACATATATGAAGAGAAAAGTATCTATAAGTGGTGTTACATAATTTCACTGAGAGAAAAGTATTTTATTATTTTAATTATTTTAAGATTTTTTTAATTTTTTAATATTTTATTATTTTAATTATTTTAATTAATTTAATTATATTAAGATATAACTTCCTAAGGTTGATAAGCCACATCATTTGCTTTGCTTCAGATAGTCCTGGCTTAAATCCAATTAAATTCACATTTGCAATGTTAACTATGAATATGAAATGATTATTTCAAATATGCATCGTAAGTTAATATTTAATTTTCTGAATTGATTTCTTATGTAACACATACACAATGGATGGATCAATCAGTAAACATTTATTAAGCACCTACTACATTCTAGATACTAAGCTCTGCGGATACAAAGAGTGGGAAAAGAACAGTCCCTAGCCTGAGAAAACTTGCAAACAAATTTATGCAAAGCAAACTATACAGAAAAAAATAAGCAGAAGGAAAAGAACATGAATTAAAAGTGAAGGTGAAGTCTTCTAGTTAAAAGATAAGTATTTATTTGTAACTTGAAAGAAATCAGAAAAGGAGAAACATTTCAAGAGTGGAGGACAACCAGAAAAACATTCCTGGAGCTGAGAGATAGAGTGTATTATTTATGGAAAAGTCAGAAGGGTAAAGTGACCCAATCAAACTATATGTGTTGAGGAGTAGACTAAAATATTAGGAGATGGCTAGGTTATGAAGGACATTGTATGCTAAATAGGGTATTTCATATTTTATCCAAGGGCAACAGCGAGCCACTGCAGTTTATTTAGTAGAAGGTGACATAATAAGATTTGAACTTTGACAAAACCACTGTAGTTGTTGAATGTAAAATGAATTAGAGTGAGGAGTTATGTCAGACAAACCCATCAAGTGGCTATAAAAAAGAATTCAGGCATGAGGTGATGAGGACCTGACCATGCAGAGTAACAGTTATCAAAGGAGAAAAGGGGAATATTCAAGAGATATTGCTAAAATGAAATAGACAGAACTCAATAGATTGGATACGGAGGGCAGAAGGTTTGAGATACTTAAAAAATTCCAGGAGGACTACTAAGTTGTTAAGCTGAGGAACTGGGAGGATGGTGTTATCCACTATAGTAACAGGGAAGGTTGGCAGTTGGGAATGTTTAAAGGAGGAAGGATAATGAATTATGTTTTAGGTACATTGAGTTGAAGATGCCTAATGGAAATCTAAGATGTCTAATAAGCAATTGGAGATGTAATATTCCAAGTCACCAGAGTTTGGGGCAGGAAAAGTAAATTTAAGAATCATCACCATATTGATGGTAATTATAAATACATGTGAGTTGAAAGGACCAAGTGAAATGGTATATAGAGAGTATATAGTGTAGATCACAGAGAAGAGGTCCTAGGAAAGAACTTTCAGAGATTCCAATGGTTATAAGGTATAATTTGGAATATTTTCAACAAAAGAAAAAAGAGGAGAAATCAGATAGATAGGAAAAGAACCAGAAATAGAGTTCTAAAGGCCTAGAGAGAAGAGAGTATTGAGCAGGAGAGGAAGATCAACAGTGTCAAAGGATGCAGAAAGATGAAAATTAGGATTAAATGAAGGCCAATGAGTTTGGAAATGAAGAGATTAGTAACTTTAAAGAGAGTAGTTTTGATGTAATAATATTGATGGATTGATTATAAGGGGTTAAGAAGAGAATGAAATGATAAAGTGGATTCACTTATCGGAGATGTCCTTTTCTGAGGAGTCGAGCTGAGCAGGCTAGGGGGGATAGCCTGGTAAAGAGTAATGTCACTTCAACATGTGAGATAAAGATGAGTGAGTTAGAGGCAGAAGGTTCCTGAGAGAAGAGAGAAGAGGAGGAAGAGAGAAAAGAGACCTTTTGTAAATTTGTCTTGGTATTTTCTGTAAAATATGAAGAAAAGTTCTCAACTGAGGGAGTGGGAAGAAAGGGATTCATGGGAGGTATGAGGAAAGATGAAAAAAAATTGGAAGAACTATCATGGTGATTGGGATGTGAATTGAAAGAGGAGATATAATAGCATTGCCCAGAAGTATGGAGGGCACAGTTCAGATTATATAGCATTGATCAAACGTGGTTCAAGTCAGAACGTATACATGTAAATTGATGAAATGAATGCCATCTCCTATTGGCATCACTCATACTTTTTTATCATCAGGTACCAAATACATAAATTTAGGCCTCCTTTGGATCTCAAAGACAGATTATAATAGAAAGGTGAATTTTTTTCATTGATTAGATTATACTTTAATAGATTTCTAATCTTATTTGCGCAACTTATGTGCATTACTGATGATGACAGTTCATCCATAATTAATAATCACATGCAATTCCTTGTGCATTTCCTTCCACAGAGGGACACATCCAATATGATGGAGACCCTGCTCAAAGTCTTTTAATACAATTATTCAGCTTGTGTATCTTCTATCTCTGGCTCCACATTACTTACATATCACCATTCTGAGCATATTGGATCTTGAACATATCTTTATCTATATCTTATTTCACTTTATGAATTCAAATAATCATTTTTAAATAACTCATGGTCAATTTACAGACATCAGGGATCTTTTTCATTGCCCTGTTGTTTTATCAATATTGAGTTGAGATCATAATTCATAGCCATGTATCATCACTATCAGACAAATTATGTTGTAAGCAGCAACTAGAGAATATTTTAAGTAGTTTACACTTTTTTCAAATGTAATATACTGCACTTCTATGTCTAATCGATTATAGGAGAAATATTATGTAGGGTAAGGAATTGGAAAATTTGGATTTAAGAAGGGTAGATAATTGGAGAGCTGTTTTTGAGAATTTCATCATTAGTTTTGAAAAGGCAGAGATTGAATTTGGGGAAAGAAAATTTTAGTGGAGTCAAGGAGAAATTTGAAAAATCACATGAAATTTTTGTTTAATGAGGACAACCATTATGAAGCAGGAGATCTAGAAGAGGAAAAGAACATGAAATATAGGAAAAAGATAAAAGAAAAGGAGAAGAATGCAAGCTCAAAGAGTAATAGAAGGGAAGAAATCAAAGAAGGCAGGAAGGAAAAAGAAGGTTAAAAAAACACTTTCAGGAAAAAAGAAACATGGCAAAAAAAAGAGAAATGAAATTTCTTATAACTGTCAGGATAGTAAAGAGGTCATATAGAGAGTGACAACTCCATAGATATTGTACCACCAAATACACACACGATGTGCCACAGTATTACAGGAAACTTTCCAGCAATAATTACAGAAGATGAAAGACCTCACTTTGAAGAGCAGAGATAATTTTTCAGTCGCTTGTATAGAATATGTGATGTTTATATTTCTGCTTTATCAAGTAATTTTTATCTTTATTTTGACGCATATACGAAAGCCTCTCAACTTGGTGAGATTAAAGGAATGAGGCCATTATTTGTGATTTGATTTTCTGTAAAACACTTTGATAAGCTTATTAAATATATGTCTATCATTACCATTGACTAAATATCATATCCCTATGGGCTGCATGAGTAGTCATGAAGGACATCCCAATAGAAGGAAAGGATATATGTACTGACATCTCATTGTGATACTTAAAGACTTTTCTTAGTCAGGTAGAGGGAGTAACCTGAACCTGGACACTTATTGACTCATACATACGTAATTTTTTTTCAGCTTTGAGGGATATTGATTGATAAGATTATATTGTGTCATCACAGCCCATTTGGCCTGAAGGAAGTTCAATCCTTCGTTTAGAACTATGGAGATAATTGTGCCCCTTATTCAGGTAATGGATGGCTCTAAGATTTACTTTAAATCTAGAATTCTCTCAGTCTGTGATTCTAAATTTATGGAGTGACAATGTCTATTGCTAGTGCTACATTATATGCACTGTTAGACTTAGTGAAAGTATTTCCAGCTATCTATTATAACCTTCATGAATTTTTCTACTTGTTATTTCTTGCGTGTATTGCCAGGATAGAATCTTGAAAGATAATTTATTTTATTGATTAGGACTTGCAGTGCTCTACTTTTGGAGTAATGGATACTATATTATCAATACTTAAGAACAGCAATACATATTTTGTCTTATTTTTAGAGAAATCTACTTCCATTTGGACTTCATAAATTATATCTTCTTTAATACCAAGCAGAATTTTAGTCTGGCATGTGTCAGGCATTTTATATGTTACTTGAAATTATTAATTAAATAAAAAATTATAAATTCTATAAAATATTTATTAAAAATTAATAATAATTAATTAAATAAAACCAGTGAATATACAGGATCAATGAAATCTCCCCGATTATCTGTGCCAGGGATTGTGTACAATTTTAACATGCAAGTGGAAATCACTTTATTTGATGAGAGGTTAAAAAACCATTTTAAATGAGTATTTGCTTATTTGTACTTAAGGAAGAAAATAGATAGGTTATAGATCATAGATAGAACTTTTATTAAAGAGCCTATTATGTGCCATGTCCTATGTTATGCATTGTAGATATAAATCCAAATAAGATGATCCTTAACACCAAGAGATTTCTATTTTAATAGGAGAAGACAACACAGAAAGGGAGCTTGAAACAGAGTGTGGGGAATTAACCAGCAAAGAATGCTGGTAAGGAGGTAAAAAAATGTAGAGAGAGATGAATTCAGACTTAAAGGCCTGAGGTCCCCCATAAAACGGTGTTCCAGACTAGAGCCTCACCAATCATAAGAGCAACTTCCAGAGTAGAAGATCTAAAGGGTGGCAAAACTGCTGTATAAGAGTGAAGGAAATGGATATTCAGTAGGATGAAGTCTCTTAATCAAAAAAGTAACATCTACAACTGAAATTTAAGAAGATCTGGTGATCGTATATGTGGTACGTTGAGGATGAGATATATTCTAGGTGAAGAGGCTGGTTAAAATGTTATTTAAATAATTCAACTGTTTACATGAGATTTAATTAAAATAATATTTATTGAGTACTAGCTTAACTAGAAAATATAAGGAACTGACTTAAAGTAATAACATGGGAATTGAAAGGGAGAAATAGGCATCAAAGTCCACATTCATTTATATGATCTTTTGTGTTTGTCACCTGTTCATATTTTATTTTGAGTCTGGATAATGGGAGTGAGGGTATGGATAAAGATGGTAGAGAGAAATTGCAAATTTGAAGCAAAATATATCTGAAGATATAGATAACTATAAGTAACCATTGACAAAACTATTTCCTCTGTTGTTTTGTATATTATTCAGACAAGTAAGGCTTAGTATATTCCCTTTTAGTTATATTGCTCATTGGTGAGTTTTTTTCTTTTTTGTTTCAATTTTCAGTAGAAAACATAGCAAAATCTCAAGTACACAGAAAAATGTATTGAATCTCTCTTTATCCTTTGTAAAGAAAAAAAAAATTGCAAGGAAACAAAGTGATCTCTGAATTTATTTCATAAAAATATATCCAGGATATTTTCTAATACCACTAGATATACAGTGAAATTGCCTGAGTCATCTCTATATATGTGTAAAAGACAATTAAATTTTCAGAGGTGCTCAGTAAATTTGTATTTATTTGATTGATATTCAGAACAATGACTTTGGAGCATTAAAAATTTGGAATCCTCAAGGAAGGATTCAACTTCTGTTCAGAATATTATATTAAATAAATCATTAATATGGATTGATATATTTTGGGCAGATTTTCAAGAGCAAAGCTTGAAACAAAATTAGATTTTTAAAGTAAATATCAACTATTCAGAAGAGGGAATAAATATTCCATTTTTCAAAGAGCTTTAACTAGCTAAGAATTTTCCTGTTCAAGGACAGTTGAATACGCACCTTCCCCCCTTCTCTCTCTCTCTCTCTCTCTCTCTCTCTCTCTCTCACACACACACACACACACACACACACACACATACACACACACATACTTACACACACAAACACGAAAATGTAGGTTAATATATAAAAGAGAAAAAATAGAATTGATTCCATGCAACTTTTTATAATATTAAAATTGACATTTTAATAAAATCAGAAATTGGAAAACTGTAAATCCAGCCAAGTGGTCTCTAAGATATGTGGTTAATTGTATTTTTTTGAATATCATGGCCTGCTGTTTCCTCAGAGAGAGCATGTGAGTGGGGTGGAGCCAGTGCCAGTGCAACCATGAAGCTGCCCAATACCCTTCTGATGAGTACACCAGGGGTTGGAACTATCACACTAGGTAAAGAGCTTGCATCAAGAACAGGACTGACATACATTAATGTGATCAATTTAGTATAAGAAGGACAGATATATTATGGCTTTTTTTAACGTTAATATATTTTTTAAAATTTATTTTTGTTTTTATCTTTTATTTCTTTTTTATTCCTTTGCATTGTTCTTTTTACTTTTTTCTTTCGTTTTATTATTGTTTTAATATTTTAGACGCAAATGCCAGAACACAAATAGAAGACAGAGAAAAGAACAAAAAGCATGTCATAAACTTAAATATTCCAACTTAAATACAAAGCTAAAAAGTAAAAGAAAAAAAGCGTGTCATATACATAGCAGGACATGAGAGGATTCAAATTATGTAACAATAAATTTTCATTTAAGGAAGACTGTATGATAAATAATAGCTGTGTTGAAAATTGTCCATCTTTGTTTCTTGTGAGTTCTTTTGGTCTGTGCTGGGTGCATTTTCACTTTCCTTCTTTTTTCCCCTCTCCTCCACCTCCCAGAAGGTTCAAAAAATCATTTAGATATGTTTTTCTTAACTCTAGATACACACACACACACACACACACGCATATATATATATATATATATATATATATATATGTATATATATATATATACTATATATGTATATATATACAGACATATACTTCCCCAAACATATTCTACTTCGGATCTTTCCTTTTTTTTTGTTTATGTATATCTCTTGTTTCCTGTCCCTCCTGCCGCCTCTACTTTACTTCTAACCACTATCTTGCCCTCCTATTACTTGCTTACCTCCCTCCAAGGATCCCTCCCCTATACCATTCCCATAAATCTAAACACCCTTCTATACCTCAATTTTACCTATTCCCTCCCCCCTCTAAAGATTCCTCCCTTATCCTTTCACCCCTCCCTATGCCCCTACCATTTGTTTCTTCTGAATTTAGAAGAATTTTATACTTTTCTAAATATATATGTGTTATTCCCTTTTGAACCCATTCCCAGTGAAAGTAAGTTGCCAGAACTACCAGTCCTTCTTGCCTATCTAATACCTCCATATGGATTCTTCCCCTTGTACCCATTTGTATAGAATAATTAATCTTTTTAGCTGTTTCTGAATTGTTTTCCTTTTAAAATTCATATCCTACTCAGGTTTTCCCCACCTTACTTATGAGCTACCCAATTAATAATGAGAATATTAGACAAACATTTTACATTGTATGTATATTGTATGTATATATGTATACACCCAAACACATACACACAAAAATATGTGTATATATACATATATGAAATATAATATATCAGATATGATATTGTATTTAATACATTAAATACAATATCATATCTGATATATTAATATTTAATACATATTAAAACATAAACAGTTTTTTTCTTACAAATCCCTTATAGTCAGTCTTTGGTATGTATCTTATACTTCACTTGGTTCTTCTATGTCAAATCTTCTATTAAATTCAGGAATTTTTAAAACAAAGTCTTTAAACAAAAGAACAAAGTTCTTTTTCTCATTCAGGATGATAATTAATCTTTCAAGGTATGATATTTTGTCTGGAGACCCAATTCTTTTGCTCCTCTATACAGTATGTTACAATAACTCTGGTCCTTTAATATCTCTGCTGCTTGGTCTTGAGTCTAATTCTGGCACCACCATATTTTACTTGTTTTAATCTTGATACTTTTATGTTTTATCCTTGGGCAGGTGTTTTTGGAATTTGACTGTGATATTCCTATGAGTACTCCTCATAGATTCTCTTTTAAGTGGTGGTCAATGGGTTTTTTTCTCTTTCTACTTTTCTCCTTGTTTTTATGCTTCAAGACCATTTTCTTTATTTCTTGTGTTATTATGTCATAATTTCTTTTTGATCATAACTTATATTAGTCACATTATTTATATTTTCTTTTCTTGATGTACGCTCCAAATCTGTAGTTGTTTTTATAAGATGTCTGACTTGCTCATCTATTTTTTTCATTATTCTTATTTTGGTTAACTATATCTTCAATTCTTACAATTTCACTGCTTTCACTTTGCCCAACTCTAATTTTCAAAGTGTCATTTTCTTAAGATTCTGAATTCTTTTTCTAATTGGTTGACTTTTCTTTCATAACTTTCTCATTTTTTTTGGGTTATTCTTATTTTTTTGTTTAGTTTTTCCTCCATTTCTGTCATTTTGTGTTTAAACGCTTTTTAAATTCTTTCAAGAATTCATTTTGGGTAAGTGAGCATTGGACAACTCTTTGGGAATTTCTTTACTCCAATATTGTCCCCTAAAGATGAACCCTCATCATCTCTATTCCCATAAAAGTTTTCAATGGTTGGATTCTTTCTCCTTTGCTGGGCACTTTTTGTGGTAATAGCTTACTTTTTTTCAATCACCTCTAGCCCTGGGGTATGAGAGATGGTACCTCTTGCCCAAGTTCTTCCCTCCTTCCTGGAATCAAAGTCAAATCCTCAATCTCCTGTAAGTACCCACAGCCAGAGGCATTCAGCTTCACTGTTTCTGCACTCACTGAATCTGTGCTAGATCCTTCTCTTCCCCCACACTCTCTCCCTCTGCCTTTGTAGCAGAGTTGTGTCTGGTGATCCATATCAGTAGAGGTTTTCAAAACATTCTTGGGCTCAAATGCCCAACTCCCCTAACTGTCCCTGGAATGAAATTTCCTGAGGGCTCAGGCAGCCTCTCAAACCAACTAACCCCAGGACTTGCCATATGTTTAAAAAGAGTTTGTTGTCAAAATGGACCCGAACCTGGAGGTGTTTAATCTAAACAGGGACCAAACCTCATCCTGGGATTTTTTCTCCAAATCCCCTCAAATTTTCCCATGAAGAATCCATTTTACCCCTATTCTGATTTATTTCCACCCACAATTTGTTCACCCTAAAGTGAACAACTCTTTTTTAACACTTTTAAACTCTTTAACTCTTTTTTTCTGGGGGGAAATCTTGAGAGCCTGAGGTTTTCTGTCCTACTCAGCCATCTTCTCAGATTCCTCTTATATGATGGATTTGGTGAAGAATATGAATGCTACATTCTGGATGAAGAAAGGGTAACTGATGAATTAGAAAATAAAATGAAAGAAGGTGGAGTTATGGTTGGTTACTATGGCTGTGACTTATTCCCTGAATGATGATTTCATAGTACTTTTACGGCTTTTGTGCTTCAAATGGATAATTCTGTATTACATACAAGATTTGAAAAGAGGGGATATAGCGTACAGAAATTATGGGATAATATTCAGTATGAAATTTTCCAAAATTTTTATGAAGTAGTCATAGCCTCCTACAATCATGGAATAGTACATAGGCTTCCCAACAATATACCAGAGAATTAGAGAATAATTTAGATCAGACAATGAAATGGATTGAGCAAGGGATAAAAGATAATAATTAAACCATGAGTGAAAAGCATAGACTTTTAAGTTTTTCCACATTATGATTAGAGATTATTTTGATGACTTCTCCTTGCCCATGCAGTACAAATCAAGACAACTTACACTGAATTTT
The DNA here is from genome assembly GCA_023548195.1 of Bettongia penicillata ogilbyi. NCBI lineage: Eukaryota > Metazoa > Chordata > Mammalia > Diprotodontia > Potoroidae > Bettongia > Bettongia penicillata. Next base: position 1,442,468 of record JAJHZJ010000293.1, on the reverse strand, counting down.
ACTATACTGGATTGTGTTGTAGAAGTAGCAGGTGGACAATATATAATACTGAGTTATACTAACTTTTTTTCCTCCATGAGAAAGCTCAAAACCACCAAATACAATGAATAAGATATATAGAACTTTTAAAGTTAAATATATTCAGCATTCTAATTTATTTTGGTTAACTGCTAAATTTGAGAAAATAGTTGGAAATCTTTAATACCGACATGCAAAAGAAAATGAAGGGTAGAACTGCTGACTTATAAACAAAAGAGTCTGAGGATAAAGCATAAACATTACATTAAAAATATCATGTAATTCCCTTGTGGCTTTATTAACCGTATTAAATGCCACTGATTACATTATGATCTTGAGAGTACAACAGAATAAAACATTTTAAAAAATATAACTTAGTAATACCTTATAGTTGAGATTGCACTAGTAAGAAAACTTTTGTTAGTCCTTTTCTGTTCAGTGTGATAATAGGATATAGTGATCATTACCATTACTGTGGGAAAGAATAGGCATTTTGATGTCATATCTAAAATTATTTCTAAGAAAAAAATAAGATACAGGAAAAATATGCTTCTGAGTAGTAGCAGCATGACAAAAATGACAAGCAATTTAATTATAAATACACTGAAATGCTCCTCATATGTGTTTTCTATGTTAATTCATCATTATTTTAATATTTTCTTACCTCTGCCATCCTTTTCCCCTGGAAGTCATGAAATACAAGCCATAAAATAGGGTTAATTTAAATTCCTTTAAAGAGGTGCTATTGAAAACTATGTTGCATGGTTGTATTCTAAAATTTTCATAAGGTTTCCTTTTTATGTGTTGGTCTTAGAAAGGCTATGTGTAATCTCAGAAAAGAGGCACTATAGAAATAAATGAAAGGGAACTCAGAAGCCATAAAGTCTGACCACTTCATTTTAAAGTTAATATTACTGAGGTTCAGAGACATTAAGTGACAGTTCAAATTTGCACAAATGTTAAAACTCCTATAATTTGTGACCTAAAGTTGTTTCCACTCTATCATAAGGAGGAGGTACAAGATTAGATTATGAAAAGACTAGGTCAAAGGTCCTCCAAGAGGTGGTATCTGCAATAGGTGCAATGTTTTAATATGATGTGGAGACCATGAAATGAAGAAGGTGCAATATTTTAATAATTTCTCCCTATGATCTTTATCCTCATCCTGAACACCATTATTCAGACTCAAGGTAGTGCAAGAACAGTTCACAAACACAAAAGATCATATAAAGAATGCTACTTTGATGCCTAAGTATAATCTTGAAACAGAGCTCCAGAATTAATGCATAATATAGTTAATAACAATTCTATAAAATAAAGATTCAATTGCCTTTTGTCAGTGGAAGAACATCCATAAATTTTTCATTGTTGATTATCTAGATTAGCAATTAATATATACTGATTGATTTATTGATTAATTCTGGATTGGTATGGGATTCTCATTTAGAGATTGTGGGTCTCAATATGACTCTTTTGCCCTGCACTTGAATAGTCCTTATAACATGATTTAGACATGAGGAATATAGAAAATTATCGATGAGCTGACAATAAAAGAGGAAAAATTGAAAGTGTTCTATAATATCAGCAATACTCAATAAAAAAAGTATTTTGTGAAAATACTGATGTGCACTCATTTCTGTTTCTAGAGCCCATGTACATTAAATTAAGAATTTCAGAAAAAGGGCTTCCAGGACCCAAGATGAAGAAGTAAACACTAAATTTCTGTAACTCTTCCAAACTGACTTCCAAACAACCATCAAATAGCACTCCAGAACAAATCCTGAAACAACAGAATCAGCAAAAATAAGGGGTAACGTTTACCTCAAGAAACTTTGAAGAACTGCATTCACTGGCAAAAAGGGAACACATTCCAGGACAAGAAGTATCTGAGCAAGCCAGCAGCAAGTACTAACACAGTAAACCAACACTTCAGCAAACCATGGGAGACCCTGAGTCCCAGTGTGGTGGAGCAGGGAAACACAAAAAAATGGGAATCTTATATGCTTCAGCATAGTCAGGGGAACAAGCATACTCCAACTCTAAGAATACCACATGATTCAGCATGTGTGTTCATCCTTCATTACCGAATAAGACCGTGCCATCAGAGAAATAATGACATGACTTGCCCTTGACTGGTTTGAGTGAAGGAGGGCTGTGCCAGTCACCAGCCTCACTTCTCCTCCAGAGACATCTGAATCCCATGACCAGATATTCATCAGGATGACTGGAGATGACCCAGGATGAGGCAATTGGGGTAAGTGACTTACCCAAGATCACAGAGCTAGTGAGTGTCAAGTGTCTGAGGTGAGATTTGAACTCAGATGCTCCTGCCTCTTGCACTGGTGTTTTATCTACTGTACCACCTAGATGCCCCACTGTCATGAGTATACCTGTGGGAAATGCTGAGGATGAAAATTAGCCCTAGACAGTTTTGGGGAGCAGCAGGCAGGACCAAAATCAGAAGCTTTGCTAAGAAGGATGAGGATCTGAACAGTTTGGAGACAGCCCAAAACTCCTTTGCACTCCTGAAAACTTGCAACTGAAAACCTGAAAGGATGGGGAGCTTATTTTATAGAGGACAGAACTGATGTAGAGACATGATATGATTTTGTGTTGGTCACTGGGCATTAGGGATGAAAGGCAGCACAAGGTCATTCAGTTTACCCTTCTTGTTTCACAGAAGGCCAAGCAGAGGCCCCGAGGGGAATGGTTGCCCCAAGGCTAACCTGAGACATAGGGCAGCGTCCTGTCTCCAAAGTCACCTTGCTGTCCCTCAGTCGCCAGTCCTTGAGGAGACTGTTGCAGCTCTGGTCACAACTGATGGGTGTTGGGTTATGGGAGTGGGCATGACGGAACCTCAGTGGCTCTTTTGTGTGAACGCAACCATTACCAACGCTCACAAATCCTTGAAGCCACAGGCAAACAGGCATCCTCCAGTGGCCAGACAACTATGTGCTTCAGAGTAACCCCAGGGAAACAGAGAAAGACCCCACCAACCTCAGCACATGCCAGACACCAGTGACTTTTTCATCCTTTCCCTTTTCTTGACTCCATGCTATTGTCCATTTAAATTTAGTCTCTAAATCTACCTTCCAGTATACCATGCATCCTACCCTTAAATAGGTTAATTGAAATAAGGCTTAACTTTGCTGGACCCAATAATCTAATTTTCACTCTCCTGCTTAGGAAAAGGGTATAATTACGGTTGGAATAAGTAATTTCATTTTTTCCTGGGAAAATAAAATGCGTATTTATTAATTGGTTTTCCTTCATGTTATCATAATGATAAGGATTAATTCTAGAAAGGTCAAAAATTGGATCCAAAGGATGATCAAGAAGTAACCAGGAGAGAGCCGGCATGAGAGGAAGGAGGAAAGAAGGAAGGATTGTTTTTTCTAATTCCAGTTTCCCTTCTTAGTTTCATTCCTAGAACTTCAACTGACTACTGACCTATGGGCATCTGAATCTGAGAATGTTAATAAATAAATGCCTGTGTGTATACACATATATGTGCGAATGTATACATTTTGGTATTTATGAGTATATATGGATAAGTGCATATATACTATATACTTAGTCATATATAGAAAAGATATATGTAATATATAATAATATGTAAAATATAAGTAATATATAATAGTATATGTATATTCACACACATAATTACCTTTCCACAAATCTGTAACAGCTTCCATTCTGAAATTACCTATTAAAGTTATGAGCACTGCTATGTTCACAATCATCTAGGTTAATAACCTTGGTGTTATACTCAATTTCCCATGTTGCCTCACTCTGCATATTCCCATGTATTGCCAAATTCTGTTATTTTTAAAATAAAATGACTCACTATAGATGGGGGAGTGCGATTTACAAATGCTATGGAACATTATTGTGCAGTGCACATAAATACCTAATAAGAATTCAACAGAAAGATGAGATGATTTGTATGTATTGATATGGAGCGAAATAAGAAAAATAGGGATTTAAAACTATTATTTTTAGTTGTAGTAGTAATAGTAGTAGTATAACAAGCCTAGTATTTATTTGTTCTTGAAGTACTGAAACATCTAGAAGTATATTATTTAATATGGATATATGTATACACACAAATTGACTACAATAATTTTAATGAGAGCATAATTAAAATGCATCATTACACTGAGAATCTAAAAATCTAAAATATTGTTTATGTATTTTATTTCTGATTCTCCACTACTTTACAGAATGGCACTAAAGTATTTTGGTATAAATTTAAATTTTTTTACATTAGGTTGTGTGCTACATATATTTGGGACAGCTAAGTGATGCTGTGAATAGAGACAAGTGTTCAGATCTTACCTCACATGCTTAGTAGTTGTGGTTCCCTGGGCAAGTCATTTAACCAAAAAAGAAAAAGGAAAAACCACAACAGTATTTTTTCCAAGAAAATCTTATGGACAATTGGTCCACAGAGTAAAGAAGAGGGGTACATGACTAAAGAACTGAACAGCAAGAACTTCAATATGTGTGTGTGTGTGTGTGTGATTACATAGTCATCCCATAGAAGTCTCCAACACTACATGTACAAAATAAAACTCATGACCTTTTCCTAATTTGGAAATTCTCTTAATTCTAACAAAAGAATAATATTACAAACTTAGCATGATCTTCAATTTATCACTCTCCTTACCATCCACAGTTGGTCACCTGATATTGCTTCTACAGTGTAACTTCATGACATATCTGATATTCACATCCTTTTTTCCTGGTGAAAGAATGTGAATACTTCAATCATTTTTCTTGTCTGCCCTATATTTGTATTTAACAAAAAGAATTCAACCAAACCAAACACATTTGTTCTCCTTAAGCCAGGTAGCCAAGTTCCCCAAAGAACAATAATAAAATAAAATGGGATTTCCAAAGACAGGAGGCATATGTAATGAAATCCGTTCTATCTTCTAAAATAAATTCTAAATAACATAACTCCTAATTTAACATATAAAATACATAAAGTGAGATTCCATTGGAATCAAAAAGGCTTTTTATAACCAACAAATGCTACATTTTTATCTTTAATATTTTCATTTTTATTGAATTCATTAAATATTTTCTAATTATGTGTAAAAAAAACAATTTAATTTTTTAAATTCTGAAATATTTCTCTCCCACCCATCTCTACTCTCTCATTGAGAAAGTAATGCATTCTAATTGTAATTATAAATACGAGGTCATGTAAAACATATTTCACTACTAGTCATATAATTAAGGAAAATACAAATAAAACAAGATAATAAGAAAAGAAAGCTTAAAAATATGCTGCAATCTATATTCATAGTTGGCCATTTCTCTCTTTGTAGGAGGATAACATTTGAATTATGTGTCCTTTGGAATTGTCTTAGATCATTGCCTTGATCATAATAGTCAAGTCTTTCAAAGTTGATCATCATTTAAATATTTCTGCTTTTGTGTATATTCTTCTGCTCCTACTCACTTCACTTTGCATGAGTTCATATAAGTCTTCACAGGTTTTTATGAAGTCATCCTGATCATCATTTCTTATGAAACAATAGGATTCCATCAAAATCATATGCAAAAACTTGTTCAGGTATTTCCCTAATGCATGGGCATCACCTTAATTTTTAGTGCTTTGCCATGACAAAAAGAGATCTTGTAAATACTTTGTACAAACAGGTCCTATTTTCCATTTTAAAAATCTCTTTGGGATGGGGGCGGCACCAAGATGGTGGAGTAGAAAGACACAAATATGCAGGGTCTTCCCACACAGCCCATAAAATATCTGTAGAGAGGGACTCTCAACAAATTTTGGAGCAGCAGAAGTGGAGAACAACAGAGTAGAGATTTCCAGCCAAGGGTGACCTGAAAGATCCACAGGAAACATTGGTTGCACCAGTCATGGAGCAGAGCACAGAGCCCAACCCAGCCTAACCTTGGTCATGCCACAAAAAGCAACGAGACTCTGGGAGGAGGAAACCTCGGGGGTGGAATCTCCAGCTGTAGCAGCAGGTCCTCAGATCCCTCAAATCACAGGCACCAAAGGTCAGTGACAGGGTTTTTTCAGCTGGGCATGGAGGAAGAAGGGCCTTCCCTTAGCTCCAACCTTAGGCAGCAGCCACAGAGGTCACATTGGGCAGGAAGCAGCAGTTCTCACAGCAGACCCTACCTCCATCAGCCCACATACATAGCTGGATCATAAAACCCTTGGGGGGACTGAAGAGCTGAGTCTTGCCGTGGCCCTGGGTGGAGGTGGTAGGGGAGCTGATCTTTATCTCACACTGAATGGCAGCCCTGCCCATGGAGGTTTTCTGAATCGAAGCCCCAAGTGCTGGCTTGGAGGAACTGGAGGCCAAGTGGTTGTGGAGAGGTAACTACTAAAATTCCAGACACAAAAATCTCTCTCTGCTTCCAGATCAGTGTATATGCTGGACTGTACCACCTTGGAGGAACTGAGATATTACAGATTCTCAGAGTATACCTTACTCTTGACAAAGGACCCAAAAGTCAAGTAACTGATGGGGAAAATGACCAAAAAAAGGGGAAAAAATAAGACCACAGAAGGTTACTTTCTTGGTGAACAGATATCTTTTCCCATCCTTTCAGATGAGGAAGAACAATGCTTACCACTAGGGAAAGATATAAAAGTCAAGGATTCTGTATCCCAAACATTCAAAATAAATATTCAATGATCTCAGGCCACTGAAGAGCTCAAAATGGATTTTGAAAGTCAAGTAAGAGAGGTGGAGGAAAAACGAGGAAGAGAAATGAGATGCAAGAAAAGCAAGAAAGCGGGTCAACACCTTGCTAAAGAGACCCCCCCCAAAAAAAAAAAACCCCCGAAGAAAATAAAATCTTTAAAAATAGTCTAAACTCAATTGGCAAAAGAGGTTCAAAAAGCCAATGAGGGGAAGAGTGCTTTAAAAAGCAGAATTAGCCAAAAGGAAAAGGAAGTTCAAAAGCTCACTAAAGAAAATAGCTCTTTCAAAATTAGAATGGAATAGATGGAGGCTAATGACTTTATGAGAAACCAAGAAATCACCAAACAAAACCAAATGAAAAAATGGAAGAGAATGTGAAATATCTCACGGGAAAAACAACTGACCTGGAAAATAGATCCAGGAGAGACAATTTAAAAATTATGGGACTATCTGAAAGCCAGGATCAAAAAAAGAGCCTAGACGTCATCTTTCATGAAATTTCAAGGAAAACTGCCCTGATATTCTAGAACCAGCGGACAAAATAAACATTGAAAGAATCCACCAATCACCTCCTGAAAGAGATCCAAAAAGAGATACTCCTAGGAACATTGTGGCCAAATATCTAATTTCCCAGGTCAAGGAGAAAATATTGCAAGCAGCTAGAAAGAAACAATTCAAGTATTGTGGAAATACAATCAGGATCTAGCAGCTTCTACATTAAGAGATGGAAGGGCATAGAATATGATATTCCAGAAATCAAAGGGACTAGGACTAAAATCAAGAATCACCTATCCAGCAAAACTGAGTATAATACTTCCAGGGAAAAAAATGGTCTTTGAATGAAATCGAGGACTTTCAAGCATTCTTGATGAAAAGGCCAGAGCTGAAAATAAAATTTGACTTTCAAACACAAGAATGAAGACAAGCATGAAAAGGTAAACAGCAAAGAGAAATCATAAGGGACTTACCAAATGTGAACTGTTTACATTGCTTCACGGAAAGACAATATTTGTAACTCTTGAGAACTTTTTTCAGTAGATGGGTAGTTGGTGGGATTACACACACACACACACACACACACACACACAGACATACACACACAGAGAGCACAGGCTGAATATAATAGTATGGGATCATATCTTTAAAAAAATGAAATTTAGCAATGAGAGAGAAATATATTGGGATCTCCGGAGAAAGGGAGAAATTATCTCTTATAAAAGAAGCAAGTGAATGACTTTTCAGAGGAGGGACAAAGTAGGGAGTTGAGAGAAAAAACATGAAGCTTACTCTCATCACATTTGACTAAAGGAAGGAATAAAATGCACACTCATTTTGGTATGAAAACCTATCTTACAATACAGGAAAGTGGGGGAGAAGGGGATAAGCAGGGTAGGAGAAATGATATAAGGGGGGGATAATAGGAGGAGGGAGTAATTAGAAGTCAACACTCTTGGGGAGAGATAGGATCAAAAGGGAGAAGAGAAGAAATGGGAGGCAGGACAGGATGGAGAGAAATATAGTTAGTTTTACACAACATGAATATTATGGAAGTCATTTGCAAAACTACACAGATATGGCCTATATTGAATTGCTTGCCTTCCCAAAGGAAATAGGTGGGGGGGGACGGATGAAGAGAAGTTGGTGGTGAACGTTTTAAGAACAATTGTTGAGTATTGTTCTTGCAAATAGGAAATAAGAAATCCAGGTTATGGGTTATGGAAATTTATCTTGCCCTACAGGACAAAAGAGAAGATGGGGATAAGGGAAGGGAAGGATGTTAGAAAGGAGGGCAGATTGGTGATAGGGGTAATTAGAATGCTTGGAACTTTGGGGTGGGGGCAGGGAAGAAATGGGGAGAAAATTTGGAACCCAAAAAGTTTTTTGGAAATGAATGCTGAAAACTTAAATAAATAAATTTTAAAAAATAAAATAAAAATTTATTAGGGATACAGACCTAGCGGGAGTATTGCTGAGTCAAAGGTTGTGTATAGTTTCAGTCTTTTGCATATAATCCTAAATTGTACTCCAGCTTGGTTGGACCAGTTCACAACTCCACCAAAAGTGCATTAGTATCTCAATTTTTCAACAACTTGTAAGGCCAAGCAAAGTAGATACTTTTGCTGATTTTATTATACTAAAAGTCCCTGTAATTGAATAATGTGATTGAAGAATATCTTCCCCACACTTTGAATAATTCTGCTTTTCTGTATTTGAACTATTAGGTTTTGATAACCAAATACTTGGCCAATTTTCACAAAGGTGCCACTTACAACTGACAAAATTGTGTACTCTCTTCTATTCCCATTCACTTTTCCCCAGAGAATTAGAATTTCTAGATTGTTAGAAATTCAATTCATCTCCTTGATTTTTCCTTCTTTGTTTTGCATTTAAATTTATATAGCTCTGAAACGGGCAAGTTGAAGTCTTTGACCAATTTAATTGTAACTGTCTATTTACTCCTGAAATTTATTTAACAATTTTTGATTCTAAGAACTTGGATATTTTAGCATTTATTGTGTATATGTTTGTTAGTGATATTATTTCATTGTCTAGGATTATTTTTAACAAGATATAGCTTCCCTGACTATCTTTTAAAATTAGGTTATTTTTTCTTTTGTTTTGACTGAGATCATGACTGCTACTGCTGCCTTTTTTACTTCAGTTGAAACATAGTCAATTTTGCTCAAATCACTTATTTTAACTTTTATGTGAATCTCTCTTTCAAGTGTGTTTTTTGTAAATGAAATATTGCTAGATTCTGGTTTCTAATTTATTCTTCTAGTCACTTTATCCCATTCACAGTGATATTTATGATCTCTAACTAATTTCTATTTTTTTATCCTGCTCTCTTTTTTCATCCTTTCCCTTCTCTACAACCATTTTGCTTCTGGCAACTGCCTTCTTTTACTTAACCTCGCTTTCATCACCTCCTCCTTTTGCTACCTCTTTCTCCATCTTAATTCTATGTTGAGTGAGATAAAATGTCACTTACCAATTAAATACACACAATACACACACACATATATATTATATCATATCATATTATATTATATATAATTTTCCCATTTTGAAATAATTTAGAGCTGGGTGAGGTTCAAGTATTGCCCCAAATACCTACCATTTTTCTCGGGAATGTAAAACCTGAAAGGGAATAAGTGAGCCTTCCTTTCATTGAATTTGGCTTCAGGAGGGAGTAACATACACACCCAATTGGGTGCAAATCTTTATCTTACTGTACTTGAAAGCAGGGGGAAAAGGATAAAAGACGGGGGGGATAATAGAAGGGATGATAGACTGGGGGAAGTTCTAATTAGAAGAAAACATTTTGGTAGAGGGGCACGTCAAAGGAGAGAATAGAATAAATGGAGGCCGGGGCAGGATAGAAAGAAATAGAGTTAGTCTTTCAGAACATTATTGTTATAAAGGTCTTTTGCATGACTATACATGTATAACCTATATTGAATTGCTTGCCTTCTCAATGGGGGTGGTTGGGAAAGGGAGAAGGGAAAGAATGTGGAATTCAAAGCTTTCAAAATGAATGTTAGAGGTTGGTTTTACATGCAATGAGGAAATAAGATATATGTCCAATAAGGTATAGAAATTTATCTTATCCTACAGGAAAATAGAAAGAAAGTGAATGAGGGGAAATGATAGAAGGGAGGGTAGATAGGAGGAAAGGGCAATCAGAATGCATATTGTACTGGGGTGGGAAAAGGGGGAGATGGGGAGAAATTTGAAATTCAAAATTTTGTGCTAGTAAATGTTGAAAACAGAAAGTAAATACATTTATTTTAAAAAATAAAAGTAAAATTCTTAGAAGATGCATGTAACATTTTCCCATATAGAGAGGCACACAGTTTAACCTTATGTATTATTTTATTTCTTTCCTGTCTTTTTATCCTTCTCTTGAGACTTGTATTTTTAAGTCAAATTTTCTATTCCATTATGGTCTTTTCTTTTGGTGATTTCTTGTTGTAATCTTAATTACATTGACCTCTAGAATACTGTATTTCAAGTCCTCTGCTCCTTTAACATGATAGCTGTACAATCTTGTGTGATCCTGACTGTGGCTCCATGGTACTTTAATTTTCTTTCATATGTATTAATAAAAAATTTTCCATTTAACCTGTGACTATTGGAATTTGGCTACAAAATTACTGGGAATTTTCATTTTGAGATCTCTTTCAGTTGGTGACAAGTGGATTCTTTCAATTTCTATTTTCCCATGTGGTTATGGAATATTGATGTAATTTTCCATGATAATTTCTTGAAATGTGATGCCTAGGCTCTTTCTTTCAGTCCAATAATTCTTTAATTATCTGTCCCCTATCTATACCTATATTTATGTCTATATCATCTATAGGTATAAATTCAATTGAATGTATTTTTAGTTTTCAGAATTCACTTCCACAAGATTGAGTTTCAAAGTTTCTCCCCATATCTCTCTTCCCCCACCCAAGAGAGCATGTAAAGTGATATATGCTCAACATGTACATTCATAGTAAACTTATTTTCACATTAGTCATGTTGTATAGAAGAATTAGAATGAATGGGAGAAAACATAAGAAGGAAGAAAGAGAGAGAGAGAGAGAGAGAGAGAGAGAGAGAGAGAGAGAGAGAGAGAGAGAGAGAGAGAGAGAGCAAATAGTTTGTTTCCATCTGCATTCAGATGCCAAAGTTCATTTTGTGGATGTAGACAGCATTTTCTTTTGGGGCTGTCTCAAATCCTTGCATTGCTAAGAAGAGACAAGTCTATCAAAGTCAGTCATCATATAATGTGGCTATTACTATATGCAATGCTTTCCTTCTGCTCATTTCACACTGGATCAGTTCATGTAATTCTTTCTAGGTTTTTTTGAAGCTCATCTGCTCATCATTTCTTATAGCATAATAGTATTTAATGATTCTCATATACTACAATTTGTTGAGTCATTCCCTAACTGATGGGCAACCCCTCAATTTTCAATTCTTTACTACCACAAAAAGAGCTTTTATACATATTTTTGTACATGTAGGTCCTTTTTCCATTTGTATGATCTCCTTGGGATACAGAAGTAGGGGTGGTATTGATGGGTCAAAGGGAATGCACATTTTTATAGTCCTTTGGCCACAGTATTATATTGCTGTCCAGGATGGTTGGATCAGTTCACAATTCCACCAAGAATGCATTAATGTTCCTATTTTACCAGATCTCCAACATTTATCATTTTTTTCTCTTTTGTCTTGTTAGCTAAACTGATAGGTGTGATGTGGTACCCAAGAGCTTTTTGATTTGCATCCCTCTAATCAATAATGGTTTAGAGCATTTTTTCATATGAATCCCAATAGTTTTAATTTCTTCATCTGAAAACTGCCTGTTCATACCTTTTGACCATTTATCAATTGAGGAATGACTTGTATTCTTACAAATTTTACTCAACTCTCTAATATTTTAGGAATGAGATTTTATCAGAGACATTGGTTATAAAAATTCTTTCCTAGTTTTTTGCTTCTTCTTTCCTAATCTTCATTCCACTGACTTTGTGCAAAAAAATTTCAATTTAATGTAATCAAAATTATCCATTTTGCTTTTCATAATGTTCTCTATCTCATACATACATATCTGTATATATGTACATATATGCATATATATATATATGCTAAGATATTTCAAATTTATTGTTTCATGATGTGTCAGGAAATGATTACCTTCTACTTACTCTATTCTACCTTTTAAGTAATTATTTTCTACAGTGATCTTTTTAAACTATTTCCATTTGGCCCATTCTTCATTTTAAGGAGTTTTTTCATCAGGTAAATTTTGTATCTTTTCCTCTTTTTTTTAACCAATTCTATTTTGAGATGTTATTTTCTTCAATGTTAGTGTGCCTCTTTTATTGGGCTGTTAATTCCCCCTTCATAATTTTTGTCTTGTCTTTGTTTCCATTTGTTTATCTAACTTTTCTTCTCTGCCTCTTATTTGATTTTGGAAATAAGTTTTTATCTCTTATAATTCTTGTTGGTCTTGTGTTCAATTCACATCTCTTGTTAGATGCATTGCTCATAGCTGTTTTGATTTCATTGTCTTCTTTTGAGTTTGTGTCTTGCTATTTCCTGTCACCATAGTAGATTTTTATGATCAGATTTTCCCCCTCCCTAATTTTACACAATATTTTTGATCATTATATTAATTTGGGATCTGCTGTTAACATGAGGAAATTTCAGTGTTTTCATATTGCTGTTTTCAGAGGTAGTGCTGGGTATTGGAATCAGTGGTGCTTCCAATATGGTGTGATATGAGGATAGGTATGGTCATTGCTTCTTTGGTCTACAATCTTATCTTTACCCAAGAAAGGTCCCTAATCCTCTGACATTGTAATGATTACTTCTCCTCAGGATCCATCTTCTCTTGGGACTGGAAAAAAATATTGTTCCTCAGAGTCCTTGAACCCCTGAGGTCAAAAGTGTTACTGCCTCTCATTTTGTCTTCACCAAAAATTTTCCTCGCTCTCCTTGAATGGTGACTAAGAAGTTTGTATAGGCAATGGGTTTACCAAATAGCTTCTATTCTTGCATTCTGTGGTAGAGTGGTATACTCTCTAATCTCTTTCTGACCAATCACCAGGTTTCCTTACCATTTCTGTTTTGTGAGCTCCAGTAGCTACTGCTGCTCCTCTCTCTGCAGCCTATTCCCATCATCCACATGGACTTGAATGGTTGAACTAAGTTCTGCCAGGCTTCCCAGAATTTGAAGAAGTGTGAACAAAACATTTTACAGATTAGTTTTACAGATATATTTGGCAGTATATCCAACATCTTACCTAAAACTAAAATACTGAAGTCTGAGCTTTTTATTAGATCTTAAATTACATTGTTTATGATTTTATAGAAAATAAAATTATACATTCTCTTCACATATCTACCAGCATAATCAAAACACTACAACATAATGTCCTTTTCTGTTTTTTTTTTTTTTTTTTTTTTGCGGGGGGCAGGGGAAGATCACACATATGCACAGGAACACACAATAATTACATATATTTTGTAATTGCTATAAGTTTAAAACTATGGTGCTATAAATATGTCATACAATATTCAACATTACCCATTGGGGCCTCCAAAAAATCATTATTTACAACTGGGATGTAGCAAAGATTCCTCCCCGCCCTTTACATGTATGTAAGCATTTCTCACATCCATTATAGTTCTTTTAAATCACTACCTAAGACAATATTTATTTAGCAGGGGTAGGTAAAAGATGGTGGGAAAAACCCAGTTATTTACAAATATGGGCATAAATCTAATTTAAGGAAAAAAATTTTTACCCTAAAGTACAAAGACTTTGCCTCAACTATCACCAAAAGTCTATTCATCTACTTGTTACTCCACTTGGAATTCAAGAATCTTGGAAGAATTTTGGAAAAGGGAAATACCTCAGAATTAATAAAATACAAATTCTTGGTATACAGGAATCTCAATGACATTAACAAGTAGTCATCAAGGATTGTCTTGAAAGTCACAATTGAGGAAGTCACAGTCATCCCAAAAAGCCAATTTTGCCTTTTGATAGCTTTAATTAAAATAAATTTTCTACTCACATCGTATGTGTATGAAATGTATCATATATATATATGATATATGTACATATACATATATATGTATATATACATATACATATATACTCACATATACATATATGTATGTACACACACACACATTTTTTTTTCATTGTTCCACGTTCTTGGAAAGGTGTATCCTTGGCCAAATAATCTACATTCAGTCTTAGAACAGGCATACTCAATGTTTGTTGTGTGTTATGGAATCCTTTACCTTTGAATAAATTGTTCTCTGACAATGACTTGCTTCTTATAGTCATAATAAAAAGGAATACTAAATGCAGGGGAAATACACATGCATTTTTTTCTATACAAGTTCAAACATACCATGAAATCAATCTTATGGAACCTAGGTATAAAGAGACCAAAATTTTAATTACCCACTCCCAAATAATTAGTGTAGGACATTTTATCTTAAAATGTATTTAGATCTTCTTAAAAACTGGATTGTCTAACTTAGTTTCCTTATCATCTGAGTAAAAAACATTTACAAAATGCAAAAGAGATTAATGTATACTTGGTTGGTGGATCATGATGGAAGTTTTATTCAGTTGAATCAAAGCAACATATTGTCATTACTTTTCATTGTTGAATATCCTCCTAAAATAGCTAAATAGTAAACAATCAATGCCCCCAAATGTTTATTTTTCCGCTCAATATTGAGCTAAACTGCTAAGGGACTGGCCTGAATCAAGTCCAACCTGGAATATGAGGCAATAATGAATGCTTCAAAAAAATTGAATAACTCTCTGGTCACCATTGATTCTTCTTTTTTCAAGCTAGATATCCCCAATTACTGTTCCCATTCCTTACTTAATAATAGTCTTCATGTGGACATGCTCTAACTCATCCTTGCTAAAACATAGTGTCCAAAATTGTCTGCTATGTTTTAGATTAGAATTAACTTTGAAGAATATAACAAAGTCAACTACTTCTTTCATTTCAAATGCTATGTATATTTTCCTTAATGCTGTCCAAAAGCAACGTACCTTCCATTTGCAATGTTGAGCTTGTAGTCCACCAAAATACCAGTCTGCTTCACAATATTATTTATCAAATTTTTCGCATTCAGTAGTTACTCATTTTTAAGTTAAATTTGTAGGGCTAAAAAACCTATTATTTAACGTATCATTCTGCTTTGAAGAATTTTTTTTAACGTGACGTTTATCCCATGAATTAGCTAACTTTGCAACATGTGTATTATCTGCAAAATTAATAGGCATACCATTTGCATGTAGTTGGGGTAATATTAAAATTTTTAACTCTGTATTATCTAGGACTAGGATAGCTTCTTGGATATTCCAAAAAATACATCCCTCCAATCTGTCAAGGATCCATTAATGGCCATTCTTTTGCATTATCATAAAGCTAGTTGTGAATATAATATCCTTCATAGACCTGTACATTTTTCCCTACAATGAAAGATAATGTAAATAATTTCTTCATAACTTGTATCATAATGCTTTCACAAAAGGAAAACATAGCAGTTTGGCAAAATTCGTTTTTCTTAAGCCTGACTTTTAGTGATCTTTATTTCCTTTTCTATAAATTTACAAAGTATCTATTAATTTTTTTTCCTAAAAATTTCCTGGTATTAAAGTCATGGCCACTGGCCTATAGTTGCCCTTTCCATTCTCTTCATTTTTCTGAAAGTCAAATTATTTTCCTGTTATAGCTGTTACTGTATATTTTACTTTGGTTGGTAAATACATATAAGCAATATTCCTTAGCAAAATTAATTTGCTTATTCCCATGAACAGAGGGATTGAACCTGTGATTTCATTGATAAGATGAATTCCTGATTGAGGAAAATCCCTCTACCAATATAGATTAGCATTTTCTTTGCACCATATGCAGTTGCAGGTCTTCATGACTCCAAGTTGAACTCTCTAACCTCATTAACACAACCTCTTATGTAAATAAATATCTACTTTAAGCATACCGCATTCCTGATGAAGAATTTATCTCTCATATTAAGCTGTACTTAAAACATTCAAATCATTTCATCAAATAATTGATACAACCATATGTCAATTTTTCTAATCTGTCTTTTAAAGTCTTACTGTTATTATTAGCAATTTACAAAACCCACATCTATTTCCCTAAGATCTTGAAGTTTTGCGTATACAAGGCAGTTCATAATATGACTAGTAAGAGTGTAGTCTTTGGTTCAGTCACAGATTGGATATTCTCATTTCATAGGAGGAAATTGACTACTCGGTGTCCTATGTATATATGAGAAGTGTCTAGAGTTAGTGAAATCTTCAAGAGAGAAGATGTGTACTTTCAAACTTTTTTCAGGTTCCTGAAGGAAGAAAGACCCTAGGAAGAAGCTATCATTTAGAAGAATTGTAACTTCAGTCCTGTCTCTATCTAATTCTACTACATATCCCCTTTGGTGAGATTCTCTGTCTCTGTCTCTGTCTCTGTCTATCTCTGTCTGCCTCTAACTCTGCTTCTGCTTTTTGTCTCTTTCTATCTCTGTGTCTGTGTCTTCTCTCTGTGTCTTCTCTCTCTCTCTCTCTCTCTCTCTCTCTCTCTCTCTCTCTCTCTCTCTCTCTCTCTCTCTCTCTCCCTCTGATTAAATTACATTACTAACCCCCAAAATGGGATCTCATTCATTCTGTATTTTTAATATATACTCTTCTACTGCATCTGCTTTCTGTTTGCTATTAATTTGAATAAATGAGGTCATTTGCTATTATTTGTGTGTGTTCATTATATAACTGGTATTTGATGAGAACGAAATCAAGTTTTAGACATACGGTTTGAAGCCTTCTATCTCCTTTAAAGCATGATTATCAGGAACTTAGGTTGAAGCTAAAAATTACTTCCACCAGACTAACAATATTTAAAGGAGCAGATAGACAAAATTCTACCATAATTCCTCCTTTTTTTTCTGAGAGCAAAAGGCCAACTTCTAACCCAACCTTCTGCTTTCTCTCCTATCAGGAATCAGTCTTCCTCAGAGAAACATCAGGGAAGGAGACACTAGAGATGTCTATCATTGCTTCCCTAAAAACCATATCTAGACAGACTTGTGTGACTAAATTGGCCAAACAACATCATTTACACATAAAACTTAAATTAACAATATTCTATATTACTTCTTGCAGCTTGTCATTGCATGAATCATGAATCACCTTATTTGATAAACCCTTTATGTCTAAATGTAAGATAAAATCTTAGGCCATGTTACAGAAAAATGCAATGCTAATATCACATGACCAAATATCTGCCTCAGCACCTCTAGGAAGCTAGACATTACAGTGGATAGAGTGTTAGACCTGAGTTCAGGAAACATGAGTTTAAATCTATCTTCAGATATTGATTAACTGTGTAACCCTGGACAAGTCACTTACCATTTTTCTACAGTAGATTCTTCAGCTGTAAAATGGGTTGCTGTGAAAATCATGTGACACAATATTTGCAAAGTGTTTGGAATATAGTAGGTGCTTTGTTTGAAAAAAAACAAGCACTTGTTTCTCTCTTTCCTCCCTACAGCAAAAGGTCCCTACACATCATTCTTTCCTTCTATTTCTGCTATGAACCCTCCCCCCTCTTCTCATAAAGTTTCCAGAGAGTTTTTTACTTTGTATTTGAACACATTTTTCTAAGGGAAGACAGAATATTCTCTCTTAAAGTTTGTTACCTTTTTTCTGATGGGGCAATGAGGAGGAAAAAAGGATGAGACAAAGAGAGAGATAGAGAGGCAGAAAGATATATAGAGATAGATATGTGTGTGTGTATGCATGTGTGTGTGTGTGTGTGAGAGAGAGAGAGGGGGGGGGGGGGAGGGGGGAGAGAGAGAGAGAGAGAGAGAGAGAGAGAGAGAGAGAGAGAGAGAGAGAGAGAGAGAGAGAGAGAGAGAGAGAGAAAGTGATGTTGGGGGAGAGAAATACCTAGGAATAATGAGGTTCTGAAGTTCTGAAGTTTAGGATTTTCTAGATCCTTTAATAAGTATTGATCTCACTACTTGGGTGAAGGTATATACTGTTCAAAGTTTCCACTTACTTGTAGGAAAGTTATACTCAGACATAATGTAAATGTTGATACTAAGTCTAAGTATATGTAGGTGTGTGTGGGTAGTGGCGTTGACAAGGGATATAATTTAAAACCTTTAAATCTCAAGAGACCGGCTAAATCAGGAGCTGAACACCGTTACTCTCTGATGCCATTTTCCTAGCTGCTTTTTGTCACTTTATAAACAGAGTGTCTAGAGGGAGTGGAGAGAAGAAAAAGATACCAACAATTGGAATCTTTTGTCTTTCCATAAAATTTCTCATTACCCACACGATATACTGTCCTTACAGTCAGATGAAGTTACATTTATAAATGATAATACCAGATGACAGTAATTTTTAAATGAGTAAAAAGGGCATCTCTCCTTGGTTTCACCTTTGTTTGTAAAAGTCACAGATGGCATAACTAAATTTAGAAGACAGGGAAAATGTACCACATGGGTGAATTAACCTTTTTCCTGTTGCCTTTGGGAGAATGATTATGAGAGAAGAAGTTCTTCTCAATGCTTATAGCAATTGAAAGGCCTAAGGGATGTATTTCTCTGAACATTTTGTAAATGTTAATCCTTATTTGATACTTGAAGGTAGTCTTGAATCATGCTCCTTGATTTACAGATTCTCTGTGTGCTTATATAACTTATGCATAATAATAATTCATTAGGTCCTTGACAGTTTTCCAAGTTTTAATCATGTGCCGAATCTCATGTGATGTAATAGTATAAGACAGATTTCTATTTAAATAGAAATCAATTAGTTCTTTAAAGCCAATAAGATGCAGTTAAAAATCTTGATTACATTCATTAGGTCAGTCTAGGTACAATGTATATAGTTCACCCTAAACATTTTAGATTTAAATGAAGTATTTTTTCCTTATTAAAACAAATTACAGTGAAAATGTGTAGATTAGTTAGGAATGTGGAAGTTCCGGAGAAGAGGTAAAAATTTAAAGAAAATAATAACATAGATAAATTTGTTTCTTGTCATCATACTTGTTAAAATATGCAGTATAATTCTTAAACAAGGTAGAATATCTTTCCTCACCTAAATAATTAGTGTTTCTATAATATGGATAGACAATTAGTTCTTACTTTTGTTTATGCTTCAGTGTTATTAACATTTGCCAGTGTTAACCAATTGTAATGTAAGAGTAAAAGCTTTTTTCTGAACAACCAGACAGAGCAGAGCTCAGAAAACTAGAGATATGCATTGAAATTCTGCCTTTCTAAAGACTAAAAAAAAGAAAAACAAAACAATATCAACAACCTCCCAAATAAAACAATAGCACACACCAACTATCACTCTTAAAGATTTCATAAATTAGTTACTCATTAAAAGTGAGACAAGTCTTTGTTATCTAAGGGATGTGGTGGGCTGAAAAGATAGACAAAATAGTTGATGAATATTTTTACTTATTCCTTTTGCCGGTCATTTTCTTCTCATAATTTTATGATCTATGCTTACAGTATCTCCCTTTTCAAAAATTGATATCATCATTAAAAAACCCACAATTTTAAATAGTTAACAGAAATTTCAACCAGAATTTCTTATTCGCACCTATAGTTAGCTGGCAGAATCAATGGTTAGAGCCTGGCACTTGGAATCAGGAAGATCAGAATTCAAATTTGGTCTCAGAAATATCCTATGTGACCTTGGGCAAGTTATTCAATCAATTTCTACGCCTGTAAAATGGAGATAAGAACACCTATCTCACAGATTTGTTGTGAGGATAAAATGAGATGCTTGTAAAAATCTTTGAAAACCTTAAACTACCATATTAGTGTCAGGAATTATGATTGCTATTATTATATAATTTGCTACTGTGAGCAGAAGGACATGCAAGAGAATTTTGTTTTTCCTTCAAATCTTATTAAACATTTTTTTCTCTTGTGGCTCCATTAGCATACTCAATAATTTAAAATAAGAGAAAGGGTTACCAACAATTTTGCAAAACTAAGGACAATCCCTAGTTGCGTGCTTAAGTTAATAGTTATAAGAGATATATACGTGAAAGAAAATGTGATTCATTTTCAGTAAAACTGGATATAGAGGTATCCAGGAGGGCAGGGAACAGATAGAGAGACAAAGCACACAGAAAAAGAGGAATGAATTATATATAGAGAGAGAAGGTAGAGGAAGAAGAAAAGCAAGAACAATGATGATGATGATGATGATGATGATGATGATGATGATGATGATGATGATGATTACAAAAACTGCTCCTTGAAGATCCTAACTACTTATAAGTTTTACATAGGAAATAATGTTTCATGTCCCTAGATAAGTGGAACTTGACATATCTGTGGAAGCTAGCTTTAAATTAAATAGTTACAACCTGTTGAGTTATGAAGCAATGAAATGATGACAACCTAATAAATAGTAATTTTGTTTTATCATCAAAAGGAATTAACAATAGTAAAACAAAATCAAATGCTAGATTTCTTATAATTATTCACAAATAATTCAGAAAGCAAGAGGTTTTTTGAAACTTTTAATCAAATCTCTATATTTATTGTCCCCAATTCTCATGTTGCATGGATTTTTTTTATTATTCTTTTATTATGTTCTTCTGTTAGTTAAGGACTCTGGGACAATTTTAACTTTCTTTATTACTAAATTTTAAGCTTATTCGAAGAATTTTTAATCCATTATTTTTATATATACATAATGTATACTTATATTATATGTAGATATACATATTTTGCCAGTCTTTAAGGACCTGCATGTCCTAATGTGTCTAGAACAATTCATTTAGAGTTAGAGGATACTTTTTATGTCATCTATTCCAAAATAGAGAGTGGAAAAAATGCTTCTTAATTTTATACCTCTGGAAACTGAATACTGAAATTAGCTAGGATTATAGCAATGCAAATTTCTACATATCTAAAGTCACATATGTAGTCAATGGTCCAACCTTGATTTGTATTTGTGTTCTCCCTCTAAACCCAATATTCTTTCCATTTTTAAGCCATTTATATGGGAGTTAGTGTTCTGTGGGTTACAAAAATAATTATGCAACAAACCTTGCCTTTTAGAATCTCATATTCCACTAGAGCATGCACCAAGGATCAATTAGTGAATATATAGATAAATAAGTGGATGTATGAATGAATTAAATATTTAAAACTATCTCTTGGGAGGTGACTACATGGCAGACATTGTGTTAGATGTTTGGGATACATTGCAAAATTAGACATTCCTTCACTTTGAAGAACTTTGAGAGTCTAGTAGAGAAAGTCAGACATACAGCAAAATGGTAGCCGTAATGTGAAATTTTTGCTCTTAGACACCCCAGAGATGATGAATAGGGTGACTAGGGATTCTATGGACCTTCCCTTTTCACTAGCAATGGCAATATTGATTTGATTATAATTTCAGTTATGGAAAGCTGATGGAAGAGGGGTTGAATGTATGTGCACAGAAGCACGGAAGAGAGAGGAAGAATGATCAGGGTGAAAGGTTACGTCTGGCTATGTTGAACTAGATATAGTGAATTTTGTGACATATTCACAACATTAAGAACCCCAGAGTGGGAGTTGTGGCATAGAAGGGCTTAAATTTCCAAGGGAGTTTCAGTAGCAGAGTGGATGACAAATTCCAGAAATCTAAAGGGAACAGGAACATGTATGTGAAATGGGGGTAAAATGGCCAGGATTACAATGCAACCTGACATGGGGTGGCTAGATATAGTGAGAGAGATACTCACCCATCAAAGTATTTTTTTTTCTGGGACATAATTCTAGAGCTGAAGGGGTTACTTCCCTAATAAGGTGTATCAACAATTCAAATGGCATAATTTAATAGATATTATGGGATAGTGCACAAAGTCTTTCATAAGGTAACTGTCCACCAACTTTCTTATATCTTACTGCTCCCTATGCCCTACAGTCTAATGACAGCAGACTTCTTGATGTTCCCCAACAAAATATTCCCTCTTTTACCTCTGAGCATTTTCTCTGACTTTTCCCCATGCCTGAAATGCTCCTCTTCCTCATTAATATGTTCAGACTTCTTTGGCTTCTTTCAAGATTAAGCTAATAGCCCATCTGCAACAAGAAGCCTTTCCTAATTCTTTTAATTACAGTGCCTTCCCTCAATTGATTATTTCCTATTTATCTTCTACATAGTTTGCTTATACATTGTTCTTTATAAGTTTTCTCTTCCATTAGATTGTAAGCTTCTTAGACTAAGATTGCCTTTGCCTTTCTTTGCTCTCAGCACTTAATATGGTATCTAGTAACCAGTAGCTATTTTTAAATGCTTACTGGCTGTTTGATTGTCTGGACACAAGAAATAACATGGAGGAAGCAAGATAATTATTAATTTCAACCTAAAGAAAGCACTAACCACTGATATGAATCAATCAGTTTCTTGATATTTATTTAGCATTCATCATTTAACAGGTACTATGCTAGGCATAGAGGAGCACAAAAGTAAAATAAGTCCTGTTATCAAGGAGCTTTTATTTTCTGAGAGAAAGCAAGATGTGTATATATAAGCATTTGTAAAATATATTCAAAATAAGTAAAATGTAACTTTAAAATGAATGGTGTTTGCTGTTGGTGGGATCATGAAATTGATAAGTAATTACCAAGGCTATGGCAGGAGCAATATCCTACTCCCTCCTGACATGTAAGTTAGGTTAATTTTTCCTCAAAAGGTTTTGAAAACTGTCTTGAGACTTTGTTGGTTCAGAGAACTAGTTCACCATACAGAATTTTTAGCCTCAACTCTGGAGTACGAAGCAGTCAAGAGGAGCTTTAGGAGTTTTCCACCAAATGGCTGGTAGATCACAAAGGATAACTTCAGCAAGAGAACTTTCGTCAGGGGAATCAATTCAAGGTGTTCTCAATAACTAGCCGTTTTGAATATCCTTTTCCTGCTATCCCTAAGTAAAACTCTTTCTTAACTATTAAACGACCTACAAATGTCTCATTTTGTTCTGATATCGAGCCTAAACTACCAAAGGCCTAATCTGAATTAGATTGAGCCCATAAGAAAAACAACTAGGAAGTTGCAAGTATCAATATGACTAAGAAAATTTGGCCCTGAACCATCAGATGAACATATAGTTACAATTCACCTAAAGCTAACTTTTAAGTTGAAGTTCGTAGTCCCTTAAATCCTCAAAATCTCAGTAACAGAAAAAGTACATAGCTTGTCTCAGGACCATTCAGCCATTCCTGAAGCAACATTTAATCACTTGACTTTGCTGTCTCCTCTTTTCTCATTTGGCATTCTCTGAGCTTTTAATCCAGTTAACACATGCTGAGAGAAAAAAAAAAAGAACATACATTACTACTCCGCTAGCTTTCTTAACTTTGAAAGAATTTTAAGAGAAACTTTTCTATATCATGTAACCACTTCCTCCCTCTATGAAAGAGGCTTATTTTGATCTGATTCTCTCTCCAAATTCTCTCTCATAATTCTCCACAATTTCAGGAAGTCTGAATTTATCCAGTGACCACCATACTTATTACTCCATAAGTCTTAGAATTAAACATTGTCCATGCACAATAAACATGATGCTACAATGCATTTCATTGTAGTAAATATTACTTTTCCATAGTCCTAATGATTACTAACTTATCCCATATCAGTTTCTCTAAGCTATGGTGCTAATACACATGGTATTGACATATTTAGACTAAGACTGACCTAGTATTCCAGGATTGATAAAATCTAGTACTTTTGCTGATCCCATGACCCTAAAAAATGTACCTTAGGTTTCAATCATTCCTATCTCTAGTTCTTTCTCTCTAAGTTGATTATCTTGCTCCATATTCATTATGATTCTAACAAAGGCATAATGAAGAAAGTTCTGTAGATGAGGAATCCAAAGATTAGAGAGCTTAAGTGATATGTCTTAATCACATTAATATTAATTACTAGAAGGAGGATTTCAACACAAATCTCTCCTGACTCCAAGTCCTATATTTTTACTCTATACCACACTGATTCTCCAATCTTTTCTTTGAAGCAAAGATATTATTTAAAAATCAAAGAAGAAATGATTCCACAATAAAGAGACCAATTCACTTGTCACTGAATTTCTATTGTTATCACTGTATTTAATAATTTAAATATTAATGATAATTTTTAAAAGGTGGCAGCAACCAGAATCCAAATAAAAGAAAATATTATTCTTATTCATCTCTCTTCTCTTCCCATCAACCTATTCCCATGTGAAAATATTTGATTAAAACAAGAGAATCACAGGAGTAGATAAAACATGACACCCATAATCTCCAATAATGACTTACAACAATGCCTTATTATAGTATTTTGGTAACCTTTGCTTCTCAAAGACAATAACAAAGAAACACATGTTCTTTTGGGTCTTGTCATCTAGTAAGGGCTTGGGTATTTAGGGCTTGGGTATTTACCCTGTAATACATAATTTAAGCACCACCCTACCTAAGTTCAGAAAGGCTTTCTACTAGGATTGATTCAAAATGATAAATAGTTTAGGCCACAGAAACTCAGGAAGTCTACCTTATAAGTTCCATCTGAGTCAGGGGAGAAATTCTCTATGTTGATGTAATTATACTCATCCAAGTATTGCTATGGTTTAGAACTTTATAATTTGTCTGAAGAAACTTAAGAAATTAAGGTCAACTACCCTTATTTTATAAAGGAGAAAACTGAATGTCAAATAAGTTAAGTAACAAAAACACAAGAAGAGCAACAAAAAATGTTAATAAATAGCATTTAATATTGCACTTTAAAGCTTATAAAGTATTTAAAGTATTATTTCATTTTATCATCACAACAATCCCAAGACATAGATAGCCATTATGACCATCCTATTTTTACAGATAGGAAACAGAAGCAATTAAGAGTTAAATGACCTGACCAGAATTTACATAACTATAAATATCTGGGTTCAGACTTGAATTCTGATCTTCCTCACTCCATGTTCAGGAGGTAATAAAAACATTTTGATAGAAAAGCTGTACAATACAGTGAAAAGAACTAAACATTATTAAAACAAACAAACAAAAATCTAGAATTGAATTCCAGTTCCATTTTTTTATTAGCTGTATGACCTAGGGCAAAACATTTAACCTGTATAAAGGTCAATTCTCTCACTTCTATAAAGGATTCAATAGTACTTACAAATTGTGGTTGCTTGTTACATACATTATCCTTTATTACTTCATAAAATGGTTCCCTCTCTAATGGATACAAGATATAGATCAAATGAAATAATGTAAAGCCCTTTATCAAACACAAATTAAAAGTCATTATGTTGTAAAGGCAGGATGTATAATGATGATGTAATATTTATTTTTATCTTTTAAAATTCAAATAGCCTTGTGAAGCAGTCATTGTGGACATTTTATTACTATTTTACAGATAAAAATATCAAGGCACCAATGGGTATAGGGATCTGTTTTGGACTTGGATTCAAATCTTGGCTTTGATATTTGACTATCTGACCTTTTCTCATTTAAAAAGTTGTCAAGAAGGAGGAACTTTGTTTACTCTTGAAATAAAAATGTAAGTCCTTGACATATGAATAGCTATAAGTTGCCAGAATGGTCTATTGAAATTATTCTTGGTATTATGCTGTAATTATTGCTATTAACGACTATTAACACAAATATCAGCATTATTTCAAAAGGCAGATCAACCAAAGGTAAGAATCTTTAGTGTATCACTACTTGAAAATAAAAGCAAGTGAAGACACAAAAGTAGCTTAGGTATATGAAATAGTTTTTATTCTCTTATCAGTACTAGACTTTGAGAAATTCATGAGATGGAACTTCATGGCACCAAAAAAAGTGACAAATGGAAAATGATAGTTACTGATGGAATGTGGGGGAAGGATGCTGAAAGCAAGAGTAGAAAATTGTAGAGATACATCATTTCAGATACTGAATGACAGCAAAGTGTAGGTACTGGGTTACTGAAGACACTGCAGGCTTAACAAATCATTTCCTCCAAAGCCAAAAACTAACAAAGAAAGAATATAGGAACATGGTCAAAAAACCTTGAAGTAAATTGCATCAACCTGCAGTTTAATAACTGGATACCTTATAGATAGTCACACACACACACACACACACACACACACACACACATGAACACACACATATCATTATGCCATTTATTCTATAGGATATTTTGTCATATTATGCAGCTTATATTTTGCTCAGTATATAGTGTTATGACATATTCTGTATATCATATTTACTATATGTTAAGTACCATACAAATTTATGTTAAATCCACTGCAATGAAATCTAATTAACTTATAAACTTATAAATACTAGGGTTACCAGATGTTGCTAGAATTAAGTCAACAAATTTGAAATCATAAAAAATGCATAGAACTTAGAAACTGATTGGACAGCCAAAATTACAATAATTTTTACCTTTGAGATGGGCAGCTCAGAGCAAATTTGAGGCAGAAATTCTTTGGCCTACTCTGTCTGGAGATTGTTATAGAGACATAACCCTTCTTGAATGAATCCTATAAATATTTTATTTTTTAAATTAGAATTGAGAAAAATATCATTAAATTAAATTAAAATTTCAATCTCAAAATTCAGAAAAGGAGTATTATCATTTATTAAAATACATATTTAAACTGTTCTATATTAGCAACGATATTTTACAGTGATATATAAGTTTAATTTCTTTTGAATATATTAAAATTTATTATGAATATTAGTTAACATGCAAATGATACCATAGGAAACATGCATAATGAATAGGGAGCCAACATCGAAACCATAAAATCTGGGCTCATTTAACATCTCTGCAATACTGTCTGTATGACCCTGGGCAAGTAACTTCCCTCAGAACTCTAAGCAACTCTCTGAGATGATAAATTGCAGAGAAAGTACTGACCTACACTGGTAGAGGGAATTTCTTCAACTGGTAGTTCTTTGTCCCAACGAAACCATATATCCAGGACCTACTCTTACACATAGCAATGATAGCATAGTTCATAGAGTGTCTGGCCTGTAAGCAAAGAGATCTAAGTCCATATCTGACCACAGACACCTATTAGCTGTGTAACCAGACAAGTAATTTTGCCTTTCTTTGCCTAGTTTCTTCATCTGTAAAGTAGAGATAATATTATTACTTATCTCAGAACATTGTTGTGAGAATCAAATGAGATAAAAATTGTAAACTACTTAGCAGAGTCCTAGGCACATAGTTAATGCTATATAAATGTTAGTTATTGTCATTTGTATAAGTATTTTTTATTGCATTATAAAGAATAACTTCTAAATGTAAAAGCAAATCACAGAGCTGCCTAAAATTGGTGCTATAAATATAGCATTTTATGATGTCATTATAAAATCAATGGAGTCAAAACTCAAGATTAACAATTATTTTAGAATGGTTTTAAGGTTAAAAAATAATGTGCTAGCTTACTAAAATCAACACTACATTATTAGTTAATAATTATTTATGCATGTCTATATTTCCAATGGCATCTTTTAAGAAAATTTTGCCACTGAAAAATAATCTGCTCCATGGTATATTTTAAAACAAAATCACTAATTTTATATTAAAATGTCAGCGTTATTCAAATTCACTAATCAATATGAATGCAAAATAATTAAAGTGAACTTGATGTTTGAAATAATTAAGACTCATACTACAAAAAAAAAGAGTGAACATAATTGATGAAAATACAATGGAATGGAAAGTTCCTTTGCTTCTGTCAACACATAATACACTAATGCCTTGGGCTAAGAACACCCTATTCCCTGACATTTTGTGCAAGCAGATGACTTTGGAAAATGAAAGACAAATTGAAGGAGGCTCAGAAAAACATAACAGAAACATAGATTCCAAATAGTGAAGTTAGAAAGTTAAGGGTGGAATAGAATTCCTCCAGATTCCAAGTCAAAGAGGATCAAATAAGCCAAGAAGTAGAATAGCAGTGGGGTTGATGACAAATTCAACAGATATTATATCTAAAGATAAATAAAACAATCTTCTCAGATTTTTAAAAATATTTTCAGACTAAAGGTCATATAACTAGATAGAAAGACAGACAGCTGAATGGGTAGATAGCTAGAAATATAGATAAAAAGAGACATAGATGGATGGTTAGATGGATTTTAGATATTGTAATGCAAAGAGGTTCACTTTACCTGATAATAATTCTTGATTATGATTCCTGACTTGAATATAGCTGTAGAATACGTTTTATTTAACCAAAACAGATTATGATGGCACAGTAGCAATACATATTAAAAAAAAAAAACACATCATTTGAGGAAATACATGAAATAAAGAGAAGAAATGATGACAGAAAACTTCTGAATGTCAGCTAGTTAAGGGAAAAATAAAACAATATTCTGGTGGGATTCTAGAACATTAGGGCAAAAAGAAGAAATAGATAATGAGTTCTGAAAATAGATCAAAAGACATTTTATTATTTTGGTGGGAAACATGTGTTTCTCTCTAATGAAAGCCAAATATTAATAAAATTGTGTTTAACAATGTTAATTTTGTTTTTATGGTCATTTTTTTTCAAAGATCTGCTTTAAACTTCTATTAGGAGAAAGTTGCCCCAAAAGTGATGGAAAACTCTGAACAATGAAAACATAATAGCACAAACATGCCTTCTTATACTAAGGAAGAAAAATAGATCATTTCTAAAGAGAAAAATTTAAAAAGTACAGAGAGTTCATCAAGTAACTTAGATATTTCAAAATCATATGGAAAAGATGGAATAAAAAATAAGTAATGGAAAATGAACTCAAAAGTGTTAAATCTTGGAAGACTGCCGACAAGAACATGAAAGATGAGAAGGTATAGATACCCACAATGAATATGAAGGGCAACAAAAAAATATTTAAGAATGTTGAGAACAAGAAAAAATGTCAAATATATTTACATATAAAATCTTAAACAAGTAGGAACGTATGAATAAAACTTTTAACTGTTTTGAAAACTTAGAAGTACTACGTAGTACTAGCAGTTAATGATACTTTAAGTAAATTGGCAGATGAATGAAAGAAGGTAAAAATTGTAGAGACAATTTTATTTTTACTCCTATTTTCTCTACGAAGACTTATGATGTTTAGAATTGAAGAAATAGAAAGTAAAATGGCTAAGTGTAATTTAAATCCTTAAATCAATAAACACAAAGTGCCCTTTGGTGAACTGAGGTTAGCATACCTTGATTATTTTCATAATAGGAGACAGAGAACTGGTGAAACTATCCATAATCTGTGGAATGTGCAAAACTGACCTGGTGTCATAAGACTGAAGGAAGGAAGATGTTTGATTAAAAAATATTTTTGGGAGGTCTGTCTCTGAAGTTAAGGGACCACACACAAGGAATCTGAATTGAAGATGAAGGGAGAGGGAAAGAAAGGGTGCTTTGTGGTAACAAGATGTCTTACGCTTGGCATACATATACAAAAGAATTGCTATGCTTTCTCCCCTTATTTTTTATTTCCTAGAAACATGTGAGACAAGAACCGAAATAAGCCTTCTTTTGGGAAGTTTCAGTTGAACAGGGAATGGTTCTCAGTCACCTGGCCACCATGCACCTTTGAATGTTTACCATCTGTGTTACATTTCTGCTTCCTGGTCTTAAACAGTAACAACAGAATCTGAGAGGGAAGTGCCCAGTAGACATAGAGATGTTTAGACAGATTCATCAAAGGCATCAGAAGTCCAACTTCCAACCAGAGTCAGCAACAACAGCAGCAGGTAAATCTGGTGAAGACCCAAAGCAGAAGTCAAGTAATTTATTTGACCCCGTATTATCAATGGATTGACTGGTTATCTTAATCACTGTCATGAAAGAAGCCAGCCCATCTGATTGGGTGCAAAGAATTATTTCTTGTGAAGCCTTCAGCTCTAAACAACCCTGTTGAGGACTCCCTAAAGGGAGTAAAGGACATAAGGGTCAAAAATAAAGAGAGCCTCCATATATACATACATATGTATATATATATATATACATGCATGTATACATACATACATATATGTGTGTATGTAAAAATGAAAGTGCACCTCCTGGTTAAGAATTACTATTTTGCTTCTATTTTCTGTTATACTCTCTGTAAATAATATTTTATAAAAAGCAATTTGCCACTAGTAGACAGCAAGGTGGCTTAATGGATAGAGCACTCAGGAGTTTAAATGCAGCCTCAGATGCATACTAACCATATGACCCTGGACAAGACACATCACATCACTCTGCTTTCCTCTCTTTTTTCAACTATAAATGGAGGCTATAATAGTATCTACATCATAAGGTTGTTGTTCGGATTGTACAAGATAATATTTGTAAAGCATGTAGCATGATACTTGGCACATGATAAACACTTAATAAATCTGTTTTCTCTTCCTTCTTCCCCTTGAATGAAATTGGGATTCCCAACAGATGGGGGTGTTGTTAGTGATAGTCTTAGAAACCCCAATCTATCATGGTTAACATGAACACTGAAGAAAGCAGTATCTATTTTTATCTGGGAAACCAAAATGTTCAGTGTCATCTGTGAGAGTAATTTCAGAGATGGCACTACACATATTTTACCTACATTCTTCTTTTTTAATTAATTTATTTTTAGTTTGCAGCATTCAATTCTGCAAGCATTTCAGTTTCCCCTTCCTCCAATAATGACATGCAATCTGATATAGGCTCTACATATACATTTATATTTAACATATTTTCATATTAGTCATTTTCTAAAGAATAATTTTAACCAACTGAATTAACCACAAGAAAGAAGAAACAAAACAAAACAAAAAAAGAGAGAGCAAATAGTACGTTTTGATCGGCATTCAGACTCTGTAATTCTCTGGATGTAGATCACATTTTCCATGTGAGCCTTTTGGAGGTGTCTTAGAACCTTGCATCGCTGAAAAGAGTCAAGTCTGTCAAAGTTAGTCATTGCAAAATGTGGCTGTAACAGTGCACAATGTTCTCCTGTTTCTGCTCACTTCACTCAGCATCAGTTCATGTGAGTCTTTCCAAGTTTTTCTGAAGTCCACCTGCTCATCATTTCTTATAGCACAATTGTATCCCATTACATTCATTTACCACAACTTGTTCATCCATTCCCTAACTGATGGGTATTCCCTCAATTTCCATTTATTGGCCACCACAAAAAGAACTATTATAAATATATTTTTTTAATAAATGTAGGTCCTTTTCCCATTTTTATGATGTCTTTGAGACATCAGCCCTAGAAGTAGCATTACTGAGTTGAAGGGTACGCACATTTTTATGGCCCTTTTTGCTCTCCAAAATGTTTGAATCAGTTCACAGCTCCATCAACAATGCATTATTGTTCCAATTTTCCCACATTTTCTCCAGCATTTATAATTTTCTTGTTTTGTCATTTTAGTTAATATGACATTAACTAGATTCTTAAAAGTCATTTACCACTCTTATAATTTTCTTGCTGAGGAGGGAGAATAGTGTAGTCTAGGTGATAGCATAATGATTTCTTTCAGAACTGATTTAATAAGCAAACTAACAGATGTACAACATTGCAGAACTAATTAGAAGGGACTTCAAAAGCTATATTTAAATACTATGTCTGTAAAGGAATTCTCAGTTCAATAGACCTAAAAAATGTTCATCTAGACTTTCCTTGATCACCTTCAATGGAGAACATACTACCTTCTACTGTGGTTCATCTTACTTTTGGATGGCTTTAATTTTTAGAAAATGTTGATGACCCGTTTAAATTTGTTTCTTTTTAACTCTCATCTACTGTACACAATTCTAGCCCCTGTAGCCAAAAAGAACAAGTGTAATCCCTTATAATAGCCTTTGAAATCTTTGAATATAGCTATCATTTTTGTCATCCTCTTATATCCTTATTCTGCTCTTCTGCCTAAATCTCCCAAGTTTTGTCAAGCAGTGCTTGAATATTGTATAATCAAGTCCTTTTCCTTTCCTATCTTTCCTCCCTGGTTTCCTTCTTAATTTATCAAAGACCTGCCTATGGCTTATCAATGATATTCTTAAACTGTTGAGCTCAAAGTCTAATAAAAGTACTGATACAAATAGTTGTTATAAATTTATGACTAGATCTTCCACTGGTGCCTGAAACTATACATTTTGATCACAATATCACACTTTTGACTCATATTGTGTTTTTATTCCATGAACAATTCCAGAACATTTTCCTAAGCATTGTTTGACCAAGCCCCACCATGTTGCAAACATGTAGTTGATATTTTAACCCACCATCCTTTATACATATCACTACTACAATTCATATTAATTACATTTTCCTCATCAATCTAGTTAATCCAGATTAATTTTGAACCTTGGTTTTGCTACATTAATAGATAAATAGTACCGAGTATGAGAGAGATCTGTAAGATCTTTTTTCTAGGACTGTTTTGGTAAAGGAAGAAAAAAGTGTTTAGATTTGGAAGGATGCAATTGTTTCTATAGTCCAATACCCCTTATTTTATAGAGGAGGGGGAAAATATAGTGAGGAATTAATTTTCTTGACCAGCATCATGCAGTTCATTGGAACTAGGACAAAATCTCTTGAATAGCAATCCTATTATTTTCCCTCTAAATTACAGTGAATGATTCCTATATTGAATGAGAATACAGATTTAGTTACTTCTGAGCATCATTCCATACTGGAAAGAAAATGTTTCCAACTCAAGTATGTGATGATTATAAACTAAATTCTTAAGTCCCCTCTTTTTCATTTTGCTTGATAATATTATTATTTACCTAATAATTCCAGAGTACATTTACTAGGCAGTGAATAATTTTATGATTTTCTTAATTTTACTGAGTATTACTTGATTTTAGTAGGAAACCCTTAAGGGCAAGAAAAGGATTTTATGTATATTTATGTCTCTTAAGTGCCTAACAGAGTGCTGGGCTTATAAGAGTTCATCAGTAACTTCTTTTTTTACCCCGATGAATGAAAGACTTAGAAAGGAAGACCTTTCATAAACAGGTGGCTGTGGAGTTGATCAAATTTAGAAACTAATTATAATAGCAAAACAATAACTATGAAGATGATTATTATAATTGCATTTCTATAGCACTTAATATGTGGTACAAGACATTATGCTTTACACTTTTAAATTATCTCATTTGATACTCACAACAACACTTTGAGGTAGGTACCATCATTATCTTCATTTTACAGATGAGGAAATTGAGATAAACAGAGGATTCAGTGACTTACCTAAGGTCATGTATCTAGTAAGGGACTGAGATTGGATTTGAACTCAGATCTTCCTGACTTCAAGACCAGTGCTATATACACTGGGAAATGTAAGTCACAAAAAGCATACATGAATATTAATTGTCCTTTTTTCTGGCCTCATAAGTAGCAAGGAAAATGTGAGGACGGCTTTTTTGAGATGTTGAATAACGATCAAACAATCTGCAAAAAAATATGAAAGGAAAGGAAATGAAAATTTTAAAAAAATCTAGTCTTCTAACAATGGAAAAAAAAAGATAATTAAAATAGTCATTTTTGATAGTATTTATATAGCCCCAGGGACTTATTTACTGTTAAGAAATTAGAACTTCAAAATACCAAAAAACTTAGATTCTTGAAATCTTTCAAACTAGAAAATTGAATTTCAATTTTATGATATGTTGTACCAATAATTGCATTTTTGTAACATCATTATCCTTTAAATTATAGCAAATCAACATTAAATTATTTTGTAAAAAAGGAAGTTTATAATACTTGGGAGACAAAGAATTACTTGCATTTCTGAAGACACTTTTGTGCTTATTTCAGCTTTCCTCTCAGCAGCACTTTAATATTATAGGACATCCTTCATTGTGTATGAGACATTATTACCAAGGTCAAAAGATAGCTGAAGAAATTTGTCATGATTCTGCAGAGACTGCGTGAATTCTAACAAGACTTTTCTACTTCCTCCTCCTATTGTTTAGAAGCTGATTTTTATGCTTGAAACATAATTCAAAGAAAATCCTACTACCCATGTTTCAGGTATAAAAAGAAGTAGAAAAAAGAAAAGAGGAGAAAATAAAACACAAATAAACAGCAAAAATAACTCAGAATTTGTTCTAGAGTTATCCCCAAGAGTGAATCATACTTAGAGAATTAACAGGTTTAGAAAATGTCTTTTGTTTTCTTTCTACACTTTGAGCATTTTTCAATGTTCTATCTTTCTTCAGATCTACAGCATCTACTGCATTTCCAAAGCATTTTAATTTTGAATATTGCCTGGAAGTGGACTAATGAATATTTAAAGTATAAATGCAGGACTTTTTTGTTGTCGTTTTAGTATTTTACATTTAGGAAGCAATTCAACATTACAAATAAGGGAAGCACAGTTGTTGAATAAAATGATTATAGATTTTACAAAATTAAAGCAGAACTTTTGAAAGACTGATAATTTTTAATGATAAATTATTAAATTAATATTAAATATACCTTGATCTCTACCTCCACTTGACCTGCACATCAGGACTAAGACATTAATCCTATTATGAAATAAAAATTAATATGGAGAATTAGTCATACGAGAGCTGAAATGGGCATTTAAGATCATCTCCTCTAACTTCCTTATTTTAAAAATGGGAAAATTAAAACATCTAAATGTACTTACATATCCACCATCACACAACCAAGTGGAAGAATCAGGATTAAATTAATTCTTCTGAATCACACCAAAAGCAACTGGTTTTCTTCTATATTACAATAGTTTCTATTACCACTTTTAATATGATTACCCAGGTCTGGATTGGAAAGTCATTTGATCCTCTTTCAAGATAGTTTAGGTCACTTTGTGCATTAAATTTGAAAGATTAGCACCTATCTTAGAGTACTTACATTCCAAGTCAGTGAAGGATAAAGTTAATTGGAATTAGTTGAGCTCTTTGGACAGTCATTCTAGACTAATTCAAGGACAATCTCCTCCTCCTCCTCCACCTCCTCTTCTTCTTTCCTCTTCTTCTCTTCTTCCTTTTCCTCCTTCTCCTCCTTGCATTTGTAAGCCTCTCTATTATTATTTATGTTATTACTGCAATTACTAATGTTACAGTAATTATAGCTGATTAACAATGTAATTATGAACTTTAAGATACTAAATATATGCTGAATTCACTTTTGATCTGTGGCCTGTGCTTTGTCTCCTGTCAGGGAAGAGGATGGCTAAATAAATTTTTAATTGTTAGTATCACTTTTCTTATGATGAGATAAACTTTCCAGTGTAGTAAATCTAAGACCCTCAGCAATTTTTTTTGACTAGAGCTATCCTCTCTCTATAGCAAAACAATGAGAAAAAGAATTCTTAAGCACTAACCTCAAGAATGTTTAAAAGGATTAAATTATTCTCTCCATATGACATACAAGTATTTGCATATATGTACACA
Source organism: Bettongia penicillata ogilbyi (assembly GCA_023548195.1). NCBI lineage: Eukaryota > Metazoa > Chordata > Mammalia > Diprotodontia > Potoroidae > Bettongia > Bettongia penicillata. The sequence continues at coordinate 1,406,809 of JAJHZJ010000293.1, read as the reverse complement.
TACGAAAAAATCTTTATGATGTGTGTTTCTAGATGTTGAGAAAAAGAACTTGGGGCATTTGCTATGTTTGGGAGTTCATCTAACAAAACATAGCCAAGAATTATATAAATCCAATCATGAAAAAATTTTCAAAATAAAGATAAAACTAGAGAGTTTACTGATTCCTCATGTTTGGGTCATGGCAAATTAATTAAAATGATATACTACATTACTACCTAGATTAGTTTTGTTAGGCTCTGTCATATAGCTCAAACTATGAATGGATTTCTTTAGAGATCGAGAGAAAAAAACAAAATTCATCTGCAAAAAGGAAAAATCAGGAATCTCAAGAAAAATAATGAAAGGATGGGAGAATAGCAACAATGGATAAAAATACTACAAAAAATTTTTATCATCAATCAGAATAATGTGGTCCTTATTTAACAGTGGAAAAGTTGACTAGTGGGATAAATATAGAAGTCAATGCAAATAGACATGTCACTATGGTTACTGAAGAACCCAAAGATCTCATATACCATAAAGTAAGCACTCACTATTTGATGGAAAGTGTTAATAAAATTGAAATATTTTTGCGGAAATGAAGTTTATACAAACAGATCATATACCAGGGTAAGCTCCAAATTGCATATGTGGCCTAGATTATTAAATTATCAAGGAACAACTATGCATATTGGAAAGGTTTTACATTAAACAAAAGATAGAGAGGATGCAAGGAAGTAAATGTACAATTTTAATACATAATAATTGATTAAATGGGGAAAATATTTGTCCACATTTATCTTCTTGTTGTTGTAAAGAAGAATTAGAACCAAAGGGGTAAAAAAAAGCATGAGAAGAGAAAAATATGAGGAGAGAGAGAGACAGAGAGAGAGAGAGGGGGAGAGAGAGAGAGAGAGAGAGAGAGAGAGAGAGAGAGAGAGTATAGTATGCTTTTCAGACTCCATGGTTCTTTCTCTATATGTGGATTGCCTTTTTTCCTATGAGTCTTTTGGAATTGCCTTAGATACTTGTATTGCTGAGAACAATTAACTCTATCAAAATTGGTCATTGCACGATGTTTCTGTTACTATGTACAATATTCTCATGGTTCTACTCATTTCACTCAGCATCAGTTCATGTAAGTCTTTCCAGGTTTTTCTTAAGTCCATCTGCTCATCATTTCTTATGGAACAATAGCATTCCATTACATTCACATATCACAACTTGTTCATCCATTTTCCAATTGATGGGAATTCCCTCAATTTCTTATTCTTGGTCACCATGAAAAGAATTACTATAAATACTTTTCTACATGTGGGTCATTCCCCCCATTTTTATCATCGCTATGAGATACAGACCTTGTAGAGTCAAGACATATGCAGACTTTTATAGCCCTTTGCACATAGTTCTAAATGCTTTCCAGAGGTTGGATCAGTCCACAACTCTACCAACAATGCACTAGTGTTATAATTTTTCCACATGTTTTTCAACATTTATCATTTTCATTTTTTTGTCTTTCTAGCAAAGTTGATAGGTTCAACAGTGTTTTAATTTGCATTTCCCTAATAAATAGTGATTAAGAACTTTTTTATATGATGCTGGATAGATTTGGCTTCTTCTGAGTAGCTGTCTGTTCATATCCTTTGACCATTTATGAATTGGGGAATGACTTGTATTCTTAAAAAATTGATGCACCAGCATTCTGCTTCTCTTCTAATTTTAGTTGCATTGGCCTGATTTATTCAAAACCTTTTCAATTTAATATAATCAAATTTATCCATTTTGCATTTCCTAATATTTTCTATCTTTTGTTTGCACATAAATTCTTTTGTTCTCTATATATTTGACAGGTGAACTATTCCTTGGTCCCCTAACTTGTTTATATTCTCACTTTTATGTCTCAATCTTATATGAATACCTTATCTTGGTATATGGTGTAAGATGCTGGTTTATGCCTAGTTTCTGCTATTTTCCAGTAAAATATTGCTATTTTCCAGTTTTCCCTACAGGTTTTGTAAAATAGCAACTTATTATCCCAAAGCTGGAATCTTTTGGTTTATCAAAGAGTAGATTACTATAGTAATATAGTACTGTGTTTTGTGTGCTTAATCTCTGGTGCAAGATTCTATTTCTTAGTCAGTATCAAATATTTTTGAAGATTGTGTTTAAAATATAGTTTTATATCTGGTTGGCCTCCTTAATTTGCATTTATTTTCATTAACTTCCTTGATATTCTGGACCTTTTCTTCTTCCAGATGAATTTTGTTATTGTGTTCTTTTTCTAGCTCTATACAATTATATGAGTAGGTTGATTGGTATAGCATTGAATAAGTAAATCAAATTAAGTAGAATTGTCATTTTTATTTCATTAGCTTGACCTACCCATGAGCATTTTCAACATTTTTTAGGACACCTTTGGCAAGCTGCTGACTCACTTTTCAAGATTTTCTTGTATCACTCTCATTTCTCTTCCCAAATTTTGCTCTACTTCTTTTACTTGATTTTCAAAATCCTTTTTGAGCTGTTCCATGGCCTGAGACCAATTCATATTTTTCTTGGAGGCTTTGGATGTAGGAGTTTTGATTTTGCTATCTTCTGTTTGTATACTTTGGTTTTCCTTGTCACTAAAGTAAGATTTCACAATCTGATCCTTTTTTCCAGTTTTAGTTCATTTCCTCAGTCATTTACTTGACTTTTGAGTTCTTTGTCAAGGTTATTCTCTGCTTCTGGTGGGGTTGAGGGGGTTGTACTATCAGCTGCTAGATTCCTCCAAAATCTGTGGGCCTAGAGTTCCAGAAACAACAGTTGCCACAGCCCCTGCTCCTACTGTGGCTTCTGTAGCTCCTCTGCCACCCTGGGTCAGATCACTCTACCCTCCCACACAGGTCAAACAGGTTGTTTTTCCACTGACTTTCCAATTTATCCTTGGCATTTTGAGATTGTAAAGTCTGGAAACTCACACAGGTGCCAGTGATTCAGTCCTCCCAAGCCTGTTCAAATCCCATCTGTGCCAATTTAGACCATAGTGCACTGCACTCTACTTCCAGCATGATGTGAAAGACATTTTCTGTTGACCTTGAAGCTTTCATGGGCTGGAGATTTGCTCCATTTCATCGATTGTATGTTCTGCAGCTCCAGAATTTGTTTAGAGTAATTTTTACAGGTATTTGGATGTGTTTGGGGAGTGAGCTCTAGCAAGTCCCTGATTTTACTTCATTATCTTGGTGAAAAATTATTTTCCTTTGAGGCTTCACTTGTAGTCATATTGACAATATATCATCTTCTGAGTTTGTATTTTGATTTTTCCTGTCACTATGTTAATTCTCTATGGTTATTGTCCTTTTCCATTTCTTGCTTATGATACTCTATTTTTTGGCTTTTAAAATTGAGTTCTGCTGCAGCACAGGGGATACTGTACTACAGCCCATGGACCTGATCTTTGTGTGCTGGAGCCTCAGGTACTGACAGCTAGATACTCTAATCATCTGGGTGCTTATTTTGTGCTTATCTTGCATCCTAGTGTTGGTGTCTTGTGTGTGCTGAGGATTCTGTTGTGTTTTTCCCTTGATCTGTGCTGAAGCACAGCGAGATTTGGCTGCTGGAGGTTGCCTGCCTGGCTAGGGCGACACCAGAACAAAAGAACATCTGGCCACTGGAGGACACTTACCCACCTTTAACAGCTGAATCATATGGATGTCTGTGACTGAGGGTCACCTGCCTTACTTGGGCTGAGCTAGCATAGACGGTGGTTCTCTGCACTGGAGTCTGTTGATTCCCTTTGCTATTCTAAGGAATGTTGGGGGTCCCAGGATTGGTGTTTGCCTGCTCCATGTCCCTGGGGCTCAGGATCTACCACTGGTTTCTTGAAGTGGTACCTGCCACCACTTGCTGCAACACTTTCTGCCATAGAATATTTTACTTTAGTGAAAAGGACATTTCTTATTTACCCTCCAGATTTCTCAGGCTAAGAGATTGTTCAGGCTCATTTTTCTGTTGATTCCACTCTTCCAGGGTTTTTCTTGGAACTCTGTTTTGGTTCTTAGAAATGGAAAACAATCTTGAAAGCATATTTCTTTTGATGAATGCTAACGACCTAAATTTGTAAAGAATTGATTCAAGTATGTAAGAATAAAAGCCATTCCTCAAATAGATCAATGATCAAAGGATAAGAACAGAGATTTCCCAAGGCAAGAAATCCAAATCATCAACAATTATACACTACACACATACACACACACACACACACGTTGGTACTTGCATGCACACACACATACACACAAATAAGAATTACAATAATAAGAAATGTTAAATAAAATAGTTCTGAGATTCCACTTCACATCTTAATATTATGAAAGATGACCACAAAAAAAAGAAATAAAAATAGCAATGATTGAATACTATGTGAAAGGAAACATACTATATAATGCATTACTAGAAGAACTTGGTCCATCTATTCTGAGAAAGAATATGGATTCATCTCCAACTATGAATATTATATGACTATGAAGCATGCTATTTCATAAAGATGAAAGAAAGCAAAAAGCAAAATGTGCAAAGATATTTATAGCATAAACTTTTGGAACAAAAAACTAGAAACTGGAGATTTGCCCATCAATTGGAGAATTACTGAAAACAATGATAGTATCTATGCAGTGTACTATTTTCATGCTCAAATAAATGATAGTAGGGCCAATTTAAAGAAACCTGGTATGATAGAGCAATTAAGTGAGTAGAACTAGGACAACAATATATACAGTTGCCACAACATTATAAAGAAAAAACAACTTTTTTAAGACTTAGAAACTCTGATCAATGCAAGAGTAGTAGAATGAGGTACACATATTTAAATACAGAAAATTTCAATTTATTTTGATTCACTATGGCAAATTATAACAAGTCAGGTGTGTTATTTTTTTTGGGGGGGGATAGATAGGATTGTGTAGAGAGATTTGAAGGGAGAAAGAGGACTAGTTACAGTAAGATCCCAAAAAAGAAGAAATAAAAGGGCATCAATGAGTAAAAAAAATACAGAAGAGTTCAGAAGATTCAGAAGACAACACCAATCAATGACATAGTTTTAGATCTAGTTGCTGAATGGCACATATACTCTAAAAAAATCAAGGAAGGTATAAATACGGAGATTTTCCTATTCATTTATAATCAGTCTTCTTTTATATTCTTTCTATATTTCATAATATCTTATGCTTGCCTAATTCTGAATAACAATAATTTTTAAAGACCATAAAGAAAAGGACCTTGACAACATTTATTAATGAAATCTCGAAATATTCTTGCCAAACTATCTCCAAATACTTAACATTATAAAATCTCTTTATATATACATATGTATGCATGTATATTTAAATGTAACACAAACATGTACATATGTATACATCCAGAAATATACATAAATATATGCATTATATGCATACACGCATATATGTACCTATCTATATCTATATATGTATCTATATTGATCTGTTCTAGATAGTCCATTGGATAAAGCTCTGCGCCTTACTTCAAATATGGACTCAAATACTTATTAGCTATGTGGCACTGTGCAAGTCACTTAACCTCTCTTTGTCTCAGTTTCCTTATCTGTAAAATGGGCATAATAATAGTACCTCACTTCCAGGATTTTTGTTGTAAAGATGAAACAACATAATAATTACAAAAACCATGGTGCAGTACATACACACATATGCACATATACATACATATATAATATACATATACACATATATACATGTATGTATATGCATGTAATATTTATACATGTGTGTGTATGTGGTGTGTGTGTTACCTTTTAACCACTACTGATGAGATTTCTCTGGAAAGAGATTGTATTTCCCTTTACTGCAAGTGAAACCTTTCCTGACATTGAAACCATTATTTTGTAGCAGATATCCCATTTCATTAATCTTACTTGGTCTTTAATATACCTTAAGGGTATTTTCTGTCTGTATATATATATATGTGTATATATATATATACATATATATGTATATATATATACGTATATATAATATATTACATATGATCTCTAATGTGAAAAGAATATGCTTTAGAAAACTGAGTGATGTCAGAACCTTGAAGGTTCTTTGCAGGTAAGATATACTTACAGTTTCATTACAGGGTAAGCATTGCCTGCAGCTCTGCTATATAAATGCAGAAATGATCATTATAGTTAAGGTGTTCCTAGTGCTCCTAATAAATCTATTTTTGGATTCTCATAACTTTCTTAATACCTGTTCTTCAATCCATTTATGGCAAGGAGTGCATGATTTACTAGCTGTAGAGAGCAAAAGAATGCATAGAAATTAGCAAAGTTATTATATCCAAAAAAACCTGAGGAAACCCAGAGGTAATTTCATTAGCATATAGTGTGTGCCATTACCAAAAAAGATTAATGTGTATAGCTGCATATGTTTAAACAATATTAAAGTGACCTAAAGAGCCATATGATTTTTTTCATTCTCCTTTTTGTTTAGAAGTTTCTATTTATGTTTCTTCCTTTCATAAAAGTTATCCTTTTACATTTATACCCCTAGAGCATTTATTTATTTAATAAAGATTTACTGAGAACCTGTGAAATGTAGGAGAGTAATGTTAGATGATATTAAAGTGTAATAATAATCACTTAAAATATAAAATGAGACATATGCTTTCATTTCCTATATAATATTTAACATTTTCATCATGGAATGTTGTGAATTATACTGTATACATTGTTATCCTTTTTTTAAAGAAGAGGGAACCTAGTCTCACAAATATTATGTGACTCTCCTAAGGTTACTCTAGCTAGAAAATAGTGAGGTCAAGATTTCGCTCAAATGTTTTAACTCAAAAGTCCACAGTCTTTCATCACATGTTTTCTCTATTGATAAAAAAAAAATTCCCTAACTTCAAGGATCTTAAAAATTTGTAGAGTAAGTAGGTTAAGTAAATGTTTAATAACAATAAAAGGAAAGTGAAAATAAAATGCCATGAAATATATAGTTATATTGGTTCAGAAATAAATTATATTTCTTTCCACTGAGAGGGATGAGGAAACCCAATTCTCACATTTTGAAATCATGCTTTCTAGAACACAATGCTGATTCCAGAAGTCACAGTTATCAAGTGTGAATGTACAGAAGATTTGGTCTTGACATGTATCTCTCACAACTCTGGAATATAATTCCTAGTCTCATTACTGTAATTCCTTTAAAGAAGATGATCTCAATACATAAATCCACCTAAAAAAAAAAAAACAAACCTCATTTCTTTTGGAATCTTGTTAAATATTCCCTTGAAAATTCTCTCCATTGGTTAAAAAAAAAAGGAGGGAAGCATGAAAATTTGTTTTCCATAAAATTCAAGTATAAAATCTAAGTGGAAGTATTTACTGAATGTTCATTAATGCAAAAATTTTTCTCTCATGCTATTTGTCATGCAATTGACAAAATAGGAAAAGAATATTCTTCAACTTCCCCCTCCTACTTCTACCATTTTTGGATAAATATCATTTTACTATTTGTGTTTTGTTTCTTGTTTAATATACATATTCATAAATATGCACAAAGAAAGAATTACAAAAAGATAATTTAATAGATTGTGTTTTTCTTTCTTTCTGATAGTCCTGGAATGATACTGATGAAAAACACTTAGAAGAGGCTAATAAATATTATATGATTATAGTCAATAGGTAGCTTAATACAAATTTTGTTGCAAATCTATTATGTGCCTAGTATTTTGATAATGAATGCAGATGGGACAGAAATACACATAAAACTAGTTCCATTTCTCAGCTCTGACTTATTTTTTGTGTATTTCCCTCTCTATGGGTGGTGCATAATGTTTTTACCAAGACTTTTATTGTTCAGTGACTAACAGAAGAGAATAGATAGAACCCAATGATCAGTTTTTTCCTACCCATTTAAATAGCATGTGCATATATACATATATGTGTACATATGTATATATATGTGTATATATATACACACACTTTTGTTTTATTTCATAGCTTATATGATCTACTCTTCTCTAAGTGACTCTGAGATGAAGGAAATGATAGGTTGAGCAGGTGAACTCCTAGGAAAATGAATAGCAGGTCTTTTCCATATTCTTCAAACAATACCGATATAGGAAAGCTTCTCAGTCTGCCTACATGTCAAGGTTTTCTGAGCTGACTGAATATAAATTAACTGACAGTCTGGTCTCTTTGCTTCATTACACCAAACCTCATCACAACATTTTGCTTCCAAAATCCATGTCCTTTAATTCCATCCTCATGAATTCTGTCTTACCTGTTGGAAAATCAAAATAAATTGTCATATAACTTGCTGTTACTCATTAATCACTTGTTACTTCAGGACGTCATTTACTCCTTAAAGGAAGCTTGTCTATCCTGACTTGTATTTTTTTTTTTTTCTGTATACCTGCTGTACTTAAAGCCATTATTAAGGGAAAGCACTTTGTAAACCTTCAAAGTCTATCAGAATATACCAGTTTCTCCTTAGCTTACCGACTTCAGGACAATGAGCTATATGAACAGTCCTATTTCTCCTTCCAATGGATAGTTCCTATCTGGCAGTCATCTTTCAAGCTATCCTCACAGAAAGCAGGGGGAAAGGTGGAAGAAGAAAGATATGAAAACAAATGACACAACAGCTCCAACTTTGTCCCTATTAGAAAAAAAATAACATTTTAACTAAGTAAAAAAAAAATATACCTTGATCAATATATTTTTGCCTTTTGTTGTGTTTACTAAAAATTAATAAAATCACTGAGATTTATTTATTTGTTTGGTTTGACTTTTACATCAGTTTTCAATTAGAGAATTCCCTAATTTTTTGTTTTGAAAATGTTTGACAGAGTTCTCCCCTGTTCAATTTAAATTTAATATTCTTAGCTACTCTCTGGGTTTTTCTATTAGAATCTCACACAATTAAGGATTTACACAAACCAAAAGTACTTGAAAAAAGTTAGATGCTATCAATGGCAAGTTGACTTTTAAAGTAGCACTTGAAACAGTCAATGAACCACCTTCAAGAATGAAAGAAAAAATCTGGATCTACACTCTAGATTTAAATAACTAGCTATCTGAAAAGAAAGACAACAAGTAGTAAGAGGCAAATCACACATCACTTCTGTGTAGAATCTTGTCTAGGGGAAAATTCTGCAATATTTCATCACTTGCCACACCCTTGTTATAGCCAGCTCATTGGGCCTAATAGAAGAAAGTGCCAGCTGGCTAGTGAAACAGTTTTATTTACTACTCATTTTCTTCATGATCTCCATGTTTCTCCTTAAGCTACTTTCACCATATTTCCACATTTTTCACCTAACCCTCTCTCCTGTATCCAGAAGAAGATTTTCTTTCCCTCGTCAGATTTTGTTATAGCGCTACGTCTGCATTTCTTATTTCTTCCTATAACATTCTGTTTTGTATCATACTTAAAATGTGTAAATGAAGTATCCCACTTTCTTTGACAGCCCCTCTTCCAATGTTTAGCTTACCAGAGCTTTGACTTTTAAGAAAACAATGAGAGAATTATACAAGAAACAGTTATGACATTTAAGGAAGTTGCAAGGACTTAAAAGGGAAAAACTGGAAGCACATACCTCTTTAAAACTGGAAATTTGAACTGAAGGACTTAAGGTAATAAACAATGTAAAGACCAATCAGATAATGTGATAAGTGGGGTTGGGAAATATTATCTCAACAAATAACCTGCTCTTTTCTATACTCCTGTTTCATGAATAATGAGATAACTAACAACAAGTATAGTTAAGGAACCTTGAAAACAGCATGATGGGAAAATTATCAGCTTTTTGGATATTGAGTTTAGACTTCATCTTGAATTCATGTTTTATATCTTGAAGGCCAGTTAAAACTCAGGCACAGGGCTTCTGGTTCTCTACCTAGGGGCAAGCCCTGTTATTGACATGAGCCAAGCATCACTTTGGAATTGCGTTGTACTTTCTTTTTTTCCTTTGCCTGCTTAGAGGAGAAATGACTTCATGAAACTAAGCATATAAAAATCTGTCTTCCTTTGCTCTCCTTTGTTCATGGTACACCATGTTCCCTAGATATTTGAGTTGGAGAGATCATAGATTCATGTAGTAGCTCAATAGATATCATTTTAATGTTTGCACTGTTCTTAAACTAAATAGGGTACTATATACAGTACTTTAATGTCACTCTACATAGTTCCTGTTCTTTCTGTACCAGGGAAGGCAACTCTATTATACCCATTAGTATTTAATGAAAGAGAATGAGTTAAGGGAATAGGTTTTATTTTTCCAGTGGTTATGGACTTAGATCTGATTCTGATTAGTTTAAATACTCTCTAGCTGCAACTCTTTGACTGAGGAGTAAGATTAGATAGAGTGAAACTGCTCAGAGTTTTCCCCTATCTGTGAGCCACAGAAAGCCTGGCATTTCTCCATTATTTTTAATGGGTTAAAGCATCTTAACCATTAAGAATTCCATAGACTTCAAGTAGTTTCTAATCTATCCTGCTGCTTAGTATCAGATTAATAAACAATGATGAGTGAAGCATTGTGGTTGATACTGAGCATACAAGAATAAAAAGGATACCACTCTGACTTAAATGAGCATATAATCAAACTGAGTGAAATAATCTCTCTCTCTCACTCTCTCTGTCTCTCTGTCTCTCTCTGTCTCTCTCTCTCTCTCTTTATGGTGTGTGTGTGTGTGTGTGTGTGTGTGTGTGTGTGTGTGTGTGTGCAGCATATGGCTGGGGGTGAGTGGCAAATATGCTGACTTCATCAGATGTTTAAGATGGCCACCATCAATGAGGAAGATGCTGGAGAGATGTCTTCCAAGAGAATTGTGATGGTGTGTAAAAGAACTTCCTTGACGAGACTTGAAGAATTTATAACTCCTTAGCTAACCACTCCCTGAAGAGGGTACTCTGATTGGCTACATAAATATTTTAAAAGATTTGTCACCTTCATTGTTCATTCTGCTTCATTTACCTCTGCAGCATTTTAGAACCACTCTGCTCAGGAAGTAGTGAGAGTAGTCTACAATTCTGGGAGTTTGATAGGTGTGGAGAATAGGAGTCAAACGAAAAAAAGAAAAAAATATCATGACTGCTAAGGACTCAAGTTGAAGGAAGGGAAAAGAAATTTAAACACCTAAAGGTGCCCTAGATTCTTGACAGGAGGTATAACAGAAGAAATGAAAAATAGGTTTAAAAAAGTGCAGATTATGACTATTAAAGTTTGTTGTTAAACATATGCCATATACTTTCCCTTTTAATATAAACCTCTTCAGGATATGCTTTGTGACTTTTTTTTTCATTTTCAATCTCAAAAGTGATTAGACAAGTTATCACATAAAAACAATACCTCAGTGTTTGTTAAATACTTTAAAAGTGAAAAAGAGAGCTCTCTTTTTAACCATTAAAATATACTAGCAAATCAATATAACTTGCATATGCCATATATTTCCTGTTTGCTATCTTCAGACCACTCTGAAGTTTTACTGTAGTTATGTTGATGCATTTTTAAGCATACATGGAAGAAAGTCATATTTGAAGGCATAAATAAAAAGTGGTAAGGGTAAGTAAACAGCTGTAAACTTTCTCAAAATAATTCTATCCTTTTGACTGATGGAGTTGAAGCTATTAAAAATCTTTCTTCCAATATCAACTACTGTATGAGAATTTTGTATTGATATTACTATGATATCCATATAATTTGTTCTGATTTTTTATGTTTTTCAACTTCACACTAATTGTGAAAATATATTTCCATTACACAGACAAACAGTCCTTTCAGTATTTCATTTGCTTAGTTTGTCATCAAATAACATAGTTTCTTGAGGAATCAAGAACACCTAAAATCTCTGTGATATCTGGTAAAAATAGAACGGTTCATGAAACAAATTCTAGGAAATCATGGCTTTAAACTCTAGCACTAACTCTCTTTGTGGGTTTTGTCATTTATTCTAAACTCTGTAGATCTAATTTTGCCTTGACTATAAAATGAGCAGGGCCAAATCAAATATTCTTTAGAGCCTGCTTCAGCTCTAAAATGTGAAGGTTTCTAAACCGTCTTTGTAGAAGATAAATCCTTGACTTCAAATCGAAGTCAAATAACTTTCAGGTCACAAGTCTGAGGTAGAAAAATTGAGTAACAAAAATAAATTGTCATCTTAGTTATCTACATTACACTTACTCTGTGTTTTATAATGTAATTTAGCATTGTAGCAATCCTGTTATTTCTTTCTTTGAAGACAAGGTTGGTCTCTAGACTTCTAAGTAAATGTCATTGATATGTGTACTGAGGTTAAAAAGATAGTTTTGATTCCTAAATAAGTACTGAGCCACATCATACATAAATGAATTATCAAGTTAACAAAAAGTTATTAAGTGCTTGCAACATGATTGATGCTATGTTAAGAACTGGGGATGCAAAGAAAGGCTGAAGCATGGTCCTTTCATAAAGGAGCTCATATTCTAATAGTATAGCTTTTTAAAGACTTCAGCTGTTTAATTCTATCCCTGTTCACAAAGTGCAATGTCATATCAAAAGTTTTTCTGGTTGTTCTGTGCATAGATCTATGGACTTTATATGTGGTTTCATTGATGCAGCTATCTCTGACTCTGTTCCTCTGGCTCTGTGTCTATCTTTTTCTTTCTTTCTCTGTGACATACATTAAATTTCTAAATACACGTAAGTGACAAATTCAGGTGAGCTCATCAAATAGTAAGCAGTATCCATATATTTTTATTATAAAAGCTATATAACTCCATAATTTTTCCACATGATCTTCAGTCAGCATTAATTTAGAGTAAGATTTTGATGAAGGTAGGCTAGTTCTGGAGTGAGAAAAAACGCAAGGAAGCAAATCATTTAGGGAAAGCAGCAAATAGATGTATAGAGGAGACTTGGGCAAAAAGGTTTAATGGAAGGTTGAGGCCATATTGTGGAGGAGTGGTTTTGATACAAAGTTTGCACTTTATTATATAAGCAAAAGTAGGGATATCAATGAAAGATTTGAATAGAGGATTACTCTGCTTAGTATGTAAAGTACTCCAATCCGGGAAATGGAAATCAGAGAAACTGACCTTATTTGTATATTTGGAGATTTATTTTTGGATGAATTTGAGCGAAAGAAGTTTTTAAACTATATATTGAAATGCTCTGTTTCTAAACCATGAAGTAATGAATTTTTCATTTTCCATTTGGGATGAAATTTTCAAACTCATTAAAGAACATTAAATACATGAAAAACTATTACCACAATGACTTCTGCAGAATCAAAGTTCATGTAGCAAGTATTATATGAAGGCTAACAACTGTGCCTGAACAGCATAATCAAACCAATTGAAATATGAATTTTAAAACATTGAATGTAGATATTAACAATAATGGATACTAATATGGTTTGGATAATACTAATAAAGTCCGTATTCAATGACTTGATGGCAATGGTGGTGGAGACAGTTGGCAGATCTTAAAATATCTGTGCCATTTGCAAGTAGAATTCTCGGTAGAAAGACAGCAAATCAAGGATTTTATTGCTGGACCACATACCAACAAGAAGGTCAAGAAGTAATTAAAGCACAGAGACAGAAGTACAAGTTTTGGTTGCTGAGAGAGACTAAGTAAGCCACAATCAATTAAGAGATAGTTCTAAGAGTTGCATTATCAGTAGCAAGAGTGAGAGCACAGATGATCTGGAAAGAAATTTGAACAGTCAATCAGGAAAGATAAATTTAAAAAAAAGCCTAATAAGAATGCAATCATATACAAAAAGGGAAATCTGGGTGGTTTAGTAGTTTCTCAGACAGATTATCATAGACCTTTTTTCTCTATTTTCTCCACCGTTAGAATATTCCTCTGATATATTAAAACGTATCTTATGACTGTCATAATATGCATCTTAAAACTAAAGAAGCAGGAAATACTGAAGAAGTAGGAGATTTTGAGTCAGAAGACCTGAGTTCAAATATTGTATGTGGTAGTTACTAATATAAGTAGCAAATGTGACTTTGCGAAAGACATATTCTTTCTGCACATGAGTTTCCTCATATGAGAAGTGATAGGGTTAGATTAAATGATTTCTATTTTCACTTATTGTTTCAAATCCATAAGGTCATTTCAAGTTCAAATCCCAAAATCAAATCAATTTTATTGAAACTGAAGTTGGAATCTGTATCATTAAATACTCAATATATTGTTTATACAGAAAATATAATATAAAGGACAGAGTAATGGAATTAGGGAAGAAGTTGCATTATAGAAATGCTAAAGAGGACACTATAAATATAATGTTCAGAAATGTATTTTCATAAACTCTTTGTTGATATACTTTTGAACAAAATAAAAAAAAAATAAAACATTAGAGCAAGTTTCCTTTTTGATAGATCATCACCTAAATTTCATTGTTACATGAATGCATGTCAACTGCAGAGGAATGAGGAGAAGGCAACTTTTCTAGTGTCATATTGTTGGCTTCTATCCTTGGCCCTAGCCTATTCAAAATTTTGGCCAATATCTTGGAAATCAAAAGACATTATTTAAAAATTTTGTGTTTGCCACAAAGCTGGAAGAAATAGCTAATACAGACAAAAGTATTATCTGGAAATAAATTGCCACACTTAAAAGGATGAAACAATTTAAATATATGCAAGGTTATGCTTTGATTATTAATACTCACTGGCATAATTAAGCATGATGTAATATGGTAGCCATACCTCTTGTCCCCAACCCCATCAAGGGAAAAAAAAAGTTACAGCTCAAAAGAAATCAAGCCAAAATCATAAAAGTGTTGTATTTTTTAAAGAATACATAACTGTGCCTAAGCAATATAAAAATATTTTCAAAATAAGTACTCTAGTAAAAAAAAATAAAGAAAAGCTAAAACTTGGGGGAGGGGATGTGTTGTACAGGAGGAAAACATTGATTCAGTGATTTATTCTCTTTTCAAGTTACTGACAGAGTAGTGGGGTAGTATCAAGTAGACATGATTAAAACTATAGCTAGCTTATCATAGTCCCAAATAAAAATGTCATAGTGGGTACTTGTTTATACTGAGCAGAGTTAAGAACTAAAAGATGTTTTAAAAATACTTTACATTTAAGAATTACTTAACATTAAGTAACCTGTGAATTCTATTCAGGCATGACACCTAAATTAGTCATAAATATGGAAAAAAATTACACAGAGATATTCTTAGAAGTAAAATAAATAGAATGAATGGTAGTTACCCCCCAGATTTGAATAGGCACTGGTTTTCTTTTAGGATTCTTCATTTTCTAATAAAGTGGCTATTAAATGAAGTACAAACTTGATCCTTCTACTTGATAGTTGTAAGATAGATTCAAAAATTAGAGTTTTATTATGAAAATAATGTGCCCATTTTTCTCTTATGTGAAAGACCAGACGCTGGCCAGTCACATGCACAGGTGAAATTTACTAAAGGAAATTCAAGCAATTTTGCAAAAGTACAAAGTGACATCTTAACTACCTTTTTCACTCCCAATTATTCATTTCTCTAGCTGTAATCAACCTTCTTTAGATAATAAAGCAGCTGTGCCTTAAGTCTTACATTTCCTTGAGGCAGTTGGTTCCCTTGACATGTCATTTTAACAGATGATTATGATCAGAGGCCCATGTAATTCAGGAGCTGTTTTCAAAGAAGAAAACTTAATTTAATAACTTCTTATTAAATTTTTAGTTCCTATAGGAGTGCTTTTGAAGGATAGTCAAGGTAAATCATTTCATTTTGAACTTGCCTGCTGGTTACCCTCATCATTCCTAATGAAAATTTATTTCAATTCAATAATAAACTCTCTACTTGGTTATATATTTTTGTGGTTTTTCTCAACTTCAGCAGGTTCCAGTTGCACACGCAAAAATAATTTTTATGATTACATATTCACATATAATTTTTCTTGTAGAGGCATTAAATTATTAATGTACTGAGTCCTCAATGAATAAAAATAGTGTTACTTTCTTTAAAGATAAGAAAGATCTTATCAGAGTTACCAACATAAAGTATACAAATAGAATCCTTTAAATACACACAAGTACTAGGTAACTGAATAATGGAAATACTAATAATAAATAAAATGAGTAACAATAATGAAAATAAATATAAAATCAACATATTAATAATGATGATCATAACTACCACTTTCATAGTATATCACAAAGTACTCATCTCATAAAAGCCATGTAAGGCAGGTTATGCAAATGTAAAAAAGATACCTTGGGCAGTCAACCCCAATTAATGTTAGTAATAAGATATTTTGTGTCTTGATACTTCTATCAAATAAAATGTGTAAATATTATAAATCAACCAATCAGATGTGCAAAAGAGGCATTAACAATTCCATGCTAACTCTGTTGGATCTAGCAATCAATGGGGTAAGCAAGTTTCAAGAAACAAATCAATTTGTCATGGGATGAAATTGGATGAAAAAATGTATTGGAATTGAGTCAAAGAAATAGAACATCTAGTATACCAAACACATCTCTGCCTAATAAATCCTTATGTTGACTTCAGAACAAGTGTAGATATTAATCCTAAACATTTTGTCATGTGAAAAAGAGAATCTTTTCAATTGATTGCTAATCCAGAATTAAGAATACCTACAAAAGGCACTAATTGGCCAAGGTGTTTCCTGTCAGATTTCATTTAAGTGTGAGAAACATGTGATGCTTCGGGAAGGGAAAAGGACTAGGATTCTCTTTTCTTGAGGATGAGATATGACTCAGGCATATGAACATCTGCTATTTGTCTCTCATTTTTTTTCTCTTTTAAAGTGAAGAGTAAATGTCTGTTGGGGAATATTAAAACAAAAATCACTTTATTGTCTTTGAAAGGTCAGAATCATGAGAAGCAGAAATCTGGGAGCCAAAGTCCATGCCTGAATTTGCTAAAACATCAGGGAAGAAGTAATTAAGACTCTAAAGAAAAATCCTCATCATCAGCCAAGCCACATTCAAAGTGAACATAGGTGGAGCAATTCTTTGTAGAAATTACTTTATATTTCAGCATAATATCCTCAGATAACAAAATGATATAGGGGAGATTACACTCAAGCTACTGAGGAGAAATATTTTCACTTTTGTTATTGTTGTATCTTCTCAATGAACATCAATTTTTAATGAACCTGGTTATAATCATGTAAGATCAAGCACTCTGATACAAAAAGGAAGACCTGCTATCATGGACACTTTGATCTGCTTTTTAAAAAGGAAAGGCAACTTTCACGGGGTCACTAATCACTTTAATCAAGCACACATATCATTCACTTAGTTCAGGTGAAAAAGTCAGCACCCTGAACTTCAGAGAAAATACAGAGAAATCAAAATCAACAGACAATGCTTCCAGTTCCCTGACAGTAAGCAATACATACATCAAAAAACAACAGGCAGATAATTCTTTGAACAGACATACAAAGTTACCAGAGAGAGAAGCACCAACATCTGGGTTTTCAAAACTGAGGTTTGCTTAGTAGCTTCTCAGAGTCTCAACTGGCACACAAACTTTCTTCAGAAACTAAGCCTTAATGTAAAACCTCAACCCAGAGTCTTTATACGTTTTTCAGAGCCAGAGAGAATCACAGCTCTTAAGAATGAGTGCCGCATTAACAAAAATGTGGGCCTTCCTACAAATCTTCCCTAATCAAATACTCCTTAATGGGAAGACCCATTAGTGTGTGGGGAAGATTTTCTTTAATCACATTTAAAAAATTAACACTATAAATGCATATACTATTTCTAACTAAAGACTCTTGATTAATTCAATCAAAGACAAATTTCAGTCAGAGGCACTTGATTATAATAAAATAAAAACAGTATAAAATTCTACTTTGCATGCCATTACACTCCACTTTTCCAGGATCCTTGGCCTTGTAATCTAAATGGCCATGAAACATAAAATAAATAGAGTTATAATACTTTGTGATCCCCAATCCAGGTGATTTAAGCAGGTCACAGGTGTCTATTAATGGATGGGAAAGATCTTCCCATTAAGAAGCAACATTATATTAACAATAAGCAAAAATGCATTATCAAAACTTATCATTGTCTAATAACTTAAAACCTTACAGAAATGGAGGTTAGAGTAGATGATATTACAGTAAGATACCTCTCAACCTTTCAGGGGTATCCTTTAGAAATTTGGAGGGGGGATGCAGAATTACTCAGTAGCAGGAGTTGTCTATGAGAATTGGGATAAATCTGCTCAAGGTTTATATAAATAATATATTTTATGTAAATAATTTTATGTAAAATAACTTCATATAAAATTTAAAATTTTACGTGAATAAATTTTATATAAATGATATATTTTTGCACAAGAATAAGGAATATCCAACAAAATACATTTTTGGCTGCCTTAAGAGATAGCAAAGTTACAACTGTTGCAATTTTTGAGATAAAGAAGCTGAGTTTCTGAGAGGAAAATGTGCATTGTACAAGGTCACACAGAAAGCAATAACCCAAGGCAACATTCAAACTCTGGTCTCCTGACTTCAATTCCAGGATATTTTCCCTATGACATATCATCTCCGAGATTTCTGCTTAAGTTAAATTGGAACAGAAGACAAGCGAGGTCCCTTCTGACACTGAGATTCTGTAATCTATGCCTACCTTACTATACATGGTTTTATGCTTCAAGGTTAAAGTGAAGCAATAGACAATATGCCATAATTTGAATGGTCTAAAAAGTAATATACTGTAATCTCCTTGAGAAAAGGAGCTGTTTTTTCCTTATTTGTATTCCCAGACAGCACAATAGGTGGCACATAGTAAGCACATAATAAATGCTTGCTGATTGACTGACCATTTACTGACTTTGATATCCGTTTTCTAATTTTTAGGAAGCTCAAGGCAACTTGAGAATAGTACTGAGACGTTTTGCATTTGCTGACTGTTCCGAAAGCTATATTATGTGTCTTAAGAAGGGTTTGACAGCTAATTACCCCCAATGAATTAAGTGGTACCTTATAGTCCCTTAAAGATTTAGTATCACCCCTTGAATAATGCAATTCCTTACTTGCTGAATAACAGTTTGCATTAGTTTTAAACAGTATTTCTCTGTGTTCCAATAAAATATGTTTTCTGACACATTCGTCAAACAAAGTCTGAATTACAACTCCAACCTGCAGGCACTGACACATTGCATCCCACTTCGGTGCTGATATACTGTGGTTCAAGATATGATTTGTTTTCCTGAAGAGAAGCCTAAAGGCTTGATAAGGGAAAGTACAGAGGAAAAATTCTTTCTTTAAGAATTCATTATTAGATTCATAGATTCATAGAATTTGAGAGTTGGAATGGACCTCAGAGATCATCTAGCTCAGTATTTCCCAAACTAATTTGGCCTCTGAACACTTTGGGAATTGAAATATATTGACATGACTCATAAATGGGGGCCTAAAGTGCCCAAGTGTATGGAATAGCCTTAAGAAAAGAAAGAGCTGGGGAAATTTTTGATATATATATATATATATATATATATATATATATATATATATATATATATGGAGAGAGAGAGAGAAAGAGAGAGAGAGAGAGAGAGAGAGAGAGAGAGAGAGATTTTTTATGTGAGAGAGAGAGAGAGAGAGAGAGAGAGAGAGAGAGAGAGAGAGAGATTTTATATGGAAAAATTCACCTACAATACGTATTTTGATATAATACATAACTTTGTATTTAATAATTTAGAAGAAAAAAGCAATGCAACATGAAAATGATATCATAAAACACCTTTCCATATTATTTGGAACACCAGGATTCAAAAAATTGAATTGAGGGATATTCATATTACTCAAAATTTCATTTTACTGATGAGAAAATTGAGACTCAAAGGATGATTACATGCTTTATACAAGGTCATACAGAAAGGTAGCTGGTACTAGAACCTAAATACCTTGATTAGAATGCAACTGCTACATGTTACAGATTAAATAACTAAAACCTGAAAATTCATCACTGCTTTTCCTATTTCAGGGAAGAAAACAATTTATATATGCACAGAAAAAAACAATTTCTGATTTCAAATCACCTTTGAAATATATTTGTTGATTGTCTGTGAGACTAAAGGGGGTGAAATCAGAACAAAAGCTATAGAGTTCTCAAATCTCAAACGGAAATCATCAGCCATATTAGCAAATAAGATGAGATATGGGACAAAGTCGTTCCTGCAATGACAAATGTTTATGAAATACTTATTATGCACGATTAACTGTGTTAGATGGCAGATATAGAAAAAGATATGGAAAATAATCTCTACCCTCAAGGAGGTTATATTTTATTGGAAGCGACTACACACACACAAACACACATACACACACACAAACACACACACACACATTTTTATTGGCTCAGTACATAGCAGATAATTTGGAGAAAGGAAAATATTAACAATCTAGATTCTGGAAAGGTTTTCCATTGAAAATGACTTAAGTTGACCTCTGATGGAAATTGTAAATGCATAAGTGTAGAGTCTGGAAAGAATACCTTATAATCACACTTTTTGCATGTGCAAAGTTTTGGAAGTGGGCCATGGATATCTGAATTTGTAAAACAGAAAGTAGACCATGTTTATGAAACAAATACAATATGGGGGCTGGGAAGGAGGGAAGGTTAATGTGAAATCAAAATGGAAAAGTGTCAAAAAAAATTTTCTGAATATAAATATTTCTAGTTGGTATTGGATCCACAATGATGATGAGTGCAGTATTGGGCAAGGACTTTTGCCCTTTATTATTATCAATCTCAAGTAGCTTTTTTATGGTTCCTTTTATAAAGTTCCCCTCCATTCAATCAAACAGATAATAATAATAACTGCTCTTTATATACTACTTTAAGGTTTGCAAAACACTATATACACTACCATGTCATGGCTTTTAGAGAGGTTTGAGAGGCAAATGAGACGTTCATTACGATTCTTACTTTAGAGATAAAGAAACCAAGACTGAGAATATGAAGGACTTGCCCATAGTTACATAATTTGCAAGTACCATAAGTTCATACGTAGGAATAAAACTTAGATTTTCCTGATGTTTAAGACTAGTGCTCTATCTAGTATAAGAAGCCTCTGTAGGAGAAAGCAGAGACTTTCAAAATCCCCCGAACTAAGCATTCACATTCATATTTCTTTACACCTATTTCCTGAGCAATCTATAATAAAATCTTCTCTTTTTGGTGGTGTCTTTGTTAAACTTTCATAAAATAGTGAAAATAATGCTAGATTTGTAGTTAAACAATCTGGGTCCAAATCCAAGCTATGCCACTTGCTAAACTATGTGACCTGGGATGAGATAATTTACCTCTCTGAACTATTTTCCAATCTTGAAAATAATGGTGTTAACTTCTATGAATTGTATGATTCCTTTTAGGTCTAAATATTGGAATCAATGAAATAATAAAGCAATGCCAAGATAATTCTTCTCATGAGATATTATCATAATCAAAGACTTCATCTACAGCCCCAAGTTAGAAATACAGAAAACTTCTACAGCTACATACCCAGGGGTATCTTGCCTAGTAATACCCCGTGGAATAGAAACTAGCAAAGAAATGTCTGACAGAAACCATCTAATGGTGAAATGACTGGTGGTGACAATATACTGCCAGGGGAACCAACCAACAAAGCATGCTAGGCACGGGTTGAATGATAAAAAAACTGTAGCATATCACAGATCCAGGAAAATTGGAAGAATGCATTTCCCTTCATATGTGCTTTAGTCACATATTATCACTCTACCTGGAAAATTCCAAAGATGTCCTGGCCACACATGTTGTAAATGTGTGTGAATCTCCAAATCTTTCTTATATGTGTTTTCACTCTTTCTAGTGGTGGTGCACTATTTTTTGGTGGGAAAATGTTGAATTTGGGGGGAGGCAGATAGTTTATGACCATTTTCTTACAATTACATTTCATAAAATTTCCTTTAAAAAAAAATCAGCTGAGTCCCCTTACGGAGTATTTAAAGTAAACATTTAAGTGTAAGCTTATGACTCATTACTTAGAGGGAATGTAGCTTGTAGTATCTTGAACCTGGAATATTAATGTCTGGGATAAATTTCCTATGAGTTTGTAGGTGACTATAGGGATTATCATTTAATGAACAAAACTTAAACCTAGAGTTTATAGAATATGCACATTAATATATTGGAGGACAGATAAGGGGGAAGAAGAATAAGGGACAGTCCGTGCCCTCTTATCAAATATTATTATTTTAACTAAGTTACTTTCTTTCTGTCATTTATTTCTATTTGTTTTTTTATCATTTATTTCTATTATTTCTCTATAGATTACATTTTTTTAAATATTTTCATTGCAGTTGGGGGTGGAAATCAACAAAATTTTCTCTGATTTTGAAAAATATAAAATCAATCAAACATATTTTGGTGATAGGAGGATAGTACTCTGACAGACAATAATCAGGTGAGAAATGACATAGTCTTAGCTATTTTGAATTCAAAATACGACATTGGAAACAGAAATGTCATCTTTGAAAACACTGATTCACTGATCTGATCATATAGCTTGTTTGACTTATCTCTTCTTTAAAATTAAACCAGTTCACCTGCAAACAAGATTACATTTCTTCTAAACAACTGATATTAGTAATGAAATATAGGTTAAACTATATTTTGTTGATATATTTTGTTTCAAAAATACTTAAATTTGGGGGGAGGAGCCAAGATGGCAGAGTAGAAAGATTCATATATGTTAGCTCTGAACCCACAGCCTATAAATTACCTATAAAAAAAAAAAATTCCCAACAAATTCTGGAGTAGTGGAAACCATGCAGCAAAGGAGTGGAGGAGATTTCTGTTCCAGAAAGCCCTGAAAAACTGATCTCAAAGGTCCGTCACACACCGGAGGGAGCACAGACCTGCCTTGGCCACACGGCACCCCAGAGGGGCAGATCAGAGCAGGCTTCAGGGACAGAATCTCCAGGGGTTGTGCAGGTCCCTCAACCCACAGGTGCACAGGTCAGTGAGAGAGACTTCCGGGCTAGCCCAGAGGGGAGTGGGGTGTCTCCATAACTCAAGCCCCCTTAGGAGGAAGCGGCAGGGGCTGGGGGGAAAAGGAGCGGCCAGGAGCTCCCAGAGCAGGATGGACCTCAGATCCATTACTGAAGGACTCTGCATAAATCCCCTGAGGGAACTGATCCTGGGAGGCAGACCTGGCCCCACCTGAGAGCCTGAACTTAATCCCACTGAATAGCATCCCCGCCCCCCTGCTGAAAGCCCTGAGGCTGGGAAGCAGCATTTGAATGTCACACCACAAGTACTAGTGAGGGGGGAGTGGAGAGGAATCTCAGAAGTCAAGGAACTGGCTGGGAAAATGCCCAGAAAAGGTGAAAAAAATAAGACCATAGAAGGTTACTTTCTTGGTGAACAGATGTTTCCTCCTTTCTTTTCTGTTGAGGAAGAACAATGCATACCATCAAGTAAAGACATACAAGTGAATGCCTCTGTATCCCCCAAATCTGAAATAGATAGTCAATGGGCTCAGGCCATAGAAGAGCTCAAAAAGGATTTTGAAAATCAAGTTAGACAGGTGGAGGAAAAACTGGGAAGAGAAATGAGAGAGATGCAAGAAAAGCATGAAAAACAGGTCAATACCTTACTAAAGGATACCCAAAAAAATGCTGAGGAAAGTAACACCTTGAAAAATAGGCTAACTCAATTGGCAAAAGAGGTTCAAAAAGTCAATGAGAAGAAGGATGCTTTCAAAAGCAAAATTAGCCAAATGGAAAAAGAGGTTCAAAAGCTCACTGAAGAGAATAGTTCTCTCAAAATTAGAAGGGAGCAGATGGAGTCTAATGACTTTACAAGAAACCAAGAAATCACCAAACAAAACCAAAAGAATGAAAAAATGGAAGAAAATGTGAAATATCTCATGGGAAAAATAACTGATCTGGAAAATAGATCCAGGAGAGACAATTGAAAAATGATGGGACTACCTGAAAGCCATGATCAAAAAAAGAGCCTAGACATCACATTTCATGAAATTATTAAGGAAAACTGCCCTGATATTCTAGAATCAGAAGGCAAAATAAATATTCAAGGAATCCACCAATCACTGCCTGAAAGAGATCCAAAAAGAGAATCTCCTAGGAACATTATGGCCAAATTCCAGAATTCCCAGGTCAAGGACAAAATATTGCAAGCAGCTAGGAAGAAACAATTCCAGTATATTGGAAATACAGTCAGGATAACACAAGATCTAGCAGCTTCTACATTAAGGGATCAAAGGGCGTGGAATAGGATATTCCACAAGTCAAAGGAACTAGGAATAAAACCAAGAATCACCTACCCAGCAAAACTGAGTATAATACGTCAGGGGAAAAACTGGTCTTTCAATGAAATAGAGGACTTTCAATCATTCTTGATGAAAAGACTAGATATGAAAAGAAAATTTGACTTTCAAACATAAGAATGAGAAGAAGCATGAAAAAGTAAACAGCAAAGAGAAGTCATAAGGGACTTACCAAAGGTGAACTGTTTACATTCCTATATGGAAAGACAATATTTGTAACACTTGAAACTTTTCAGTATCTGGCTAGTTGGTGGGATTACACACACACATACACACACACACACGCACACACACATACACACATGCACGAACACACAGAGACAGAGAGTACAGAGTGAATTGAATAGGATGGAATCATATATTTAAAAAAATTAAGGTAAACAGTGAGAGAGAAATGTAGTGGGAGGAGAGAGGGTGACATGGAATGGGGTAAATTATGTCTCATTCAAGAGGCAAGCAGGAGACTTTTTAATGGAGGAAAAAAGAGGAGAGCTGAGAAAAAAAAACATGAAGTTTACTCATCACATTCGACTAAAGGAAGGAATAAAATGCAAACTCATTTTGGTATAAAAACCTATCTTACAATACAGGAAAGTGGGGGAGGAGATAAGCAAGGTGGGCGGGATGGTGGAAGGGAGGGCAATGGGAGGGGGGAATTATTTGAAGTCAACACTCTTGGGCAGGGACAGGATTAAAAGACAGAATAGAAACAATAGGGGGCAGGATAGGATGGAGGGAAATATAGTTAGTCTTACACAAAACGACTATTATCGAAGTCTTTTCAAAAGTACACAAATATGGCCTATGTTGAATTGCCTGCCTTCCCAAAGGGAATGGGTGGGGAGGGAGGGATGGGGAGAAGTTGGAACTCAAAGTTTTAGGAACAACTGTTTAGTATTGTTTTTGCTACTAGGAAATGAGAAATACAGGTAATGGGGAATAGAAAGTTATCTAGTCCTACAGGACAAAAGAGAAGATGGGGTCATGGGAAGGGGTGGGGATGATAGAAGAGAGGGCTGATTGCTGATAGGGGAAATTAGAATGTTTGGGTGGGAGGAGGGGATAAATGGGGAGAAAATTTGGAACCCAGAATTCTGTGAAAATGAATGTAAAAGTTAAATAAATAAATTTATATTAAAAAAAAGATTGACATAAGAGAAAAAAAAATATGCAAATTTATGCCATTTCCTCTTTCATTTTCTCCTCCAGAAAGACATCTTATAAATCAAAACATAATTTTAGAAAACAAATAGGAGAAAAAATTAGTAAAACTAATTAAAAAATGGGGAAAATTCTGAAAATGCATGTTATGTTCCATACCCATGGACCTGACACTTTTGCAAAGGATTGGGTAGTAGGAGGAATTTTCTAATGACTCTTTATTAGGGCCATGCTTGATTTCTGTGATTCTTAAACATTCATTCTCAATTGTTTGGTGATTAGTTTCCTTCTCATTTGAGTATTGTAACAATTTTGTATACAATTCCCTTTCTTCTGTTTAATTCACTTTGTGTCACTTCATGTTAGTCTTTCCATGTTTTGCTGTCTCCATCATATTGTTTCTTGAAACACTGTACATATTAATGTGCAAGGATTTGTTCATCCATTTATTTTTATTTATTTTATATTTATTCAATTTTTGAGGTGGTATCATTTTAGTTCCCATTCTTTACCTTGACACAAAAGAGTTTCTACTTTCAATACAGAGCCTGGCACACAGTGATTAAGAAATTTTTATTGACTAACATAGAAACATTAATTGTCTTTATCTTTCATATGAAACCCTCATCCAAAAAGCTTGATATAAATAGATTTTAATATAGATTTTTTTCCATATTCAGTTCTTTCCCTTTTTTTCCTTGATGCATATTACTTTGATTGAAGAAGTTATTTCAAATTTTCTATAATCAAAATGATCTATTAGAACTTTGTAATTTTGAGAGAGAAGACACATGATTTCATAGACTCTTTATGTGACTGAAGGATAAAGACTACAGAAAGAAGTTAGCATGTAAAGGATACGACAACTTCACTTCCCTATCCTTATATGACTACGCTAGAGACTGCAAGGAATTTTCCCTTGGATGACATCAAAAACTTTCTCTGTTGGTTAAGCTGAGATAACTCACTCCCAATGGGAAACTTCATTCACTCTTTGTGTTGACTGGTTTATATTCTCCTATGTATATATTTATTGTTTTCTGATTTGCTATTAATTTGGAAAAATATATTTATTTGCTATTCACTAAAAGTTATATGTATATATATATATATATATATATATATATATATATGTAATTTCAACTTCAGTTTTCTTCATTAATGCATAATAATCAGGACCACAATTTTACCCTAGAAATCATTTCCCTTAGACTAGCTAAATATATATGGAGACAGAGAGAGAGAGACAGGGAGACAGAGAGAGAGAGTTGGAGAAAGAGACAGAAAGAAAATGTGTAGACTGCCAACCTCTGGCCCCAACATCCTACTTCCTCTTCTGGAATGAATCAGAGTCTGCATTGCAGAAGTGTTAGGGAAGAGACTCCAGAGGTTATTTTTCTTATTTTTCTGTGAGCCACATTTAGGCTGAACCACATGGACACATATAACCTACATGAGCAAATACACCATGGACCATGTATCTCACATCTGAAAAACTACTTTCTAGACTTCCCCCAAGTTTTGGTAATATAAGGAGTTCTTACACTAATAAACAAACAAAAAAACCCCTCATCTTCCCGAGTTCACATCTGGCGTCAGACATTTATTAGCTGTGCAACCCTGATCATGTCACTTAACCCTGTTTGCCTCAGTTTTCTCATCTGTAAAATGAGCTAGAGAAGGAAATGGTAAACCTCTCCAGTATCTTTGCCAAAAAAAAAAAAAAAGAAAAGAAAAAAAGAAACCCAAATGGGGTCGCAAAAAGTGTAACACAACTGACATGACGGAACAACAGTAAAAATTATACCTAAAGTTATCCTATTACTTTAGAGATTGCTTCACTTCCTTGTTAAAGTCTTCGAGTTGACCGAGTTACATAATTATAACTTTGTCATGGGTTTGGAAGTGAGGGAACCTTTTTTTCTCTTGGTTCCCCTAGATTTACAGTTGATTTTGCTGGTTTTGCACTTGTCAGCTGTATACAGTAAGGTAGTTATCATCTTCAGATGACTACCTGAAACCTTGTAATATGGGATGTATTGTCTATATCTTTCAATTTGCATATACACTGACACATATACAGGCATATTCATACACACATATGTACACATTTATATCTGCATCTAAATATATATACATATACATACATATGTTTGTTAGAATAAGTAAAAAGTCTTTGTAATTAATGAAGAAATTGAGAAAAGGTTAAATAGAATACATGTATCCCTAGACACTATGACAAAATTTATTCCATTTAATGTATATACTTTTTGATTGTTTTTTGATGAATTGTGTTAGAATACCTATGTATATATGCACATATGAATATAGACACAGAGAGAAATGTTAACGTTTATACTTCTATGTTGCTGAGAAAAATTAACATTGGTAGTCACTCACAAATAATAAAAATTAATATAAATTTAATATGGTTTTACATTTTAATCTAGTATAGAGCATCAAATAACTATTGATATAAGAACAATTTTTATTGCAAGAAAATATTCTCCTAGTGAATGGTGGCGGACTGTTGCATTCTTGGAAGTTAATAAAGCCCCAAAGAATGTATTATGATATCTTTGGAATTCAAATTTGACCTGTTGCTCTGTCATCATCTCACAGTTTAAGTTTAAGAAAAACAGCAGAAGTATGAGAAACTCTTCAAACACAAAGAATAAATGTCAAATTCCAGTGCATGTGAACCAAGGATCTGGTTCTATTAGGAGGTCTTAAATGAGTAAAAGCCAGAAAAATGAGAATCACCTCTGTTCATCCTGATGTTCCAAATGATCATATAATAGCCATATAATCAATTTAAAGAAACATAAACAGCAGTAAAATAAAAATACTTTAGCTCAAGATAGTTAATGCACTGCCAGGATGCGTTATTATTTTACTGATTCCAGAAGAAAAATTATTTCTGAATAGAACAATATAAAACAAAGAAATATCCTAGTTCTTCTCAGGTCTTTCCCCAAACATTTGATTCACTGACTGCTTTTATGAAAAGAAAATTCTTGACAAAAAATATGGAAAGCTTTTTAGAGAGTTTATAAGCATAGATAATCAATTTAAGGGTAATTCTCTATGTAGTTTGATATAAGGGTGATCAAAATCTTTGAAAATACTGTGATGAGAAGCTTTTCACTTAAAAAAGATTTCAGAATTCTAAAGAGAAATATCTTCTTTACATATCCACAACTCACTAAGAATTTTATATGAATGGTTCAAGGGATAACTGATGACACATTTTGTAGTATATTTCTATACAGTATTTGAGAGAATATACAATGCTTTGGATAAAGATGCTAATTTTACCATTTTTATTTGAATATAGTTCTTACAAATTTTATTACAATTTATTCTAAAGTTCACCCAATGTATTCTTTCCCTTAGAAAACATTATTTACATATACTTTAATTTTTGACTTCCTCATTTCCCTGCAATATAGCTAAGAATGAGGGAGAAAAGAGAAAAAAAATTCCCTTCCTAATGGAAAATATTGTGACAAAGCCTATTCTCCAAAGTACATTCTCATCAGACTATCATGGACTTGAATTCAGAAGTTATTTTCTCTCATTTAAGACATAATTCTAACAAGTTTAGCTACTTTTTTTTTAGCTCATTACTCTACAAATTAGAAAAATAAGGAAAGGAGATTGAGGATAGGGGGGTTAGTTGATATCCAAAGCAGACAGAGAAAAATAGAGGAAAACCTAATATTGAATGGCCTTATTACATAACAACACAACTATAACTATAGCTAGATATGTACACACAGATATATACATATGTATGTATATATATATATATATTTATGAATGTATGTATATGCTATACATAAATACATGCCTACATTGACATATAGGTATGTGTACATATATATGTATATACTTACATACATTTATATGAATATATGTATGCATTTGTGTGCAGAGAAAGAACTTGATCAGCTTTCACAGATAAAATTGTCATATTTATTAACATGTTTCTAAAATGTATTTAGAGAGGCCTAACCTCTCTCCTAACCTTCATTCTTGCATTGCCTATTGTCTATTAGACATTGGAATTTGTATTTTTCCATAGACTGCTTAACACATTTAAAATGAATTTTGCTCACAACCATCCCCCCATTTCATTAACCTGTTTCTATAATGGCACAACATTTTTTCCCCAGACAACTAGGATTAGAAAAAAAAATAAGACACTGACTACTCTCAAGGGGCTCATACTCTAAAGGGAATACAACACCTATGGAAAGTTTCATCTGCATGTCAGATGGAAAGGTACCATGCTCCCATGGACTCATGGTCCTAAAGGTGCAGCTGCAAAGAAGCTAGTTAGTATTTGATATCATTTCCATTGACAAAATCTTATCAGTTTCTGAAGTGGAACCTTTTGACAGTTTCATAAACTTTGGTGACAAGAAATTTGTTTTCTGAGCCATAAGTAGCTGTGACTATAGCACCCCGGAAGGATCAGTTGACAACTTGAATTGACACAGAGGTTTCTTCCTTTTGTGATTCCTCTGGGCAGTGGTCTGGAAGCACTGATAATTTACTTTGAAGCAATATGTTACCTCTTTCTTCTCCCACTGAATGCCTTGCAGATTCAGCTTGGCTGTTTTGTCTACCCTGGAGAGAGCACACTGCTGGTTATTCATGGAAATGTTTGATCTCTTTCCCAGAAGTTTTGTGGAATCACAAACATATCAGAAGTCCAGTGAAACTGAGCAACAGAGAACCACAGAAGCCCAGGTAACTGAAGCAGCTGCTCCTGAGACTTTCAGCCAGCAGATTAAATGCTTGTAAGTCACCTACTTGAACTTCTGGGACACAAGATGGTGGAGCAATTGGTAAATGCTATGCTTCTCCCCTCGCTGACCTTGAAAAACCTGGACAATATATCCCCAGGAAAAATTTTGGAGAAGTGAGATTCACCAGAGGGATAAACAGTCTCTTAACTGGTGAGGCTAGGAAAATCCGAAGGGGAGAGTCCCTCTGGCTATGGCTGAGGGAAACCAGTACAGGAAAAAATATTTCTCAGAAAGCCATACCTCAGTGAACTGGGGGGAGATTCTGAAAACCAAAGGAGTAAAGTCCTCTATTGCCAAAACCAGGACTTCCTGCCCTTTCCCAGCACAGCCAAGGGAATCTGGGAAGACACTAGCACAAAAGAGGTTCTCCAACCACTGAGCATGCCTGTGCTCAAGACAGGAGACTTCCTGCTCCAGAAAATCCCTACCCTACACTTAACACAGTCAGCTCCAGAGTAACTCCAGGAAAACTCAGAAAGACCTGGCCTCTGCTTTGGAACACCAGCCTGTTTAGCACCAGGTAAGAATTCTAGTTTCTAGCTTAAAGAACTAGAGGCCACAATACAGAAAGGCTCAAGTCCTAAGCACAAGAATGGTTAGACAGAGCCTACTGTGTCCCAGAAGAAGAGATTCACTTTAAAAGCCAACAAAAGGCGGGGAGGAGCCAACATAGTCGAGTAGAAAGATACATATATGCTAGCTCCTAACCCACAGCCCATAAAATACCTGTAAAGAAGAACTCCAAACAAATTCTGAAGCAGTGAAAGCCACACAACAATGGAGTGGAGGAGATTGCTATTCCAGAGAGCCCTGAAAAACCAACACTAAAGGTCTATCGCTCACTGAACCCAGAGCAGAGCCTAACTTTGCCTTGGCCACGCAGCACTGAAAGGAACAGATATGAGCAGGGGACAGAATCTCCATTCTCCACCCACAAGCTCCAAAGGTCAGTGAGATGGCCTTTTTAGCTTGCTGAGAGGGGAGCAGGGTGTCTCCATAGCTCAGGCCCCCTTGGGAGGCAGCAGTGGAGGCGGCGGAGGACAGGAGCTCCCAGGGCAGAGAGGAGCTCGGATACATTGTTGAAGGTATCCACATAAATACCTTAAGGGAACTGAGACCCATATGGTGGCCCTGCCCCCACCTGAGCACCCAAATTTAATCACACACTGAATAGCAGCCCCACCCCCACTGAAAGCCCTGAGACTTGGAAGCAGCATTTGAATCTCAGATCCCAAACAATAGCTAGGTGGAACTGAAGGCCAGGTGGGTGTGGTGAGGAAACTCAGAAGTCAAGTAACTGGCTGGGAAAATGCCCAGACAAGGGGGAAAAAAATTAGGCCATAGAAGGTTAGTTTCTTGGTGAACAGATATCTCTTCCCATCCTCTTAGATGAGGAAGAACAATGCTTACCATCAGGGAAAGATATAGCAGTCAAGGCTTTTGTATCCCAAACACCCAAAATCAATATTCAATAGGCTCAGGCCATGGAAGATCTCAAAAAGGATATTGAAAATCAAGTTAGAGAGGTGGAGGAAAAACTGGGAGGATAAATGAAAGAGATGCAAGAAAAGTATGAAAAGCAAGTCAACAGCTTGCTAAAGGAGACCCAAAAAAATGCTGAAGAAAATAACACCTTGAAATATAGGCTCACTCAATTGGCAAAAGAGGTTCAAAAAGCCAATGAGGAGAAGGATGCTTTCAAAAGCAGAATTAGCCAAATGGAAAAAGAAGTTCAAAAGTTCACTGAAGAAAACAGTTCTCTCAAAATTAGAATGGAACAGATGGAGGCTAATGACTTTAAGAGAAACCAAGAAATCACAAACAAAGCCAAAAGAATGAAAAAATGAAAGAGAATGTGAAACATCTCATTGGAAAAACAAATGACCAGGAAAATAGATCCAGGAGAGACAATTGAAAAATGATGGGACTACCTGAAAGCCATGATCAAAAAAAGAGCCTAGACATCATCTTTCATGAAATTATCAAGGAAAACTGCCCTGATGTTAAAAAACCAGAGGGCAAAATAAAGTATTCAAGGTATCCACCAATCAAAGTCTGAAAGAGATCCAAAAAGGGAAACTCCTAGGAACATTGTGGCCAAATTCCAGAGTTCCCTGGTCAAGGAGAAAATATTGCAAGCACCTAGAAAGAAACAACTAAAATATTACGGAAATACAATCAGGATAACACAAGGTCTAGCAGCTTCTACATTAAGGGATTGAAGGGCGTGGAATATGATATTCCAGAAGTCAAAGGAACTAGGGCTCAAACCAAGAATCTCCTACCCAGCAAAACTGAGTATAATACTTTAGGGGAAAACTGGTCTTTCAATGAAATAGAGGACTTTCAAGCATTCTTGATGAAAAGACCACAGCTGAAAAGAAAATTTGACTCTTTTAAAAGTCAAGGAAAGGGTGATCACCAAGAGCAAGAAGCAAGTCAGAAGCGATAAGAGCATATAATCTTTCTACTAGGAGAAGGACCCAAATACAAATATCAAAGAGGTGAGAATTGAGACTGTGCTCCCATCTGAAACTTCAGAAGGGAATATGAACTGGCCTCAAGCCCAAAGAGCATTCTTGGAAGAGGTTAAGAAGGATTTTAAAAGCCAAATTAGGGATGTAGAAGAAAAATTGGCCAATGATTTAAAAATAAATCATGGAAGATATTAAGAGGAAAATTGGACAAAGGGAAAAGCACAAAAAGCTAACTGGAAAAATTGGACAAACAGAAAAGGAAGTACAAAACTAACTGGAGAAAATAACTCCTTAAAAGGAACAATTGGATAGATAGAAAAGAGAATGCAAAAGTTAAATGAAAAAAGTCTGATAAAAATTAGCATTAGGCAAGTAGGAGTTAATGACTCTATGAAACAACAACAATCAACCAAGTAGAATCTAAAGAATGATAAGATGGAAGAAAATGTAAATTATCTCACAGGAAAAAACAACTGACCAGGAGAATAGATCCAGGAGAGAAAATCTAAGAATTTTTATTCCACAAGAAATCCATGATGAAAAAAGAGCCTGGGCATGTCTTCCAAGAAAACATCAAAGAAAACTGTCTGGAGGTCCTAGATCCAGAGGGCAAAGTAGCCATTGAAAGAATCTACTATTTACCTCTAGAAAGGGTTCTCAAACTAAAAACATCAATCAACATCATTGCCAAACTCCAGAACTATGAAATGAAGGAGAAAATATTGCAGGCAGCCAGAAAGAAATAATCAAAATATTGAGGAGCATCAGTCAGGATCACACAGGAACTTGCAGCTTCTCCATTAAAAAGATCAAAGAGATTTGAAAATGATATTCCATAAGCCAAAGGACCTGGGACTACAACAAAAGATCAACTGCCCAGCAAAATTTAGCATAATAGATGCTCTGGGGGGAGGAGCCAAGATGGCGGAGGAGAAAGATTCACCTATGCTAGCTGTGAATCCACAGCCCATAAATTTCCTGTAAAAAGAACTCCCCACAAATTCTGGAGCAGAGGAAGCCCCGCAGAAACACAGTGGAAGAGATTTCCGTTCGAGAGAGCCCTGGAAAGCCAACCCCAGGGGTCTGTTGCACACAGGCAGCGGAGCCCACCCCTGTGCTGCCCGGGCCACGTGGCCCCAGAGGAGCAGGCTTCAGGGACAGAAACTCCGGTGCCTGCGAAGGTCCCTCCACCCACAGGAGCTCCAGGTCAGTGAGAGAGACTTCTGGACTGGCCAGGAGAGGAGGGGGGTGTCTCCATGACTTGGGCCCCCTTGGGAGGAAGGGGCAGAGGCAGTAGCAGAGGCAGTGGCGGCCCGGGACTACTGGAGCAAACAGGAGCTCAGGGCCATCACCGAAAAGGTCTCTGCATAAAGCCCCTGAGGGAACTGAGCCTGGGAGGAGGTCCTGCCCCGACCCAAGTACCAGAACTTAAGCTCACATTGAGTAGCAGCCACCGCTGCTGCTGAAAGCCCTGAGGCTGGGGAGCAACATTTGAATCTCAGACCCCAAGGACTAGCTGGGTGGATCTAGGCAGGAGTGTGGAGGAATCTCAGAAGTCAAGTAACTGGCTGGGAAAATGCCCTGAAAAGGGAAGAAAAATAAGACCATAGAAAGCTACTTTCTTCCTTTCATTTCTGATGAGGAAGTACAATGCTTGTCATCAGGGAAAGACGTGAAGGTCAGGGCCTGTCTATCCCAGACATGTGAGGTGGATGTCCGGTGGGCTCAGGCCATGGAAGAGCTCAAAAAGGATTTTGAAAATCAAGTTAAACAGGTGGGGGGAAAACTGGGAAGAGAAATGAGAGAGATGCAAGAAAAGCATGAAAAATGGGTCAATATCTTGGTAACGGAGAACCAAAAAAATGCTGAAGAAAATGACACCTTGAAAAATAGGCTCACTCAATTGGCAAAAGAGGTTCAAAAAGCCAATGAGGAGAAGAATGCTTTCAAAAGCAGAATTAACCAAATGGAAAAGGAGGTTCAAATACTCACTGAAGATAATAGTTCTCTCAAAATTAGAATGGAACAGATGGAGGCCAATGACTT
This sequence comes from Bettongia penicillata ogilbyi, assembly GCA_023548195.1. Classification (NCBI taxonomy): domain Eukaryota; kingdom Metazoa; phylum Chordata; class Mammalia; order Diprotodontia; family Potoroidae; genus Bettongia; species Bettongia penicillata. The sequence goes on along the minus strand of JAJHZJ010000293.1, from coordinate 1,372,016 downwards.
TCTGAGAAACCAAGAAATCATAAAACAAAAGAATGAAAAAAATGGAAGAGCATTTGAAATATCTCATCGGAAAAACAAAACAATTGACCAGGAAAATAGATCCAGGAAAGACAATTTAAAAATTATGGGACTACCTGAAAGCCATGATCAGAAAAAGAGCCTGACATCATCTTTCATGAAATTATCAAAGAAAACTGCCCTGATATTCTAAAATCAAAGGGCAAAATATGTACCGATCACCACCTGAAAGAGATCCAAAAAGAGAATCTCCTAGGAACATTGTGGCCAAATTCCAGAATTCCCAGGTCAAGGAGAAAATATTGCAAGCAGCTAGAAAGAAACAATTCCAGTATTGTGGAAATACAATCAGGATAACACAAGATCTAGCAGCTTCTACATTAAGGGCTCAAAGGGCATGGAATAGGATATTCCAGAAGTCGAAGGAACTAGGACTCAAACCAAGAATCACCTACCCTTCAAAACTGAGTATAATACTTCAGGGGAAAATATGGTCTTTCAATGAAACAGAGGACTTTCAAGCATTCTTGATGAAAAGACCAGAGCTGAAAAGAAAATTTGACTTTCAAACACAAGAATGAGAAGAAGCATAAAAAAGTAAACAGCAAAGAGAAGTCATAAGGGACTTACCAAAAGTGAACTGTTTACATTCCTACATAGAAAGACAATATTTGTAACTCTTAAAACTTTTCAGTATCTGGGTAGTTGGTAGGACCACACACACACATACACACATACATGCACACACATGTACATGTGTGCACACACATACACACATGCACACACATACAGAGACAGAGAGTACAGTGTGAATTGAATAGGATAGGACCATATCTTAAAAGAAATTAAGGTAAACAGTGAGAGAGAAATGTAGTGGGAGGAGAGAGGGTGACATGGAATGGGGTAAATTATGTCTCATTCAAGAGGCAAGCAGGAGACTTTTTAATGGAGGGAAAAAGAGGAGAGCTGAGAAAAAAACATGAAGTTTACCCTCATCACATTCGACTAAAGGAAGGAGTAAAATGCACACTCATTTTGGTATGAAAACCTATCTTACAATACAGGAAAGTGGGGGAGGAGGGGATAAGCAAGGGGGATGATGGAAGGGAGGGCAATGGGAGGAGGGAGCAATTTGAAGTCAACACTCGGGGAGGGACAGGATCAAAAGACAGAATAGAAACAATTGGGGGCAGGATAGGATGGAGGGAAATACAGTTAGTCTTACACAACACGACTATCATTGAAGTCATTTGCAAAACTACACAGATATGGCCTATATTGAATTGCCTGCCTTCCCAAAAGTAATGGGTGGGGAGGGAGGGATGGGGAGAATTTGGAACTCAAAGTTTTAGGAACAACTGTTGAGTATTGTTGTTGCTACTAGGAAATAAGAAATATAGTTAATGGGGAATAGACAGTCATCTGGCCCTACAGGACAAAAGAGAGGATGGGGACAAGAGAAGGGAGGGATGACAGAAGAGAGGGGAGATTGGTTATAGGGAAAATTAGAATGCTTGGTGTATTCGGGTGAGGGGAGGGGATAAATGGGGAGAAAATTTGGAACCCAAAATTTTGTGAAAATGAATGTAAAAAGTTAAATAAATAAATTTATATTTTAAAAAATTAACATAATATTTCAGGTAAAGAGATGGACATTTAATGAAACATGGGATTTCTAGACCTTTCTGATGAAAAAGCCAAACATCAATAGACAGCAAAACTGTACTAGTAGGGGAACTCAACCTCCCCCTCTCTGAACTTGATAAATCTAACCTCAAAATAAACATAAAAGAAGTCAGGTAGGTGAACAAAACTCTGCATAAAATAGATATGATAGATCTGTGGAGAAAATTGAAAGTGGATAGAAAGAAATATACCTTTTTCTCAGCAGTACATGGCACATACACAAAAAAGTTACCATGTGCTAGTGCATAAAATCCTCACAATTCAGAGCAGAAAGGCACAGAGATTCAATGCATCTTTCTCAGATCATAATGCAATAAAAATTATATGTAATAAAAGGCCATGGGAAGTAAAGCAAAAGTTAATTGGAAATTAAGTAATCTCATCCTAAAGAATGAATGGGTTAAATAACAAATTATAGAAACAGCCAACAACTTTCTTCATGATAATGACAATAATGAGACAACCTACCAAAACTTATGGGATATTACAAAAGTAGTTCTTAGGGGAAGTTTTATGCCTTTCAATGCCTATACAAGTAAAATAGAGAGAGAGGAGATCAATGAATTGGGAATGCAGCTGAAAAAGCTAGATAATCAACAAATTGAAAATCACAAAGTGAATACCAAAGGAAAGATTAATAAAATTGAAATTAAAAAAAATTATTGAACTAAGGATATTTTATAAAAATATATATAAATCCTTGGTCAATTTGATTAAAAAGAGGACAGAAGCAAACCAAACAACTAATGTCAAAATTTAAAAGGATAAACTTACCTCCAACAAGGAGGAAATTAAAACAATGATTAGAGATTACTTTGTCCAACTGTATGCCCATAAGTTATTTAACAATCTAAGTGAGATGGATGAATATTATATATATATATATACACACATATGAATTTTACAGTTTAACAGAAGAAGAAATTGAATACTTAAATGACTCCATCTCTGAAAAAGGAAATTGAATGAGTCTTCAGTGAATTCCTTAGGAAAACACTCCCGAGTCAAATGGATTTGCTAATTAATTCTACCTAACATTTAAGCAAGTCAATTTCAAAACTATATAATTATTGGGGAAAACTGATGAAGAAGGAGTCCTTCTAAATTCTTTTTATAATACAAATTTGGTTCTGATACTTAAGCCAGGAACAGCCAAAGCAGAGAAAGAAAATTATAGATCAATTTCTCTAATGAGTACAGATGCATAATTTTAAGTAAGGTATTAGCAAAAAGAATACAACTTCTCACAAGAAAAATATATTATGATCAGGTAGGGTTTATACCAGGAATTCAGAGCTGGTTCAATATCAGGAACACTATACTCATTATTGATCATATCAACAACAAAACTAACAGAAACGACATGATTACCTAGTAGATGCATGAAAGGTCTTTGACAAAATGCAATACCCATTTCTGTAGAAAACACTGTAGAGCACAGGAAAAAGTGGAGCCTCCCATAAAATAATAAACAGCATCTACCTAAAACCATCAGCAAGCATTTACGTAATGGGGATAATCTGGATGCATTTCCAATAAGATCAGAGGTGAAACAAGGATGTCCATCTGTTATTCAATATGCTACCAGACATGTTAGCTTTAGCAATAAGAAACGAAATTGAAGGAATTAGAATAGGTGAATAAGAAACTAAGTTATCAATATTTTTAGATGATATGATGATATACTTAGAGAATCCTAGAGAATCAAGTAAAAAACTATTTGAAGTAATAAACAACTTTGGCAATGTTGCAGGTTACAAAATAAACTTGCATGCATCATCTGCATTTCTATATATTACTAACAAAGCTCAACAGCAAGATACAGAAAGGGAAATCCCATTTAAAGTCATGGTATGTGCTATAAAATATCTGGAAGTGGACCTGCTGAAAGAAACTCAGGGGCTATATGAGCACAGTTACGAAACACTTTTTGCATAAATAAAGTCAGATCTAAATAAGTGGAAAATATCAGTTGCTCCTGGGTAAGCCAAGGTAATAGAATAAAAATGACAATCCTACCTAAATTAATTTACCTATTCATTACCAAACCAATCAAGCAACCAAATGATTATTTCCTAGAGTCAGAAAAAAAATCAGAATTCTTCTGATAGAGAAAAAGATCCTGAATATCAAGGAAACTAATGAAAATAAATGGGAACGAAAGAAGCTTAGCACTACTAGATCTCAAATTGTAGTATAAAACAGTTATCATCAAAACCACTTGGTGCTGACTAAGAAATAGAGGGGTAGACAAGAGGAATAGATTAGGTACTCAAGATACAGTAGTCAATGAATACAGCAATCTATCATTTGATAAACCCAGGACTCCAGTTTCTGGGATAAGAACTCACTGTTTGACAAAAATTCCTGGGAAAACTTGATAACATTTTGGCAGAAACTGTATATAGACCAATACCTGACACTGTACACAAGAATAAAATCCAAATGCATACATGATCTAGCTATAAAGACTGATACTATAAACAAATTAGGGGAGCAAAAAATAGTCAGATTTATGGGGAATGGAGAAATTTTTGACCAAACAACAGACAGAGAACATTATGAAGTGCAAAATGGATCATTTTGATTACATTAAATTGAAAAGTTTTTGCACAAACAAACCCAATGCAACCAAGATTAGGAGGGAAGCAAAAAACTAGGAAAGAATTTTTGCAACTAGTGTCTGTCACAAAGGTCTCATTTCTAAAATATAATGAGAACTGAGTCAAATGCACAAGAATACAAGCCATTCCTCAACTGATCAAAGGTCAAAGGATATGAACAGGGAGTTTTCAGAGGAAGAAATTATAGTTCTCTACAGTCATATGAAAAAGTGCTCTAAATCACTTTTCATTAGAGAGATGCAAATGAAAACCACTCTGAAGTACAATATCACACCTATCAGATTGGCTACCAAGACAAACAGGAAGATGATAAATGTTGGAGAAGATGTGGAATAGTTGGAACACTAATTCATTTTTGGTGGTGCTGTGAGCTGATCCAAGTAATCTGGAGAGCAATTTGGAACTACGCCCAAAGGGCTACAATAATGTGCACACCCTTTGACCCAGCAATAGCACTTCTAAGACTGTTATCCCAAAGAGATCATATAAATGACAAAGGGTCCCACATGTACAAAAATATATACAGCATCTTTTTTTGTGGTGGCCAAGAACTGGTAATCGAGGGGATGTCCATCAATTGGGGAATGGCTGAACTAGTTGTGGTATATGAATGCCATGGAATTGTGTTTGTCCTTCATTGCCAAGGAAGACCATAACATCAGAGAAATGATGACATGACTTGTACTTGACTTTGTTTTGAGTGAAGGAGGGCTATGCAAGGTCACCAGTTTCACCTCTCCTCCAGAATTGTCTGAATCCAGTGACTTGATATTCATCAGGATGACTGGAGATGACCCAGGATGCATTGGTGGACCTTGACCCCTTTAGACCAAGGTCTTTTCAGTTACTCACTTTGGATGAGTTAACGACCATTCATTGAATAGTCTTTAAGAAGTAGTCAGGATATGACCCCTTTTAATGATGCAAGGAAAAGAAAGACATCAGGCTTGGAGGGAAACATCAACAGTTATTACTGATAATCAGTCTGAAGCCAGGAGGGTCTAGAAAAGAATCTTTAGGCAGGGGGCAGGGGCCCCATGGTGCTCAGCTTCAGAGTGCAGTAAAGTCAGGTTCAGGGAAAAAAAAGGGAAGGGAAAGGAAGGGAAGGGAAGGGAAAGGAAAAGAAGGGAGACTAACCAGTAAAACCCAAGTCACCTGGGCATTTTTGCCCATCCAAATTTACCTTCCCTTGGAGAAGGGAAGGAAATGGAGGGGGAGACAGACAGGACAGGTGGAGCTGAATCTATGAGCAGGGTTGGGTTCCTCCTTCGTTGCCATCAGAGGAATGATGACATGACTTGCACTTGACATTTTTTTTTTTGAGGGAGAGAGGGCTATGCAAGGCCACCAGCCTCACTTCTCCTACAGAGTTATCTGAATTCAGTGACCTGATATTCCTCAGGACGACTAGAGATGACCCAGGATGCAGTCTTGTAACAGAATACTATTGTGCTATAAGAAATAATGAACACAAAGACTTCAGAGAGGCCTTGGAAGGACCTATACGAACTGACAGTGAGTGAAAGCTGAGTAGAACCAGGAAAACTTTGTATATACGAACAACTACAGTGTGTGAGGAATTATTCTGGTAGACTTAATTGTTCATAGGAATGCAAGGGCCTAAAAATATTCCGAATGGACTCGAGGCAAAATGCCTTCCAAATCTAGAGAAAGAACCATAGAATTGCATCACAGAATGAATCAGACCATTTTTCTTCTTTGACGTTTTGTTTTATTTTGTTTTCATTGTTTCTCACATTCTTCTATGCAACATGATTAAGGTAAACATGTGTTTAATAAGAATGTGGGTGTGGAACCTATATAAGGTGGCATGCTGTCTCAAGGAGGGAGGGGGGAGGAAGAGGGAAAAATTCAAAGATATATGGAAGTGATTGTGGAAAACTGAAAACAAATAAATTAATTAGAAATTTATTGATGATTTATGTAGATTGTACCTAGAAATATTTAGCACAGTAGAAATTAAAACTTATATTCTCAATATGCATTAATTCATTTAAAATAATAGTATTAAACCAATTATATATTAATATAAATAGAATATTTTTTAAAAATAAATTTGCAGGGGGTGGAGTCAAGATGGTGGAATAGAAGGAAGGACCTGTAAAATCTCTCCCTCCACAGCCTAAAAAATGATTCTAAACAAATTCTAGAGCAGCCGAAGCCATAAAATGACAGAGTGAAAGAGATTTCCAGTCCAGTGCAGCCTGGAAGGTCTACAAGAAAGATCTATTGCACCAGTCACAGAATGGAGCATAGCCCACAGAGCCCAGCCCAGCCTTGGAAGTGTGGCTCAGAGAGGACCAGAGCAGGCCTTATAGGCTGGTTTCACAGGGAGAAGCTGTGGTTCAAAGGTCAGTGAGAAACCTCATTCACATGGGTGAGAAGGGAACACTATTTAGCCCCAGGTCCCAGGCAGCAGTAGCATCTATTTTTGTAGCTCTTGGCCTACAGGTCCTGGGGCAATCAAGCAGCTTATCTGGGTCTCAAGCCTGAGGGGTACCCCTAGTATGAGGAGGAGTGCTTGCATGCTAGAGCTGGAGGTAGTCATTGTGGAGAGGGAATTGTACTCAAAGATCCTAGGCATAAATGATTGCAGTTGCTTCCAGACCAAACTGCAGGCCAGGAGAGGAGTCAAATCTTCTCCCTTAATTGTGCTACCTTGGAGGAACTGAGAACTTACAGGTCCCTAGAATATACCCTCCTCCCAATCCAGGACTCAGAAGTTAAATAACTGGCTGGGAAAATGCCCCCAAAAAAGGAAAACATAAAACTATAGAAGGTTACTTCCTTAGTGAACAGATATTTTCTTTTGTCCTTTCAAATGAGGAAGAACAATGCACGTAATAAGAGGAGGAAGAGGTAAAAGCTAAGGCTTCTGCATCCAAAACCTGCAAAATAAGTATGCAATGGTCTGAGTCCATGGAAGAGCTCAAAAAGAATTTTGAAAATCAAGTAAGAGAGGTGGAGAAAAAATTGGGAAGAGAAATGAGAGCAATGGAAAATCATGAAAAGAGAATCAACAGCTTGCTAAAGGAGACCCAAAAAAGTGCTGCAAAAATAACACCTTTAAAAACAGACTAACTCAAAAGAAAAAAAAGTTCGAAAATGCCAATGAGGAGAAGAATGCTTTAAAAAGTAGAATCAGGCAAATGGAAAAGAAGGTTCAAAAGCTCATTGAAGAAAAATGTTCTTTAAAAATTGAAACCAAGAAATTACAAAACAAAACCAAAAGAATGAAAAAATAGAGGACAATGTGAAATATCTCACTGGAAAAACAACTGACATGGAAAATAGATCCAGGAGAGACAATTTAAAAATTATGGGACTACCTGAAAGTCATGATCCAAAAAAAAAAAAAAAAGCTTAGATATCATCTTTCATGAAATTATCAAGGGAAATTGCCCTGATATTCTAGAACCAGAGGGTAAAGTAAATATTGAGAAAATCCACCAAAGACCTCCTCAAAGGGATCTAGAAAGAAAAAAAGTTTCTAAAAAGGAACTAGGATTAAAATCAAGAATCACTTACCTAGCAAAACAGTGTAATACTTCAGTGGAAAAATGGTCATTCAATGATATAGAGAACTTTCAAGCATTCTTGATGAAAAGATCAGAGCTGAATAGAAAATTTAACTTTCAAAGACAAGAATCAAAAGAAGCATGAAAAGGTGAACAAGGAAGAGAAATCATAAGGGACTTACTAAATTGGAACTGTTCACATTCCTACATGGAAAGATAATGTTTGTAACTTTTGAAGCTTTTCTCAGTATTTGGGTAGTTGGAGGGATTATACACATCTACAGAGAAAGAAGGAACAGGGTGAGGTGAATGGGAAGGGATGATATCTATAAAAGTAAAATTAGGGTGGGAGAGAGGAATATATTGGGAGGAGAAAGGGTGACATGGAATGGCACAAATTATCTCTCATAAAAGAGGCAAGAAAAAAGTTTTTTCAATGGAGGGGAAAAGTGAGGATGTGAGAGAGAAAAAATGAAGTTTGCTCTCATCACATTTGGCTTAAAGAGGAAATAACATGCACACGCAATTTGGTATGACAATTTATCATATACTACAGGAAAGTAGGGGAGAAATGGATAAGTGGCTCATGGGGGGATGATAGAAGCAAGGGCAAGTGGGAGGTGGGAGTAATGAGAAGTAAACCCTTTAGGGGAGGAACAAGGTCAAAAGAGAGAATAGAATAAATGGGGGGCAGGATAGGATGGAGGGAAATATAGATAGTCTTTCACAACACTACTATTATGGAAGTCTTTCGCAAAACTACATATATATGTCCTATATTAAACTGCTTGCCTTCTCAGTGAGGATGGGTGGGGAGGGAGGAAGGGAGAGAAGTTGGAACTCAAAGTTTTAGGAATGAATGTTGAGATTTGTTTTTGCATGCAAGTAGGAAATAAAAAAAAAATATGGGTAATGGGATATAGAAATCTATATTGCCCTACTAGAAAAGAAAGAAGAGAGGGATAAGGAAAGGGAGGGGTATGATAGAAGGGAGGTCAAATTGGGGGAAGGGGTAATCAAAACGCACAGTGTTTTGGGATGGGGGAAGGGAGAGATGGGGAGAAACTTTGGAACTCAAGGTGGAAAATAATGGAAAATAAATAAACTAAAATTTGAAAAAATAAAAAATAAAATTTCTCCAAAATAATAAGGGAGTGGTGGTGTTTTGAGATCTTTTAAAATATCTCTTTTATCTCTAAATAAAAAGATAACAACTGGATTCTCCAATATTCGGTATTTAATCAGTTGTTATGTGTTGTTTAAAGTATGAGAAGAAATCTGGCCTCATACGATGTATTATTGAAAAAGAGAGGAGTACTGTGTTTTGATAAAGAAATAGTGTCATTATTATTTTGAAAATAAGTCCAAACTCATTGATCTCCTGAAACATCTTCAGAACACACATTGAAAACTATTGCTACAGGTTACATAAAACTGAAGGATTTAGTCCAAATGACATTTTTGCCTCAATTGCAGACTATATTACTCTAAGCTTGGCATTTAATTGCATGTAGAAATATCCCAGAATTCTCTTCCACCTCACATTCGAGTTGTGAATTATTTGAAGATTAGATTAAAACTTTTAAGTAAATGCTTTAAAAGCTTTTCATAACTATTAACACTCATTTTCTTGTCAATATTGATTAATGTTCTACAGCAGATAGCTTTTAACAGGATTAAGATATTATGTTAGACAGCAAATTTATGACAACCCATGGCACCATGCTTTAAAAAGATATTTTCATATTTTATGAATTAATATTTTACAACTACATGATCTGAAGTGAAACAATCTGCTTAGTTATATTCTAACATCATAAACAGAAACCCAGAATATGCCTTTTCTACATCAGATGCAAATTAAAACACAACACATCACTTAAAGATCGCCATATATAAATATATTACAACATGAATATTAAAGTGTAGTTCAAAAATGTACATTTCTTTCATAGGTTTTAAAATAGTTTCATTGTTTCAATGGCTTATTGTGTTTCTGACTCTTTGAAATGTTTGATTTTTTTCATCTACTTTCCAGTATTTTCCCCATGCATATTTTGATAAAAATATAATACCTTTCATAATTCCCTACGTACCCCTCATCTTGACATACTGTATTTTCTTTTCCTCCTCTCCTCAAATAATAGTTATTGCTAAGTACTATCTATTTTGTTCTTTCTGGGAGAGGAAGAACACTAATGCAGGTTGTACTGTCTGGGATAGGAGAATGCTACTCTTTCATCTCTAAATTTGCCCTAGTTTTTTCCTGCACCCCCCCCCCCCCCACCCCATGCTTACCTGTTTTATTCTTCATGCTGTCAGCTCCACAGCTGTGGGGAGATGACAAGAGTTTCAAGAAAGAAGCGAGAGCCATTTCTATAGCAGTTGTTTCATCCTCCTCTTTATCAAAGCTACTTAAGTTGGAGAGCTGAACCTTACAAAGAAAAGTAAGGATAGAATTGACAGCTTTAATTTTCCCTTTTCAATTTATCCTTGTCTAAATAGTTTTGTTTGTATATTGTTCCAAGTAAATATTTTAAGCACTTATGATGATGTTGATGATAACCGGAAGTGATACAGCTTTTAATACTTAGACAGTGCTTATATAAGTCTACTCCTACCCTTCTCAGTATAATGAGAGCTCCTTGAGAAGAGTATTTCTTTTTTTTTATGCTCTTTAGCACACTGCTCTGCACAAAATAAACATTTAAGTGTTTTTAATTGAATTCCTGAAGTCACCTATCATATTAAATCCTAACAAGGACCTTCTGAGCATGATATAATCCATCATAGGATTACCAATCTAAATATGGGACCTGTTAGGTCAAATCAGACAGATGTCTATATTTTACATAAGAAGAAGCTAAAATTCAGGGAGACCAAGTTGCTAGTCCTACACTGCTAGATCCCACAACCAGTAATCAACAGAAGGAGAGCTGGAATCCACTATTATCTCCATGTTACATATTATGAAGCCTAGACTGGAAGACAAATTATTTATCCATTATGTGTCACATAGCTAGTAAGTCCCAGGACCTACTAACTTGTTGGATAAGTTGTTTTGTGAAGTACTTTCTTTTACAGTGAATGCATCTGAAAGAAATATATATATATATATATATATATATATATATATATATATATATATATATATGTGTGTGTGTGTGTGTGTGTGTGTGTGTGTGTATATATATATATATATATATATATATATATATATAAAATTCCTAAGTATTTAGTATTCATCAAACTGATTCAATTAAACTTTTTAAATGTGAGTACAGATTAAAAAGACTGACTTACTTGTGGAATCAAGGGCCCAGTTCAGGTAGAAATCCCTTAAAATATTTTTATACTATTTAAAATTTCAAGGAAACAAAACAATATCAATAACTTGCCATGAAAACCAGCTTCCTCTTTTCACAGATGAGGGCAGTGAGGTACTCAGCAGTTTATTGGCTTGCTCAGGATCATGCAGCTTTTGTTTTTCAGTCATTTCATTTGTGTTTGACTCTTTGTTACCCCATTTAGGCTATTCTTGGAAAGGACATTTTTTTTTTCATTTCTTTCTCCAGCTCATTTTACAGATGATAAAGCTGAGATGAAAAGAGATAAGTGACTTTCCCAGGGGCACACAGCTCATCAGTGTCTAAAGCCATATTTGAACTCAGGAAGAGGAGTCTATGATTCTAGACTCAACACTCTTATCTACTGTACCACCTAGCTTCCCCCTCTCTACTAGCATGTGGTAAGGTTTAGGCCCAAAACTTTCTAACTTTATTTTTCTCATTATTAACCATATCATGTTTCTTAACAATTCCTATTTGCTTAGTTAGGAGTAATGGGAAATAATATTCATCCAAAGATTTCAATTTTTGATTCTTTTCCATTTAGAGTGGTACCTAATATTCAGAAAGGAAATAAGAAAGGATCTTATTTAAAGTATGCTCCTCAAGGTTATTCTCCTATATAAACAGCAAAATCATCCAAGAAATTTTCAAATCAGGCCTTCTAGTTAAATTGCTCAATGATGCCTATTAACGAGAAGTAAATTTTAAAATAAGTAGATTGTTTGTGTGGTTCAGTCCTTTTTCAGTTGTGTCCAGCCTTCATAACCCCCACTTGGGTTTTTTGTTTTTAACAGATACTAGAGTAACTTGTTATTTTCTGTTCCAGTTCAATTTAGATGAGGAACTGAGGTGAACAGGGTTAAATTATTTGACCAGGGAAACATAGCTAGTAGACCATATTTGAACTACACCTAGATGCCCCATTAAATTAACAAAACAACTTTATTTTTTAAATAAAAACCTAGCTACAACAATAATAGGTATTTAAATAGAGTTTAAGTTCTGAAAAGTATTTTATAAATTTTATTTCATATCACAACTCTTGGAGATACGTGCTATCACTACTCACTATCATGACAGAGGAAATTGTAGTGTCATTGATAGTTAAAGATCTTTCCCACCCATTAATGCGCCCACCCATTAAGGGAAGCTTGATTAGGGGATATTTGTTTTTTAGGAAGTCCCACACATTTTGTTAATTTCTAATGAGGCACTTCTTCTCAAGGATCATGATGCCCTCTTGCTCTGAAAAAATGTATATATACTCTGAGTTGAAGTTTTGTTTTGGGGCTTACTCATTGGAAGTGTTTGGCCACATGGGACTTTGGGTAGCTGCTAAGGAGTACCCTGCCTTTGAAAACCCAGATGTTAGTGCTTCTCTCTCTGATAACTATGTATGTATGGTCAGGTAGTTGGATTTGTCTGTGGATCTGTGATGTCTGCATTGCTTATGGTCAGACAATTGGAAGCCCAATCTGTTGGTCCTTATTTCTCTGTTAGTACTTTCTTTGAAGTTCAGGGTGCTGACTTTTTCACTTGAACTAAGTGAATAATATATGTGTTTGGTTAAAGAAGATTGTTGACACCCCCAAATGTTGCTTTCCTTTTAGAAAATCAGATCAAAGTACCTGTACAGTAGGTCCTCTTATGTAGGCTGGGATCCTTGCTGTTACATTCATGGCATAGTTGGCAGGATATGATTTACGTTTTTTAGAGGATTTTAGATTTGATAGGAAAGAAATAAGAAAAAAAGTTTACTGTAATATGTATGAGAGTCCCCCAAAATAAGTTTTGATTTCTATTTCCTAAATCTGTATTAGCAGCTCAAGGAATACTGTATTGACTGGAGTGATAGATTCTAATTATCAAGGAGAAATTACTGTGATATTCCAAAATTTAGTTGAAAAACCCATAAAGTTTTGTAAAAATGATGGAATTGTTCAAGTGATTTTTATTCCTTGTGAAACAACATCCCTTGTAGAAATTGACCCTTCTTCCAAAATAAACTAGCAGAGGGAATTGGGCTCTACTGATAGAATAAAATTGGGAGCTAAAGTACGGATAAATCAGAAGCCAGACGATGTTCCAAAGGCTGTGGAAATTATACCACACGGGAAAGATAATATTTTAACTGTTGTTTATTCAGGAGAAGATGACTACCAAATTGGAGCCTGAACTCATTAATTCTATCCTGAATGAGGCTATAATAGTGAATTCTAGGACTCCAGAAGAATGGCTGAACCTACATCTAACCTGCCTCTGGTGATTGTCTCCTTGTTTCTTTTTGACTTTGTGTCTGTTAAGCTTGTTTGTTAAACTTGTTTTCTGCAGGCTTAGTATCCTCCATCTGAAGATGCCTGGTTGCTTAAACTGGATGTCACCCATTGTCCACAACTGTGTTGTGTCACCCTGAACCTGTCAGTGACTAAGTTCTGGATGGTAGCTAAAGAATTGACCACTCAAATGGGACCTCTTGGGGCAGGGACAGCTCTGAGTCCTATCTCAGCATAAAGTAGCTATGGAAGAAGAGACCTTCACCCATTACTCCAAGATTTTGGGCCCCATTCATTTGATGGGGTGAATGATGGGGTTCAAGTCCCACCCCAAGATATTATATTTTGTGCTCATTTTGTTTGATCCCTATTTTATTATATTATATTGTTGTAAAGTTCTGTTGACAGCAGTTGTCTAAGTTATTGTTTTATATGTTTATTTTCAGTTATTCCTGTTAGTTCCTTTGATACCAGTTGCCCCACTGAACGATGCAATGAATATGAAAGATTTTGGGGCCAAATATGTAATGGCAATTTAAACACAAAGAGCTTTTCTATTCATTAATAGGTCCATGTGACCTGCTTAAATCACCTGGAAGCCCAAGTGACATGTGGTGGGAGGAATTTGCTGAATGGGTGGAATAGGAAAGGTAGAGTAGAACTGGGAGGAAGTTAGTGAGAGCAGTTGGGGTGGAGGAGAGAGGACGCAAGCCAGGAGGCACTTTAAGGCTTGTTAGTGTTTGCCTGTGGGAAAGCCCCAGCAAAGGGGAGGAGGGAGAAGTTTGGGAATACCTTTGTCCCTAGCAGTGGTCATGTGTATTGACTTCTTGACGACTATGACTGATTTGATATTTTGGTTTGGGGATTTAGCCTTCTGGTATCTGAATAAGTGTTTTTCTTCTGTCACCTATATGGAGAATCTGTTATACTTTATGATTCAGAACTATGCCAGCATATTCATGGTCACCCTCAGTGCTGTGAATATTGCCTTGGTGATACAGAAACTAAGTTGAGAAGATCAATAAGTTTCGCAGGGTAAGACAGTTATTAAATGTTTGAAGTAAACACAAGCCATCCTGAATCTATATGATATATCATATGCCTGTAATACAATTCCCAGATCCAAAAATATCAGGATTATTTCAATCTCTTTGCTGGGTAGATGAATGAAACTGATTGATTTTTTCACCCGATGTTTTGTTTTGGCTTTATAAAATTGTTCTTCAAAGTACCACTCAAATCCTGATGGCAGCAGGCCAAGCTGGTCAGATGGTAGAAAATATGTTTTGTTTGAAATATAGGTATATAAAAAGATGCGCTAGAGACAATAAGAAAGTGGTGCTCTGATCTAATCAGACTGAATTCAAGCAAAGCGTATGGGAATCTGGAGGGAGAATACATTTGTTGGAGGATTCTCTACTCTCCACAGAAGAGCAGAGTTCATAATAGTTCCCTACAGATCCAGAAACTGATCATTAGAATGAATATATATGACCAAATACAATTTTCACAGGAGAGTTTGATATCTCAAAATTGATAAACATAATTTCCATCTACCATTTGACTTTTAGCAAATAGACAACTCAATATTTTTAAAAGTGATGTCCGTTTATTTTCTAATTTTAGGGATGATTTTACCTTTAAATTATTTAATGGAAAAGAAAATATTTCTTGCTCTGAGGTCATTTGATTTTTAAAATGTGTGGAGCATTTTATGAAACTCTACTGATTAAATGTGAATTTATTTGGGATAAGCATCCTGAAGGCTTAATCGTTCTCTAGGCATCTTAGAGTAAAGCACTAAAGAGACTAAGTTATCTTATTAAAAAAGAAAAGTGAAAATGATTATATAAGCTACCTCAGCTTAAGACTCATAGTTGTTTCCTTTCCTAATTTTCAACCATTTTCTTTGTCATCGTCTAGGTTATTTTGTCCTACCATATATGTATGAAGTATCCATGTTATATATGTAGCCTCATAAGGCAGCTTTGTTCATAATGACCATCTTCTCTCTAATCTGTTTTTTCTTATCTTTAATCCATAAAAGTCTAACAATATTCAGAGTGATGATGGCTACACTGCAGGTTCAGAAGAATATACGGTTAAGTCCTGAGGGAGTTTGACATCTACAGAAAGCAACTTGTCCTTTTTGTTTTGAATTCGTTATGTTTTCACCCATGAGTCCCAGGAAAAAGGTTACTTAAAATTTAGACATACTTCATATGTAGGGTCTCCCAAAAGGGAGTAGAAGTAAATTAGATATAGAATAGCTATTTACTTTCTCCACAAAATAGAGAACGGCAGCTAGGTGGTGGAGTGGGTAGAGTACTGGCATGGACTCAAGAAGACTACTCTCCATGAGTTCAAATCTAACCTCAGGCACGTCCCAGCTCTGTGCCCCTGGGCAAGGCACATAACCCTGTTTGCCTCAGTTTCCTCATCTGTGAAATGAACTGGAGAAGGAAATGGCAAATCACTCCATTGTCTTTGTCAAGTAAACTCTATATGGGGTCACAAAAAGGTTAAAATGACTGAACAAAAGAAAACCACAAAATAGAGATGGTGAAAACAAGAGACTCAGCTGACAAAGGCTTAAAATATGAAAGAGTAATGTATAGCTCATGTTGGTCATTGATAAGCTCATTCTTATTTTGTAGAGAAATCAATAGACATTTCACCTCATGCATATTGTTGAAAAGCTCCCTAAACTCCATTTCTTCTGACAAGTCATCTAGGAATTTTTTTTTACTGCAGGAGGAAGTGGTCACAGAGAAGGAATGCATTATGAGTATGAGAAGACTAAGAAAAAAATATAGTTTCAAGGTAAAAAGGCAACTATAGCATGGTGAAAAAATTCTGGAGTCATGAGTAGAGATTGGAAAGGAATGACATGACTGGCATGAATACTTTCCTTTAAATGGTGTTCTTGGAGAAAGCAACCAATTGGAGGAAGGGACCAAAGGGGCTAGTAAACTTCAAGGCTTAGGAGATGGCAGTGTCCATTGTGGGGGAGTAACAATGTAAAATAAATAAATCCAAAAGTAAGAACTGGATGAATCACAAAATTATAGAATTTCAGAGTTGGCGAGGATTTTCATATACCTTGATAATGCATTTTTTGCTTATTGTTAATGTAATTTTGCTTCTTGATGGGAAGATTTTTCCCATTTGTTAATAGGCCCTTTTGACCTGCTTAAGTCACATGGAAGTCTAAATCATATGCATCAAGTTACATGGACCAGGAAGAAGCAGATTTAGAGGAGAGCTGAGAGGAAGTTGGTCAAAGTAGTCAGAGTTGGTTAAGGACAGAGAAAGCAGGCAGCTAGGGAAGGAAGAACTTGAGTAGGAGAACCTGTTTGTGATTTTTTTTGAAGGGACCCTGCTTGTAGTTTGTTTAAGAGAGCTAATTTGTGGGAAGTCTAACAAAGGGAAGATTTGGGGATAGTAGTGCCCCCCACATTGTTATTATGTATAGACTTCTTGGATAGTATGATGGATTTCTTTGTTACTGTGATGGATTTGGCTTTCTGGTGTTGGAATTTGGTTTTCTGGTGTGTGAATAAATATTTTGCTTCTGTTTTCCATGTGGGGAGACTATTACATTTTGTAATTCAGAGCTGTGCTGGCATATTCATGGCTGTTGTATGTTCTGTGAATACTGCATTGGTGCTATACCACGATTACCTTATCTACCTGATATTTTAAATGTAAAATAATTAAGTTGTTCATGGAAAACATATACATTTGGAAAATGCATGATTGTGACATAAAGGCAAATGCTAACAAATCATTTAAAGCAATTAAATTGAAAATTAAAAATAGAAGTTTTATTTTCTTTGTGATATGTGCTCATAAATATATGTATATCTACACACATATGTATGTATGTATGTACAATATGTATGCACTATATCAATAATGCTTCTTTCCTCAACATCTGAAGGATTTTCCATGTCTTTACTCAAACTTGCTTTTTCTCTCTGGTTTCAGAAGATAGATAAATATCCTCCTCAACAAATGTCATGTTAATGTTGGTACTTTTTATTTTTGTTTCGTTTTTTGGAGGGGATAAGGCAAATCAGTTGGGGTTAAGTGACTTGGCCAAGGTCACACAGCTGGTAAGTGTCAAATGTTTGAGATCAGATTTATACTCAGGTCCTCCTAATTCCAGGGCCAGTACTCTATTCACTCTACCCCTTAGTTGCCCCTATCATTGGTACTTTTAATCACATACTATCCTATTCTCTTTTGTGTCCTTTGAGAATATGATCTGTCAAATATTCTCTCTCTCATATTCAGCTTCTTCCATTACTTTCATAAATATATTCAGACAAGTCAATTCTTAAAAATAAACAAAACAAATAACTAAAAATATCTTTTCTTGAGCCTGCTAACACTCATATGTCCTGACCTGACCTGTCCCTTCCTAATCACTACTAACATTCTAGAGATGGTAGGCTACACTCATGCTTCCACTTCATACCAAATGTTTCTTAAATCATTGGAATCTACATTGTAGCAAGGTGGATACAGTGTTGGTCTTGAAGACATGAAGACGTGTGTTCAAAAGCATAATTGTAAATGATTTAGCACAGTGATTGGCACATAGTGTTTTATAAATATTATTCTTATAGGCATCACTCTACTAACATAGGTTTCAATATATTCACCCACTAACATTTTTATAAGAAAATTGAAATAATCAGAATTGATAGGATATTATAATGAGACAATGAGGGGAAAAAATAATTTTTGCCTTCACGAAGTAGAGGTTCAGTCGAGATTAGATGATATAAATTTGCTGTGACCTAGTCAATAAATTTTCATTATTTCCTCTGAGTCCATTTAACTGCATGTGAATGAGTTTAAAGAGGTAAATGGTGCAGTCATCCAGCGTTGTGGGTTGTAGTCGTTTTGTTTTTTTGTTTTTTTTTTAATTAATAAATTTATTTGTTTAGCTTTTCACAGTAATTTTCACAAAATTTTGGGTTCCAAATTTTCTCCCCATTTGTCCCCTCCCACCACAATAATACAGTGAGCATTCTAATTTCCCCTATCACCAATCTGCCCTCTCTTCTATCACCCCTCCCTTCCCTTACCCCATCTTATCTTTTGTCCTGTAGGGCCAGATATCTTTCTATACCTGTATTTCTTATTTCCTAGTAGCAAGAACAACACTCAACGGTTGTTCCTAAAACTCTGAGTTCCAACTTCTTCCCATTCCTCCCTCCCCACCAATTCCCTTTGGGAAGGCAGGCAATTCAATATAGGCCATATCTGTGTAGTTTTGCAAATGACTTCCATAATACTCGTGTTGTGTAAGACTAACTATATTTCCCTCCATTGTATCCTGCCCCCATTACTTCTATTCTCTCTTTTGATTCTATCTCTCCCCAAGAGTGTTGACTTCTAATTACTCCCTCCTCCCATTGCCCTCCCTTCGATCATCCCCCCACCTTACTTATCCCCTTCTCCCCAACTTTCCTGTATTGTAAGATAGGTTTTCATAACAAAATGAGTGTGCATTTTATTCCTTCCTTTAGTCAGATGTGATGAGAGTAAACTTCATGCTTTTCTCTCAGCTCCCCTCTTTTTCCCTCCACCAAAAAGTCTCCTGCCTGCCTCTTCTATGAGAGATAATTTGCCCCCATCCCATTTCTCCCTTTCTCCTCCAAATACATTTCTCTCTCACCACTTAACTTCATTTTTTTAAGATGTGGTCCCATCCTATTCAATTCACTCTGTGCTCTCTGTCTCTGTGTGTGCGTGTATGTGTGTGTGTGTGTGTGTGTGTGTGTGTGTGTGTGATCCCACCAACTACCCAGATACTGAAAAGTTTCAAGAGTTACAAATATTGTCTTTCCATGTAGGAATGTAAACAGTTCAACTTTAGTAAGTCCCTTATGACTTCTCTTTGCTGTTTACTTTTTCATGCTTCTCTTCATTCTTGTGTTTGAAAATCAAATTTTCTTTTCATAGCTGGTCTTTTCATCAAGAATGCTTGAAAGTCCTCTATTTCATTGAAAGACCAGTTTTCCCCTGAAGTATTATACTCAGTTTTGCTGGGTAGGTGATTCTTGGTTTGAGTCCTAGTTCCTTTGACTTCTGGAATATCCTATTCCATGCCTTTTGATCCCTTAATGTAGAAGCTGCTATATCTTGTGTTGTCCTGGTTGTATTTCCACAATACTTGAATTGTTTCTTTCTAGCTGCTTGTAATATTTTCTCCTTGACCTGAGAATGCTGGAATTTGGCTACAATGTTCCTAGGAGTTTCTCTTTTTGGATCTCTTTCAGGTGGTGATCGATGGATTCCTTCAATATTTATTTTGCCCCCTGGTTCTAGAATCTCAGGGCAGTTTTCCTTGATAATTTCATGAAAGATGATGTCTAGGCTCTTTTTTGGATCATGGCTTTCAGGTAGTCCCATCATTTTTCAATTGTCTCTCCTGGATCTATTTTCCAGGTCAGTTGTTTTTCCAATGAGATATTTTACATTCTCTTCCATTTTCTTCATTCTTTTGGTTTTGTTTGGTGATTTCTTGGTTTCTCAGAAAGTCATTAGCCTCCATCTGTTCCATTCTAATTTTGAAAGAACTATTTTCTTCAGTGAGCTTTTCAACCTCTTTTTCCATTTGGCTAATTCTGCTTTTGAAAGCATTGTTCTCTTCATTGGCTTTTTGAACCTCTTTTGCCAGTTGAGTTAGCCTATTTTTCAAGGTGTTATTTTCTTCAGCATTTTTTGGGGTCTCCTTTAGCAAAGTATTGACCCGTTTTTCATGCTTTTCTTGTATCTCTTTCATTTCTCTTCTCAGTTTTTCCTCCCCCTGCCTAACTTGATTTTCAAAATCCTTTTTGAGCTCCTCCATGGCCTGAGCCCACTGAATATTTATTTTCGATATTTGGGATACAGAGGCCTTGACTTCTTTGCCTTTACCTGATGGTGAGCATTGTTCTTCCTCATCCAAAAGGAAAGGAGGAAACATCTGTTCACCAAGAAAGTAACGTTCTATGGTCTTATTTTTTTTCCCCTTTTCCGGGCATTTTCCCAGTCAGTTACTTGACTTCTGAAATTCCTCTCACACCTACCTGGCCTCCAGATCCACCCAGCTGGAGCTTGGGGTCTGAGATTCAAAAGGTGCTCCCCCACCTCAGGGCTTTCAATGGGGGCAGGGCTGCTATTCAGGGAGAGATTAAGTACTGCTGCTCAGGTGTGGGCAGGGTGGCCACCAGGGTCTCAATTTCCTCAGGGGATTTATGTGGAGACCTTCAACAATGTATCTGAATTCCTGCTTACTTCCGGAGCCCCTGTCTGCTGCTGTCTCCACTGCTGCCTCCCAAAGGGGCCTGAGTTATGGAGACACCCGGCTCCCCTCTGGGCCCACCAAACAGTCTCTCTCACTGACCTTTGTGCCTGTGGGTGGAGGGACCTTCGAGGCCTCCAGAGATTCCATGCCTGAAGCCTGCTTGGCTCTTCTCCTCTCGAGGCCACACGGCCAAGGCAGGGCTGAGCTCTCCTCCAGTCCCGTACACAACCAACATTTGGTGACGGTTTTTCAGAGCTTTCTGGAACAGAAGTCTCTTCCACTCCTTTGTTCTGTGGCTTCCACTGCTCCAGGATTTATTAGGACTTCTTCTTTACAGATATTTTATAGGCTGTGGTTTCGGAGCTAGAGTATGTGTGTCTTTCTACTCCGTGATCTTGGCTCCTCCCGTGTTGTAGTCTTATTGAGGAGAATAAAAAGAGGTAAGGAATTGAGGGTAAAGAATATTTTTGAATTGAACTAGTTAAACAAGGGTAAAACATATGGAGGGAAAGAGACTAAGGCAGTGCATGGAAAAAATTAAGAAATGAAACAGAAGTCATAATGAGGATGAAGAACAAGATTAGAAGTTGTTAGGAATAAGGAAAGATGAAATTTCAAAAGATTATGATCATCTAGTATACAACATTTTACAGATGGGTAAGCTGGAATCCAGAGAAGAAAAATGATTTTCCTAAAATGCCTGTGTGTGTGTGTGTGTGTGTGTATAACAGTTTTGGGGCTAGAACTCATAACTTTTGAATACTAGTTCACTTACATATTAATGTAAATTTCAATATATGCACATATACAGTCTTAACACCTTTCCACTCTAATCAATTTTAGATCTAGATTAAACCTCAACTCTAATTTGTGTTTTAATTTATATGATAGTTAATGACTGAATGCTTTCTTATCATGTGTGTTAAATTTACATTTTGTTGAGGTCTTCCAGACCACCATCACCTTCATGTCAACTATATTAAATCTATAAGAAGCCAATAGAAAGTAATAATTGCATAGGGCAACATTGCAAGGGGGTACCTAGAAACAATGTCCCAAATTTCAAAGGAGTATAATTTTCAAACTATCGTATATTTACTAAAAATTACATCCTGAGGAACAGGGAAAATCATGTAAGTTTTGCTGTCATAACTTTTGTGTCTTTGATACATAAACCTCAGATAAGCTCAGATACACTCAGTAAGACTAGAAGAGCACCAAATGGTACTGATAACTTTGAGATGATATGGATAAGTTAATGAAATAATTTCAATATTACATAGATAAGAATTATTTTCTCTCCCACCAGGACTATAAAAATGAGACCCAAAACGACTACCTCCTTGAGCACCCTTTTAATTCCATATGTTCCATGATGCCAAATGTTTCCAATTCTAAATCAAGGTTATGTGAGTTACTCTGTATGCCTCTCCTCCTCCCCATTCTTTTTCCGGACATTGCTTTCTTCCTCTACCACCCCATTCCTGACCCCATGACTGTAATGGTAATTTAAATGAGATCTTTCCCATTCATCAATATGTCCATGTAACCTACTTAAATCATATGTAAGCCTAAGTCACATGTGGTGGGAAGATCTTGCTGAATGGATGCATCAAGAAGGGTGAAGTAGAACTGGGAGGAAATTGGTAAGAGCAGTTGAGGCAGAAGAGAAAGGACACAGGGAGGTAGGTATAGCTAGTTTTTTGAGTGTTTACTGGTGGGAAGGCCCTGGTAGGGGTGAGGGGAGAAGGCTTGGGAATGACTTTATCCCCTGCAGACCTAATTTGTATTGATTTCTTGGTTACTATGGTGAATTTGGTTTTCTAGTGTCTGAATAAATGTTTTCTTCTGTCCTTTATGTGAAGAGTCTGTTCTACTTTGTGATTCAGTGCTATGCCAGCATATTCGTAGTCACTGTTGTTACTATGGATATTGCCTTGGCAATACTTGTGGTGTCACAAAAGGGATCCCAGGATATAAAATCCCTATTTCTAGGCAGAAAGGATTTAGAGGAAGCAATGCATATCCCAAATGGGAGGATTTACTATATTCCTCGCTAGCAAGGGAATGGGCTAAAAGCGCTGGATCCTATGAAACTGGTAAGCAAGGTTACAGGAGGGGGAACCTAGAGATTTGGAAAGGTGTTTGCAAAGAATAACAATAAAACTAGGGAAAGGGCTAGCAGGACTGTATAGGAGAAGCTGAATTTTATTAATGGTTTAACAAACTATATGTAAAAGCAGAGACAAACTGCTGAAGAAAAAAATTCAGATGAATACAGAATTAACTAGTTTGCATGGAAATTCTCAGTGTTCAGGCTCTCCTTTAAAAGGGTAATGTGGAGGGTCTCATGTGGAATAAAAGGATGCTCATTTAGCTCAGAAGAAGCAGAAGACTGGTAAAAGAAGTATGCATACAACCTTTGTACAGACCCAGACAATTTGCCATGGTAATAACTGCCAGGAGAGTGAGTGAAATGAAAATATAACAAAGTCAGAGTTGGAAAATGAAACAACATTAGAGAGAGAAGCTTCTCAGGGAGAAGTAGGCCTAATACTAAGGTGGAAACAGGAGACCCAGGGAATTAGTGTTTATAGAGATAATTGAGGATTTTAGTCAGGAAGAGGTCACAGATATTTTTAATTGCTTCATTCAAAGGATGGGAGAATTGTTAACGTCTTAGTGAGAATCAGTGACGAAGAGGCCAGAGGAACATCTGCAGATGGTGTTGATTTCTTGAAATTCATAAGAATTATTCAGAATTAATTTATACTACAAGTTAAATGGACATCCTTATCACCAACACAACACTGAAAGGGGATAAAATATCAGCCAGACAAGTCAAATTAACAATGAAAATTGGACAATTACCTAAGAAAGAGTACACTGTGGTTACTGTACCCTTAACTCATATATACTATCACGAATGAGGATATAATATTGCATTCATGGTCTTCAGAAGCATGGCTGACCCTATGTCTACCCTGCTTCTGGTTAATGTCTCCTTGTTTCTTTTTGGCTTTTTGTCAGCTCACCTTGCTTGTCAGATTTGTTTTCTGCAGGCTTAATACCCTCCACCTGCACATGCCTGATTGCTTAAACTGGATGTCTCCCCTGTTCATGACTGTAATGTGTCATCCCTGGACCTGGTAACATTCAAACTCTGAGTGCCACCTAAATAACTGGCGCTTTGAATGGGACTTCTTGGGACAGGGACAGTTCTACATCCGATCATAGGGGGAAGTAGCTATGGAAGAAGAAACCTTCACCAAGGTTGTAGGCCCCATTTGTTCAAAGGGTGAATGATGGGCTGCTTGTGATCAATCCTCATCCTAAGGTATTGTTTTATGTGCTTATTTTGTTTGATCCCTGCTATGTTGTTTTTAAAGTTCTGTTGAAACCAGTTGCTTTAGTGGAAAGAAAATGTAACGAAGTCAGAGTTGGAAAACGAAACAATGTTAGAGAGAGAAACTTCTCAGGGAGAAACATGCCTAATAATAAGGCAGAAATAGAAGACCCAAGGGGGCAACACAGTGTTTAGGGAGATAATTGAGGATTTTAGTCAGGAAGAGGTCACAGATATTTTGAGTCAGTTCACCCAAAGGATGGGAGAATTATTAGTGTCTTGGATGGTGAGAATCAGTAATGAAGGAACCAGAGGAATATCTGTAGATGTTGTAGATTGCTTGAAATTCATAGATATCATTGAGAATTCATTTGTATAACAAGTTTGCAGAGATTACATTATGGTAACAATATGACTAATATGTTAGCTTTGGCTATAGAAGTTTACAGTAATCAGTGTCCTACTGACTCTGTGGTCTAGTGGAGATAGACCCTAATATTTACTTAAGGGACTGTATAAGAAAGTTAAAGGAGGAGGTAATTTTCTGTTATCCCTGCTACATTTCTGTTGATACCAGTCGCCCCATCTACTTATGTAATGAATATGAAAGATCTTGGGGCTGAATGTAGTGGCAATTTAAATGGGAAGATCTTTCATATTCATTATAAACCTATGGGACATGCTTAAATCACATAGAAGCCTAAATCACATGCGATAGGAGGAGCTTGCTGAATGGATGGAAAAAGATGGGTAGGGCAAAACTGGGAGGAGGTTGGTGACAGCAGTTGGGACAGGGGAGAAAGGACACAGGCAGACCAGCACAGCTGATCTTGTGAGTCTTCACTTGTGGGAATCCTCTGGCAGACTGGGAGGGGGGAAGGCTTGGGAATGACTTTATCCCCCATGGTGCTAATGTGAATTGACATCTCTGTTACTATGATGGATTTGGTTTTCTGTTGTCAAATGTCTTTCTTCTGCCTTCTATATGGAGTCTGTAATACTTTGCAATTCAGAACTACACCAAAATATTCAGTCACTGTTGGTGCTATGAATATTGCCTTGGTGATACAATGCCTTGGGTCTTAATAATTTCCCTTCCCTTTTTATCCTGTTTGTCTCTGCATTTTCTGTTCATTTGTGCCAGCATCCTGTGTGCTTTAATAAAGTAGTTTTATTATGTGCTGTCATTAGTTCTTTAACAAACAGGGACCCAAAGAACTGGATCTGCTTTCCCCCATTTCATATTTCTATAACATTAGAAATTCAATAACTGCTTACTATACTATCTAAATCATGTTGGTCAACAGGTTCAGAACAACATTTAATTTTAAAATATCCTGTGTAATACTTTTCTAGTAAATCCATTATGCCATAATTTCTAATTAATTTTCCCTCAAAATGAAATATTAGTGAGGAATGAAGTTGTCAGGTAAGGTTTCATGGAGTATATGGGACTCAAGGGAGGCCTGGAAAATGTATGTTATTTCTATTGGAGGAAGGAATTTCAGGCAGATAAAGTAGTTTCAGTACAAGTGGAGAAACTGAAATACTAGAGTGTTTTGGGACCAATGACCAAATATAGGTCAATAGAATGGAAAGTTCTATAGGGGGTTACTCAATTCAATTCAGTAATTGTCCATTAAAAATACCCTTAGAGGGCAGAGGCAAATCGGTAGTGTAGTGCTCTCCCCAAACCCCTCAAGAAACCTGGAAAATGCCTCTAAACTAATTACAGAGCAGCAAGATCCACAAAATGATGGACTGAAGCAAATTTCCAGCATGATACAACTTGAAAGGTCAACAAGAAGGGCCTATTGCACTGGCCCAGGAGGGGAGTGCAGTTCATCATGCACCATGCTCACACTGACAGAGCTGAAACAGGCCTTACGGTACTGAATTGCTGGTGACTGAAGCAGTTTCAAGACATTTTAAAGGTCAGTGGGAAGGATTTCTCACCTGGCTGAGAGGGGAACATGGTCTAGACTTAGACCAGGACCAGGGTGGTAGAAGTCACTGCTGTAGCAGTGGGCTGCTTCTTTAGCCCACCTCTTAGCAAATAACTCAAAAGTTAAGTAATTGGCTGGGAAAATGAACAAACAGGGGAAGAGAAAACAGACCACAGACCTTTATTTTCTCAGCGAAAAATAACTTCTTCAGTTATTGCTGATGAGGAAGATCAAAACATACAACCAGAAGAAGACAACAAAGTCAAAGCTCCTATATCCAAAGCTTCCAAGAAAAATATGAATTGATCTCAGGCCATAGAACAGCTCAAAAAATATTTTGAAAATCAAATAAAATAAGCAGAGAAAAAAATGAGAGTGATACAAAAAAAAAACAAACAAAAACACGAGAAACAAGTCAATAGGAGACCAAAAAAAAAAATGCTGAGGAAAATAAGACCTTTAAAATTAGACTAATCCAAATGGCAAAAAATAGGTCCAAAAACTCAATAAATAAAAGATGCCTTAAAAAACAGAATGGGCCAGTTGGGGAAAAAAAGAGATCCAACAGCTTACTGAAGTAACAAACTCCTGAGCAATAAGAATGGAGGGGGCAGAGCAATGATGATAGAGTAATAGCAGGGACTTGCTAGTGATCTCCCACCATAACCAGCCAAATACCTGTAAAAAATGACTCTAAGCAAATTTCATGGCTGCAGAACCCACAGAATAACCCAGTGAAGCAAATCTCCAGCCCAAGACAGCCTGGAAGGTCACCAGGAATTGTCTATCATACCGCCCTGGCAGGAGTGCTCAGTGAAGTAGGGGCCACACCAGCACAGATGAGACCTGAGAAGGCCTTGGGGGGACTGAATCTTGGGCATCTTTGGCAGTTTCCAGACTTCATGACCCCAAAACACTGAGGGGAAATTGGAATGTAAGTGGAAAAAACCTGTGGTAATTATGTAAGAGAGTAGAGTGGTTGGGCCTCAGTATTAGGGTGGTGAGGGGGTGGAGGAGCCCACTGAGATAAAGCCTGAAGCAGCAGCTACAGGGGCAGGGACAGGGATAGCAGCCACGATTATTTCTGGAGCTCCATGCTCAAAGATTGTGGAGGTCTCCAGTGACTGACAGTACAACACCCACTCCAAATGGAAGCAGAGAACTATCTTAGCAAAAGATTCTAAATGTCAAATAAATAGCTGGGAAAATGAGCAAAACTGGAAAAGGAATCAGACTATAAAATCGTACTTTGGTGAAACAAATGGGACACAACAAAGTCAAAGTTCCTACATCAAAGACTCCAAGAAGAATATAAACAGGTCTCAGGCCATGTTAGAACTCAAAAGGAATTTGAAAATTAAGCAAAAGAAGTAGAGCAAAAACTGGAAACAGAAATCAATGATGCAAGAAAGTCATGAAAATGAATCAACTCCTTTCCAAAGGAGACCCCCAAAATATGGAAGAAAATAACACTTTAAAAATAGACTAACTCAAAGGGTAAGAGAAATCCAAAAAAGCCAATGTAGAGAACATACTAAAACAAAACATTGGCCAATTGGAAGAGGATGTCCAAAAGCTCACTGAAGAAAATAATTCTTTAAAGATTAGAATGGAGTAGATTGAAGGTATTGACTTTAGGAAAAATGAAGATATTATAAAATGGTCAATTGAATGAAAAAAATAGCAATGTAAAATATCTGACTGGAAAATCAACTGACTAGAAAAGTAGATCCAGGAGAAACAATTTAAAAATTACTGGACTACCTGAAAGCCATGATCAAAAAAAGGGCACAAACATCATGTTTCAAGAAATTATCATAGAAATTATCACGGAATCCTGCCTGGATATTTTAGAACCAGAGGATAAAATAGATATTGAAAGAATACACTGAAAAATCCTAGGAATATCCCAACAAAATTCCAGAGCTCCTAGGTCAAGGAGAAAATATTACAAGCAGCTAAAAAGAAACAATTTGAGTATTGTGGAAGTACAATCAGGATAACACAAGATTTAGCAGCTTCTACAGTAAAGGACTGCAGGGGTTAGACTAGGATATTTCAGAGGTCAGAAGAGTTAGGACTAAAGGAAGAATCACCTACACAGCAAAATTGCGTATAATCCTTCAGGGGAAAAAAATAATCATTCAATGAAATAGAGGATGTTCAAGCCTTCTTTTTGAAAAGACCAGAGATGGATAGAAAATTTCAAACAAAAGAATGAAGAGAAGCATAAAAAAGCAAACAGGAAAGAGATATCATAAGGGACTTACTGAAGCTGAACTGTTTACATTCCTACATGGAAAGATTATATTTGTAACTCTTAAGACTTTGCTCAGTATTAGGGTATTGAAGGGATTCCATACGTATAGACAGAGGGCACAGGGTGACTTGAAAAGGTAGGTATGATATCTAAAAACATAAAATTAAGGCATTAGAGGGGAATACATTGGGAAGGGAAAGGGAGAATTAAAATGGGGCAAATTACCTCACATAACACAGGGAAGATAAAGCTTTTTCAATAGAGGGGAAAGGGGAGAGGTGAGAGGGAAAGAGTGGACCTTACTCTCATCTCATTTAGCTTGAGGAGGGAATAATATGCACACTCAATTTGGTATGAAAATCTGTATTACACTACACGAAATAGGGGAGAAGGGGATAAGTAGGGTGTGGGATGAAGATAGAAGGGAGGGCAAATGGGAAGAGGGAGTAATCAGAAGTAAACACTTTGGGGGAGAGACAAGGTTAGAAAAGAGAAAAGAGTAAATGGGGGGCAGAAGAAGATGGAGGGAAATATAGTTAGTTTTTCACAACATGACTATTATGGAATTCTTTTGCATAGCTACACATATATAAGCCTATATTGAACCTCTTGCCTTTTCAGTGGATATGGGTGGAGAGGGAGGAAGGGAGAGAAGTTGGAACCAAAATTTTAGGAACGAATGTTGAGAATTGTTTTTGCATGCAACTGGGAAATAAGAAATATAAGTAATGGGGCATAGAAATCTATCTTGCCCTACAAGAAAAGAAAGAAAATTGGGATAAGGGAAGGGAGGGGTGTGATAAAAAGGAGGGCATATTGGGGGAAGGGGTAATCAGAATGCATGGTATCTTGAGGTGGATGGAGGGGAGAGATGGGGAGAAAATTTGGAACTCAAAATCTTTTGGAAACGAATGTGAAAACCAAAACTAAATAAATAAATTTTAAAAATCTTATTGCTATAGGTAGCATTTATAACAAAATATTGACTACTAGTGGTGATAATGGATATCCTTGCTTTCTACTGCATCTTATTGGGAAGGCTTCTACCATATCCCCATTACAGATAATTCTTCTTGGTGTTGTATTGATACCTTTTATTATTTTAAGAAAGTCCCCCTTTATTCCTATGCTTTCTAATGTTTTTAAGAGTGAGATATATATATATATATATATATATACATATATATTGTATTTTTGTCAAAAGATTGTTCTATGAATACATATTTGAAAGCTGGGATTGTTAAGATTTATTTTTATTAAATTAGAAGTTATATTTTTGCAACTTCCTGATATTGCTTCCACTTATCCCCACAGAAACATGCATTTCATATCTAATTCCTCTTTCCATAGAAAGGCCTTATTTATATTTGCAGGTATTTGTTTCATTTGTACATCTATAATTGTATTTTTAAACATTTTTTTTCTTTTCATTCTACCTCCTGCCCCTAATTGAAAAGTAAAAGATAAGAGTCGACACAAATATTCAGTAAAGCTAA
Source organism: Bettongia penicillata ogilbyi (assembly GCA_023548195.1). Lineage (NCBI taxonomy): Eukaryota > Metazoa > Chordata > Mammalia > Diprotodontia > Potoroidae > Bettongia > Bettongia penicillata. The sequence continues at coordinate 1,342,172 of JAJHZJ010000293.1, read as the reverse complement.
ACAAAATCCCACATAAGCTAACATCCTGGATTCCATCAGTATTCTAACAGGATATGGGTGTTATCATTTAGGGATTGTACAGGTGTCAGGAAAGACAAACTCTCTGGTATGATGGCTAGCTGATCTTTTCTCAAAACTGCTTTTCACCTTTGTTGTCCACTTTCCACTCACCTCTCACCTATGACTTTGAGAAGCTATAGTATGATCAAAGACCACATCCCACTAAATCATTTTAGCTGATAGATTATATACCACGTTGAGGGTAACCAGTGGGCCTCATATCCATCAATGAGTTCAGGGATATCTACCCCAAGGATTTGAAAAATTCTCCTAATGCAACTGGAAGATGTGGACAACGTGTTCCAAAGGGCCATCAAGGCAGAAGAACCAGGCTCTATGGGGAACTTAGAGCTTGGTTAATCATCAAAGATGTCACGATCATTGACTGCATCCCAATCCAAAGCCAGTCATTTTGACTTTTGTCTCACTATTGCACTATAAGAATGTAGAAGAGAGATTGAGACTAATGAATTCACACAACTCTATTTTATTCAATTTATGCATGAGATAAAAGATTTCTCCCATACCAGTTTACCATTTTTCTCTATCTCAATGTCCTGTCAAAGTCAAGTGATGAAACAATAGATGTGGACACATAGAGAGGTTCATCTTCTCACTGGGTGGAAGCAGTAGTGATATTTGACAGCCCTCTGAGTGTCTGAGCACCCTTTCTTAAGGATTGCACAGCTTACCTCTTGCCATGAGATAGTGCTCGAAAAGGTGACCTAAAAATTTTCTTCTTCACTCATCCTAAATCGGACCTGCTTATCACAGCAGGTTGCAGTACTACCATGTAGTTACCAATGTCTGACACCATATACTAAAATAAAATCCAAGTGGATACACAACTTAGTTATAAAGTCTTATACTCCAAACAAATGAGTGGAGTAAGGAACAGTTTATCTGACAGATTTATATAAAGAACTGAGTGTTACAGTAAGCACCCCAAAATACACGGGGGAACCTCTATCACAGGTTCTTAGATCTCCATTCATCAAAGGAAAGGTAGCTTTAGACAGCTTAAAAATTACTTTAATTAATCACTCCTTTAACCGAGTGTATATATCATTCAATTAGTTCAGGTGAGACGACATCCTGAACTTCAAAGAAAATACAGAGAAATCAAAAGATCAACATATACGGCTTCCTCTGCCAGCCTTCAACAGAAAATTGGACCCCAACTCTCTGACCATAGTTATCAGAGAGGGAAGCATGACATATGGGTTCTCCAAGTTGGCTGGGGTCCTTAGCTGGTTCCCAGAGTCCTCATGTGGTATGCAAACCTTTTTGCAAAAATCAAGCCCCAAAACCTCTCTATCAGAGTATTTATACCTTTTTTTCTTTCTTTTTTTTTTTTTTAGAGCAAGGGGGCATCACATATCTTGAAAACCAGTGCATCACTAACAAGAGCTGTGGGTGTTCCTACAAATCTTCCCCAATCAAACCCTGCTTAAGGAAAAGGCACATTAATGAGTAAGGAAGATCTTTGATCACATTAACAATAAAAATACACATAACTGATTCTAGTTAAAGAATCTCTTGTTTGTATACTGTAATTCTAGGAAAAACTCTTGATTGATAAAGGCAAGATTCAATCAGTCACTTGACTATAATAAACAAAAACAGCAAAACTCCAGAATTTTTTTTTCCATAGGTGGATAACATTTTCTCTTTTATTTTTAGTTTACAGAATAGAACAAACATTTTCATAACACAGCACAATGACAAAGATGATTATACATGGAACTGCAAATCTACAGCACACAACTATTTCTTTCAAATATACAACACAATTATCATGTAAATTTTTTTGTTTTCCTTCTTTCTTTGTTTCTTTCTTTATTTAAATTTTTACATAAATTTTCAGAAAATTTTGGGTTCCAAATTTTCTCCCTATTTGTCCCCTCCCTCCACCCCAATACACAGAGCATTCTAATTTCCCCTATCACCAATCTTCCCTCTCTTCTATCATCTCTCCCTTCCCTTGTCCCCATCTTCTCTTATGTCCTGTAGGGCCACATAACTTTCTATTCCCCCATTACCTGTATTTCTTATTTCCTAGTAGCAAGAACAATACTCAACAGTTGTTCCTAAAACATTGAGTTCGACTTTCTCCCCATTCCTCCCTCCCCACCCATTCCCTTGCGAAGGCAGGCAATTCAATACAGACCATATGTGTGCAGTTTTGCAAATGACTTCCATAATACTCGTGTTGTGTAAGACTAACTATATTTCCCTCGATCCTATCCTGCCACCCATTGCTTCTATTCTCTCTTTTGATCCCGTCCCTCCCCAAGAGGGTTGATTTCAAATTGCTCCCTCCTCCCATTGCCCTCCCTTCCTTCATCCCCCCTCCACTTTCCTGTATTGTAAGATAGGTTTTCATACCAAAGTGAGTGTGTATTTTATTCCTTCCTTTAGTCAAATGTGATGAGAGTCAACTTCATGTTATTCTCTCAGTTCTTCTCTTTTTCCCTCCACTAAAAAGTCTTCTGCCTGCATCTTCTATGAGAGATAATTTGCCCCATTCTATTTCTCCCTCTCTCCTCCCAATACATTTCTCTCTCACTGCTTAGCTTAATTTTTTAAGGTGTGATCCCATCCTATTCAATATACTCTGTGCTCTCTGTCTCTGTGTGTGCGTGAATATGTGTATGTGTGTGTGTGTGTGTGTGTGTGTGTGTGTGTGTGTGTGTGTAATCTCACCAACTACCAAGATACTGAAAAGTTTTAAGAGTTACAAATATTGTCTTTCCATGTAGGAGTGTAAACAGTTCAACTTTAGTAAGTCCCTTATGACTTCTCTTTACTGTTTACCCTTTCATGTTTCTCTACATTCTTGTGTTTGAAGGTGAAATTTTCTTTTCAGTTCTGGTCTTTTCATCAAGAATGCTTGAAAGTCCTCTATTTCATTGAAAGGACATGTTTTCCTCTGAAATATTATACTCAGTTTTGCTGGGTAGGTGATTCTTGGTTTTAATCCCAGTTCTTTGACTTCTGGAATATCCTGTTCCACACCCTTCAATCCCTTAATGTAGAAGCTGCTAGATCTTATGTTATTCTGATTGTATTTCCACAATACTTGAATTGTTTCTTTCTAGCTGCTTGCAATATTTTCTCCTTGACCTGAGAATTCTGGAATTTGGCCACAATGTTCCCAGGAGTTTTTCTTTTTGGATCTCTTTCAGGTGGTGTTCGGTGGATTCTTGGATTACTTATTTTGCCCTCTGGTTCTAGAATATCAGGGCAGTTTTTTCCTGATAATTTCATGAAAGATAATGTCTAGGCTCTTTTTTTGATCATGGCTTTCAGGTAGTCCCATCATTTTCCAATTGTCTCTCCTGGATCTATTTTCCAGGTCTGTTGTTTTTCCAATGAGATATTTCACATTCTCTTCCATTTTTTCATTCTTTTGGCTTTGTTTGGTGATTTCTTGGTTTCTCAGAAAGTCATTAGCCTCCATCTGTTCCATTCTAATTTTGAAAGAACTATTTTCTTTAGTGAGCTTTTGGACCTCTTTTTCCATTTTTCTAATTCTGCTTTTGAAAGCATTCTTCTCCTCGTTGGCATTTTGAACCTCTTTTGCCCATTGAGTTAGCCTATTTTCTTCAGTATTTTGCTGGGTCTCCTTTAGCAAGGTGTTGACCTTCTTTTCATGCTTTTCTTGCATCTCTCTCATTTCTCTTTCATTTTTTCCTCCACATGTCTAATTTGATTTTCAAAATCCTTTTTAAGCTCTTCCATGGCCTGAGTCCATTGAATATTTATTTTGGATGTTTGGGATACAGAATTCTTGACTTCTATGTCTTTCCATGATGGTAAGCATTGTTCTTCCTCATCTAAAAGGAAGGGAGGACATATCTGTTCACCAAGAAAGGAACCTTATGTGGTCTTATTTTTTTCCCCTTTTCTGCGCATTTTCCCAGTCAGTTACTTGACTGCTGAGATTCCTCTCCACACCCACCTGGCCTCCAGATCCACCCAGCTAGTGCTTGGGGTCTGAGATTCAAATGCTTCCCAGCCTCAAGACTTTCAGCAGGTGCAGGGCTGCTATTCAGTGTAAGCTTTAATTCAGTAGCTCAGGTGGGAGCAGGGCTGCTCTTCAGTGTGAGATTAAGTTCAGCTGCTTGGGTGGAGGCAGGGCCGCCACACAGGGCTCAGTTCCTTCAGGGGGTTTATGTGGAAACCTTCAATAACGGATGGAAGCTCCTGCCTGCTTTGGGGGCCTCTGTCTGCTGCTGCCTCCACTGCTGCCTCCCAAGGGGGCCTGAGCTATGGAGACACCCCACTCCCCTCTCGGCCAGCCTAAAAGGCCCTCTCACTGACCTTTGGTCCCTGTGGGTGGAGGCTGCAGATTGTGTCCCTGAAACCTGCTCGGATCTGCTCTTCTCGGTGCCTCATGGACAAGGCAGGGCTGGGCTCTGCTCCAGGTCTGGTGTGTGACGGACATTTGGTGTCGGTTTTTCAAGTCTCTCTGGAACAGAAATCTCCTCCAATCCATTTCTCTATGTCTTGCACTGCTCCAGAATTTGTTGGGAGTTCTTTTAACAGGTATTTTATGGGCTGTGTGTTAGAGGCTAGCATATGTGTGTCTTTCTACTCCACCATCTTGGCTCCGACCCCATGGCAGGTACTTTTAAAGTGCTTGTTAAATTATATAATTGATGCATAGTCATAAAAATATGCAAAAGAAATGACTTCTTATGATTTGTAAAAGAAACTAAATATTTCACAGAACCTCAGGTGGTTAATGTTACTTGGGTTATATAGTTCCTATACTCCTCGAAAATAAAATAGCAATGTATTAAAGACTAAACCTTTTTGTATTTTATCACAACACTCTGAGAATCTAAATTGATCATTTCGCTTGTATCCTGAATATACCAAAACTTGAAAATGGAAAAAAAAAAGAGGGAAAAAAAGGGTGATAGCATTTTAAAAATCAAGACACAGGCCAAGAACTCAAAAGACAGCAGATCAAATAATCCTTGTCAGTTATACCTAACAGTAGGCAGCACAAGAAAAAAAAAAGCCAACATTTCTCTTTGGAAACAGCTGGATCCCTCTTCTACAGCTAGTTGTGAGCTCATTCATTCAGAATGAACTTAACATCTAACCATGAGGAATCACTTTCTTTGCCCTACAAATTGCTTTCCATACTTATAAATGATGCAACAGAATGCTCTCTTATGGAAAAAAAAATAAAGGCTGTTTACTCACCATATGCTACTTCTAGTAAAGGCAATTCAGTTAAAATTAGTATCATTTGGCAGACTGGTCAAGCGGGAATTAAGAGTTTATTAATAAAAGTAAGAAATTAGAATAAAATGATAGAAATTTCAGAATAAGTTTGAAAAATCTGCCCTTTTACTTATTTTTGCTAGATTTTAAGGCAAGAAAACTCCAATTGACTTATAATTGACACTTTTACCAAAACTTTCACTTAATCACCTTTTCTGTATATGAAATGTAGACTACAAGAGGATGATATTTTGAAATGCCATAAATTTGACAATCAAGTGGGGATCTCCCCTCCCCTTCCAGTGTTCTGCCCAAAGGAAGGTAAATTTGTATGGTTTCAGGGCTTAGAGGCTAGATTTCTTTCTCAAACACCAAGCCTTCAAACCAATTCACTCAGTATCCCATTGATTAAACAGCAATCAACCCTTTCCTGCTCAAGCACCACTTAATGGTTATTTGGGGACCCTACAGGCTCACAGTGCATGTCAACAGTAAATGTTTCTCTTTTGAGCCGCAACCCTGAAGGTCTTTCCCTCCAACCTTGATTTTTTTTTTTTAAAGGGACCATCCCTTGACTCACTTCTTAAAGAGGCCTATTCACTGAATGGACATTGCCTCACACAAAGTGAGAACTTAACTTAAAAAGATATAGATTTCCTACTGCATCCTGGGCCATCTCCAATCACTTTTATCTATATCTGGCCATTGGACTCAGATGACTGGAGGAGAAAATGAAGTCAATGACTTTGCAAAACCTCCCCTCACACAGATCAAATTCAACCACATGTCAGGTCATCATCTCCTTGATGTAATGGTCTTCTTCAAAAATGACCAAACACAACACCACACACACACATACACACACACACACTACTAATATAGCCTCCATTTTAGTATCAACTTAATATTTCTGTAATTTTTATCAGATGCACTTTGATAAATTGATATGGAAGCATTTTATAAATTTTATAAAAGCAAAGAAATATCCATGTTTATATATTCTGTATTTGGAAATTAATTTGCATTGTGCAACATAATAGATAAAATATGCTTTACAGAGTCAGAAAGTTAGAAATACACTATTATTCCTGGCATTTTAATTCAAACACTACATTACAAAAGAACTATTTTTTAAAGTTCATGATGTCTCATAAATATGAATGATGAGTCTCTGTATTTAGGAGAAGACATCAATTAACACATTTTCCATATAAATACCATAGGTATTAATGACTCATTCATTATACCTGGTGTAATAGAACCCAGAACTCCACGGACATCCCAACGTGGGAAAATATCTGTTGGGCAATAATTAATGCAACTTTTGGATCAAGATAATTGGGCTGGGGTGTGGGTGGATGGAGAAGACACTCACAGCATAAGAATACAAATACTTTTATGATTAATATCATGAACTGTTAAGAGACCATGCAACAGCTGTGAAAAATGAACTGTATGAATTTTGATATGATAGAATCTAGCATTAGCTGAAGGATTTAGATGTACTATACAAGGATTTGGCAGAAAATTTATGTGACAAGCATAATTCTGTACTTAAAACAACAAACAGATTAATGGGCCTTGCTGGAAAGATAGAGTTTGTTTACAAGGCATGGCATTGACATTGTTCTCTAGATTATTTAAACAAAATGATAGCTATAGAGGTAAAATTCAAAACCAGAAAGAAAAATAACAGAAATCCATAGCCTTCAGATTCATGAAAAATCCCACTAGTTAGCAGAGGGCTGTATCAGCATGCGACAACTAGTATTAATAGAAATTTTTAGCCTAAATCCAAACTTTTTACCCATTTCTGCCTCTATATAAATGTTTTTGCCTTGCTAGGACATGAGAATGTACCTGGAGATATTTTATAGGTGCAAGTGAGTGGGGGAGGGAGGTGTTATAGTGGTATCTTTTGAATTACAATTGAAAATCCCCAGTAATATTTCAGAACTTACAGGATTCTTCAAGATCATTTCATTCTACCTCCTCATTTTATAGTAGAAGAAGAAAGGCAGGAGTAGGATTTGAGTTACAGAAAGAAAACTAATGATATTTCAAGTGAATGAAATGAACCCTTGACAAACTTATGTCAAATAATAAATATCCTTGTGAAGAACTCTAGGATAGTCACCTGCATGCAGTAACAACAAAGACAAGATGATGAGGAGGAGGATGATGAAGTTTAAGACTGATGATGATGACGATGGCAACTATGGCAACAACAGTGACATTCCTGTCCTTGCTTAATCAATAAGTCATCTGGGATAGGGTGAGTTTTAAAATAATATATCAGCTAAAGTATTGTTGCACAGTTGTGGCTCTTTCAACTCTTAAGATCCCTATGGTAGCTTTTCGAACCCAGAATTCTGAAACAGATGGATTGGGTTCTGGTAATATCACTGATTTGGGTTAGCTCCCTGGTAAATATGATAAATTATTTGGAGTCAGCAAGGTGCTGTAGTGAATATAGGAAGACTTAGAGTCAAGAAGGCCCAAGTTCAAGTCTAGGTATTTACTCACTGTCTGTCCCTGGGCAATTCTTTTAACTTCTCCTTGTCTCACTGCTCTCATTTTAAAATAAGGGAGTTTTGCCTGCTGGCCTCTCAGGTCCCTTCCAAATCTGATTTTATTATTCTAAAAACAAATACATTTATTATTTGAATGGCATTGGGTTGCAGTCTGATTCTAATCAAAATCATTATAAATATAATAATTTTGTCAAGGAAGGCAGCACAATGAGAAGCACTTTATATTCTGAAGCTACAAGAAGGAAAGATACATTCTAACAAATTAAAAATCCCAAAACTCTACCTATTGGAAACAGTTTAATGAAAATAGAGATACCTTAACTTTTTATATATCAACATAAATTAAATATAAAATCCCATTTTTGGCTTATTCCCCTCATCTCCTTCCTTCCTCCTTATAGTTATAGTTAATGAACTAGAAAAAAAAAATCAGGATTCTCTGTATGTTGAATCCAATACAAATTTATGTTGTATAATTTCAGCCAGTACTGCATACTATAGCAAGGTAATCCTTTTGTACTTCTCTTTTTAATTTGTTCTCACTCATCTTAGTATCAATTGAAACATTGTTATTTCTTCTCAATTCCCCCACAGCACTCCTACACCCATTTTTTCAGAGATTTCGTCTCATACTTAAAATGAAAAACGTGAGGCCATTTGCCAAGAGTTCCCACTTCTCTACTTGTCTCACATAAATCAAACATTTTATCTACTGTCTCTTCCTTCACCCCTCTCACATGAAGAATGAAAGTTTCTTCTCCTTTCTAAGATAATTCCCTCAGCATGCAGTCTTGATTCCATCCTCTCTCATTTTCTGTAGCAAATAGTCCAATCTCTCAGTCATCTCTGTCTCCCTCACTAATCTCCAGTCCCTCCCAATCCATTGGCTCATTCTCTAGAGTCAACAAATACACCCATGTCTCCCATAAACAAACTAAACAAACCAAACCAAACCAAACCCTTTAAAGGTTTAAAGCTGCTATTACATATTATTATTATGTATGTCTTCTCTCTTACTTGACTAATATCCTTGATATAAACTAAGTACCTCTCTTTCTTCTCACTTTATATTTGTCTATTTTATTTCTAATTTATGGGATTAGAAATAAACAAGCATTTCCACAATATTCAGCGAGACAGCAAGTTCAAAGTGTAAAAATTACCCGAGAGTCAGACTAATTTATCAGTGGGTGAAGGTTTAGTGTCATAAAAGCAAATGGAACCAAGAAGAATCAGGACACTGGTTCGGTGGAAGGGGAATAGGGACTTGCTTATACTGGAGTTGAAGACTAGGTGACTTATGGAAATTTGTTATGACATAATCTTAGAGCTATCCAAGCAAAAAGAAGACTTGTGCTTGCACTTACTGGGTCTTCCAAGTGGCTATCTTGAAACAATTATATTTTCACTCTCTAGAACCCCTCCATTATCATATTAATGAGATGTTAATGAGTGCTTGATATCACATATGTTACTATAGGACAGGGAGAAGTCTCATGGCTCTTGTGTATTCTTGAGTAAGTCCCTTGACCAGAAGGTCTCTGGTGATAGGGTGGGCTATGAAGTGGTGAAATTGCCTGATCAACATATGGGGGATGCAGTTGTCTGCTCTGCATATGAGGGAAGGATTAGGGCCTCATTTCTCTGGGGAAAAGGTAGGACCTTGCTGCTCTTATTCCAGTTTAGTGTAATAAAAAGAAAAAGAGATTGCATATGAAATTGCAAATGTATTATGTACAACTTAATATTCCATTTAAACTTATAATAAAGTTGTAAATTTCTTTTTTTTCAGTTTAATTTCTTCCCTTCCTCTTGTCCTCATTCTAGCAATAAATACCATTAGGTGCATATGTGAATACATGTGTAAAATCATTCTATGCATACTTCTATTTATTAGCTTTTTCCCTGAGTGCAGATAGGGTTACTTTGTGTCGGGTATTTGGCGGGGGTGGGGTTCAGAAGAGTCAAAATGATTTTTTTTCTCAAAGTTGTAGTTAAACAATATTGCTGTTACTGTACATAATGTTCTCTTGATGCTGCTCATTTGCTTTTCATTATCTTGTGTAAACCTTTTCATGGTTTTCTAAAATCATAGAGCTCATAATTTCTTATATCATAGTAGTACTCCATTACGATCACATACCACAACTTTTTCAGCCATTCATCAATTGATAGGTATCCCTACAAATTCCAATCTGACAACTTGGTTGTCATTAGCAATACTTTACACTTCATATATTTGATCTGTTATTAAATGTTATAATTTCTACCTTCACACATCTTTCCTTTGTAAGTTTCTTAACCACTCATAGAGCCATCATGCTGGTACAGGCTCTCATCTTCACATGACAGGATTGTTGCTATAGCCTTGTACATGTTCTCCCATTTCATATCTCTCTCATCTCCAGTTCCTCCCTAACTAAGCCACCAAAGTGATTTTTTCAAAGTACAAATGTGACCATTTCACCTTCTGCTAAAAAGACTTTATATACTCCTAATTAACTCCATGATTTCAATATAAAATTTTCTGTTTGAAATTTAAATCCTTTTATGAATCCCTCTTACTCTTTCAGTATTTTTCTACTTTGCTCCTCTTCATAGTCCCTACTGACCTATGATACGGATCTATTTGGTGTTTCTTGCATGTAATACTCCATAACTTTACTTCATGCTTTTACATTGACCTCCATTTCTGGAGGGCTCTATTTCCCCACCTTCACTCATGGTTTCCTTGACCCTCAAGACTCAGCTTAAATTTCACTTTTGCTTTAGAAAATCTTTCCAGGATCCCCCACAATTAATGCCTTCCCTCTGAGATTACTTTTTGTTTAAACTGTCTGCATGTCTTGTATATACGTAGTGATTTACATGTTGTATCTCACATTGGAATATCAGCTTTCTGAGACCAGAGACCATATATTTTTCTTTCTTTACATCCCAATTCCTTAGCACATTTAATGAATTCTTATTGCCTAACTGACTTGAGAAGTTCCTGGAAAAGATTTGGAATGTTTTAGAATAGGCATGGTTTGTGTGTGTTGACAAAGAAAAAGCTATGATCAATTAGAGCAAGCATAGAGTCATCAAAAACAGATTACACTAGGCTAACCACATTTCTTTTTTTGTGAAGGTTATGAAATTTGGCACTATTTCTATTTTTAAAAAATCTTATTATTTATGAAAATAAAAGCAACACATTTGGCTACTGACATTTCATTCCTTGGTGGTTTACTCAGAGTCATAATACAGCTTCTGTAGTCAAAGTTAGAGTGGACATCTTGAATAGATAAAGCACAAACCAATAAAATCTTCAACATAGATAATTAAAAGTTAAGAAAATTTTAAGCTTTATTATATATATATGTATATATATATATAGCAAATAATACATATTATATGATACACACATACATACACACAGACACACACAGGCATAGATACAGACATATATGTGTGTATATGTGCATGCATATACGCACATGAAGTGTTCCAAAAGTCTCAGGGAGAAGGTTAGGCTTTTAAACTTTGGACTTCTTGAAATCAATGATTTTTGTTTTTGGTCTTTTAAAAAAATATTCTCAGAATTTGGCACAGTGTCTGGAATGCAGTAGACATTTAATAAAAGTTGGTTGACTGTATTTGAAAACAGTGAAAATGCAAGATGATAGAAAATAATCATTATCAGAATTATTATTCAAATAAAGTTAATTGAGAAGATATACCTCAATGAAATATTAGGCTTAGGGGAATGCAAACAAAGTAAGCACTTCCAAGTCCTTGATCTATACCAATTCAGGAACACATCAAGGACAAATGCCTACTGCTCTTATGCTTAATTATTGTGAATGTGCTTACTTCTCTTCCAGCAGTTCATGCTTATCTCCTTATTTCCAAGGGGCACATTTCTCAGCCATGCGCCATCAGGGCAGTACAAAGCTTGAAGAGTTCATTGGCAGGGCATCACATATGATGGTTTATTCTTTCTATTTTCTGCATTAGGGGCACCCACTTCTGAGATGGTGTCTCTAGTTTCTCAGTTATCAATCTCTGCTTTGGATTACATGGTATTTTTACAAATGAGAAAATACGGTACAAACGTGTTGCTTCTCTTTCTGTATCTGTTCTTTGGAAACTTTCAGCATTACAATTTCACAAGGGAATGAAATAAAAACCTGTACAAGCTTGTTATTACCTTTACATATGCAATACACGGCATACATTAAAACAATACATTGTCAATGCCTAGAAAATGACTGGATATTCATAAATTTAATTCCATGAGCTACGGATCACCTGAATAATAAGGCTTCTTACAAAGTTCAGGAATGCCATAAGCAAGCAAAGTATCAACAGTATAAATTTTCATATGTGTGTATATTTGTATATATCAGCTATTAAAGATTCAAAAAGCAAGCAAAGTGTCATGATGTAAATACATATTCTATGTAGCATGCATTAAATATGTGATATAAATACTGCTATCTTAACTTGAAATCTCTACATTTTCTCATTTATGTTTACTATCGTACACATACACATATCCACATAAATACTCACACACATATGCATATGTACACAAAAGTTTATGTTACCAGATCTCATGGCTACTTTAAGAGCTGCTCATTCATTTAACAATAGTTCTATGTCCTTCCCTGCCACCACTGTCATTCACTCCTCTCAGATTGTTCTGGTGAAACAAAGGAATTAATTAGTGAACATTTATAGTCCGATTAAATCCCATGTTATTTACCTTGTAAACATCTGATTTCATGAATATCTTGACACAGTCTAGGATAGCATCATTGCTCAGGGTTCAGAGGTATAAATTTGAATAAATGATGTCCTAAAGAGAACATCAAAACTACGAGAAATGTGTGACTCTCAGTCAATGTAGGAAACATGTAGGATATCTGTTCACATACCTAGATTGCACTGCTTTAATGATTTTATTTACTTAATTGAATGTTCTGACAGTCATAAATATCTAATGGATTTCTCATTTGGAAGTGAGGAAATGAATATATGAAATGTATTTGTGACTAAATAAAATACAACAACATATTCATATAGCACTGAACAATTTACAAAGTTCTTTCCTTACAATAGTCCTATGAACTACCTGTGATAAATATTATTATTCTCATTGTACAAAAGAAGGAATAGAAAAAAAGAGAATATTCTGACATATATGATCATACAGTAGGTTATGAGACCAGACCTCACCAATCTTTTGGCTAGCCATTTTTTGTGCTATACCACAAGGTCTCCCTAATGATTAGGGACTAGAAACAGACAAGTCTCCAAGTCAACTTAATTTTTAACAAGACTGTTCTCTTTGCCTTCCCAGGACTATTTTAGCATTGTTCATTCACAGGATACTTGACTTAGAAATGGAAGGGACCTCAGTTCAAATCTTCCATTCTCCCCATCTTAAAGATGAGGAAAATGAAGCTTGCCTCCTCAGGGTTTCACAGTAGGTATCATAGGTTTCAAACACAGATAATCTGACTCTAAATTCAGCATAATTTCATTTCTTCAGGGTGTCTTTTTAGTATCTAAATGAAGGCCTATTGCTTTTTTACATTTTTACTTTCTGGATTGGATCTAGAGTAACTACAAATGAAAATTCCTATGATTTTATTAGCTAATTGACACATTCTTTTACTGACACTATACCTCCAAAATATTATTGAACAGAGTATGTAATGTTGATTAATGACTTTATCAAAACTTAACTTTTCTTTTAGTCAGATATTATTTAAATAATTTCTATTCCAAGTATCTGTAGTAAATTTTGACTAGTTTAACTTTAGTTATTTAATTCAAATATCAAGGAGATATTTTAATAATTGTGCTTTTAAAGTTCACTATCCCTTTTGCATTTTATGATCTTTTATAACATTTTTTTTATTTTTTATGTCAGTGAGAATATTTCTGGGGCTAATTGAAAATTATCTGTCACTATCTTACTTTTTTAAGAAGATAAAATCAGAATATAAATGTTTCAAACAGGGATTTCAAGTTTCCACTTTCTATTTTGAGAAATCTGACGGAAAACTTGGTAATTGTATTGGACATAAGCTTTCAATCAACTTTTGCTGCAAGCTGTGCTTTAATGATGCACCAAACATGCCGATAATTAATCATTGACATTCATATAAGATAATACTCCCAAAGCCACAGGGGATGGCTAAGGAAAGCTCAAATGACATTGTGAGCTCAGTACTATAATTAAAGTCTTCTTGAATTTTACAATAGTTTGACCTGTCAAAGCTTATCCCCAAACACCTTCTTTTTTTCTTTCCCTTCTATCTCAAAAGGGAATAAGATTAAATAATATTCACTGTCACCTGCTGTGCCACATACTTAACATGTGGTGCTAATCCATCAGCAGTTTTCTAGCTACAGATTTTATTTAAACGCACTTAAATGTCTCCAGAGAAATTTTAGCATTTAATTGGCACATGGACAGGAATAAATGCCTGTGTCATGGACCAACACTGTCAGCAGGTGACTATGAGCAGAGAAAACCTTCATATCCCACCCATGTAGCAACCCAAAAATACAAACAGATGCGAAAAAAGCTGCATGGTCAGGAAAAAATGAAAACAAAAGCAGACCAACAAAATTAAGAATATGGAATGAGGACACAGTAGGGGAAATGGTGTATAGTTTCATATAAAGAGGACTGGTCCACAGAAATGATTAAAACAATTTCAATCCATAGACATAGGTAAGCAATGGTAAGATACAGATATACCCCTGGTGAAAAACAAAGATCAGTACTGGCTTTGAAAGAGCATGTAGAATTATTTTTATGTAAAGTGGAAGAGGGAAGAAGGAGGTTGAATAAATTAATGTTTATTGAGCCAAGATTCAGAATAGAGCACTATGGTATATATTCATGGGGAACACATATGTAATCTTTGCTTTCTAGGAGCTTATAAACTAACAGGACAGTGAGTTGCATGCAAACATATGCATAGGATGATGGGATTTAGAGTTGCTATGTGTTGTGAGAAAATTACAAACAAAATTAGTGATAAAGTACTGCTATGTAGATAATGCAGGGACTGTTGGGGGCGAGCCAGGATATGCAGTTACTGGAATGACTAAGGACACATAATATAAGTACATGAATATGTAATGTAAAAGTATGCACTTGTGTGTGTAAATTAGAAAAGGGACAAACTGTATCAGAGAGGAGAATGGAAGACTTTCTAATCGAGGTATTGTAGCATGAAGTCTATTTCTGAATTGAGAGGCTAAAATCTTTTCAATGGAAGTTACAGATGGAGCAGATATCAGTAATTAATAAAGGAATTTAACATAGGATTAGTTCAAGTCCCTTTTTAAAAAATCATCTAGTTTAATTCCCTTTTTAAAAAATGAGAAAATAGAAGCCCAAAGATGGGAAGTGACTTGGCCAATGATGGCAGTAAGTAACAGAGCAGAAAACGAAATGCATATGTACTCCTTAATTCCTAACTGCATATTCTTTTGAAATTGGCAAGGAACCATAAAATACATAATTTGGATGTTTCATGTGATGAAAGTTTACTGAAAATATACAGTTTTAGGAAACAGAAGTGAAGTGTTTGAAATAACATTCAAACATCAGGAGTCCTAAATCTTATCACCATAGATGTATGGGTAGAGAAATATGTTAAAAAATTTAACCTATTCTCTGTAAGACCCTATGGACAAGGAACTCAGGATAGTTCAATGAAGAACACAAAGATGGGAGTTGGGAATCCTTATTCTGATACCACTATATACACTGAGGCTGTTACTCTATCAAGTTTTTTAATTACTCTAAAACATAGTTTCTCATTTTCAAATTTGAAAATTTCATTTTCAGTTGCCTATCCTATCTACTTCATACAATAGTGTGTGAATCCAATTAAATGGTATATATGTGAACAATAAAGAAAACAAAGTTGACTACTAGATGACTTAAAGGCATTGTGATATAATGATAGTGTGTTTTCTGGGAGAAGTCTTCATTCAGATTAAATAATTGAAATAAATAATTATCTAGAGCCAAATTAAGCTCTCAGTTTGATAGTACCTTGCACTCTAAATGCAATATGGTGAAGAAATGGTCCAACAGATAAATATGATCAGATGAATTTCTGCCAATAAAATATATGATTTAAAATACTTTATTTCTTTCCCAAAAGTTATTTGATATTTCTATAACTATAACAATAATAATGGGGATAGGGACTAGACCTTGAGATTTCATAGCTATAGAGAAAGCATAAGGAAACATCATATACCAATGTAAATCAGCAAGTTATCTTCTCAGACTGTCTTCCAAAGCATTGAGAAGTTAAGATGACTCAGCCTGTATATGTCAGAGGCAGACCTTGAAATTCAAGTCTATCTGACGTCTGTGTCTCTTCCTCTCCACAACACCATGTTGCCTCTCAACAATAATTATAAATGTTATTATTACAAAACATAGCAAATGTTTTTGTCACAGCGATAAGAATTTGAAAGGAATATAATTTTAGTTACTGTACTTCCTGAAGCACTTTTGATTTTTTCCCCTCTATCATTTCTCTAACTCCAGATCTTTTCTTACTTTCATTTAGTCCAAAAGTTTCTGTATTTCTTTTCTCAAAATCCTACATATTCAACCTCATATATGAATACACACACACACACACACACACACACACACACACATGCTTGATTCCTAGGATGCAATGTGATATTGTACTAAAATTGTGCCTAACCCACAGACTGTGAGGGAGTCAGACAATGGGTCAGAAGAAGATTGCAGAGACCCTTTATTGGCACTGGGAGCAGGACTCTGGTGCATTGTCTGTATTCAATTCTGGGTCACAGTCCCAGGGCAAGGAAGAACATTAGCAGAAGTGGGGATCAGGTCATAATTACAGGATGGTAAAGAATGTTTATGTTTTCTCACAGACCAGAGCACAGGTGAGGAGAATAGTGAACATTCTTCTACTCAGATCATACCACCTTGGAAGAATTGAAAACTTAGAGATGCCTAAAACTAGCTCTGAAAACAGTAGCATGAAAAACACTTTTCTTGGGAGAGTACCCCTTCCATCCCGGGAGGAAAGCTCAACTTAAACATAAAGCAAAAATCAATAAAATAAGCTGGGAAAATGAGCAAACACAAAAAACCTGAACTGAGAGGGAAAATTAAAACACAAACTCAGAAGACAAGAAAATCAAAACAGCTACAAACAAAGCCAAAAGGGGAAAGTATAAATTGTACACAATCCCAACAAGAATTCCTAGAAGATCTCAAGAGAGGTAGAAAAAAACAGCTGGGAAGAGAAATGAGAGACAAAAGAAAAGTATGGAGATTCAGCAGTTTGATAAAAAGAAAAGCCAATATTTCACATAAACATATTAGGGGAGCATAGAGTATTTTACTTGTCAGACCTAATGATAAGGGAAGAATCTATGACCATGCAAATGGCAGAGACCATTGTGTGATGTAAAATGAATTACTTAAATTAAAAGTTTTGCACAAAATAAAACAACAAGATTAGAAGGAAAGAAGAAAATTGGGGAAAAATTGAGTATGTTTCTTTGATAAAGGCCCCATTTCTCAAACATATAGAAAGCTAAGTCAAATTTATAAAAAAATACAAGTCATTCCACAATTGAAACATGGTCAAAGGTAGTTTTCAGATGAAATTAAAACTATCTATAGAACCATGAACAAATGGTCTGAATCACTATTGATTAGAGAAATGCACATTAAAACAGTGTTGAGGTACTACTTCACATATAATAGATTGGCTAACATAACACAAGAGAAAAAAATGACAAATATTAGAGAGGATATAGAAAATAAATTAGAAGACTATTGTACTGTTAATGCTGATACAATCACTCTGGAGAGCAGTTAGGAACTATGCCCAAAGGGCTATAAAATTATGCATACCTTTTAAACCAGACATATGAACTGATGCAAAATGTAGTGAACAGAACCTTGAGGACATTGTACATCGCAACACTAATATAGTATGATGATCAATTGTGAATAATTTAGCTATTCTCAGTAGTATAATAATTTAAGACAATCCCAAAGGACTCATGGCAAAAATGTTATGCATCTCCAGAGAAACAGCAGATAGAGACTGAATGCAGATAAGAGAAAATTATATTTTTTGGTTTGTGTTTTTTTTTTTTTTTTTTACAAAAAGACTATTAGGGAAATGTGGTTTTATTACGTAGTTTATTTATTTTTCCGTTCTTAACGTTCACTTCCACAAGAATTAGAACTAAAAATTTTCTCCTGATCTCCCCCACCCTCCACCCCAAGATACCATGCACCCCATCCAACCCTTCCTCCAGTCTGTCTTCCTTTCCATTACCCACTTTTCTTTCATTTCCATTTTCTTCTATTTTCCTGTAGGGCAAAATAGATTTCTCTACTCAGTTGTCTATATAGCTTAATTTCCAGCTGCATGCTAAAACAATTTTTAACATTCATTCTTAAAGCTTTGAGTTCCATATTCTCTCCCTCCCTCTCCACCCACCATCTTTGAGAAAACAAGCAATTCATTATAGGTCATACATGTGTAACCGTGCAAAGCATTTCCATAACAGTTATGTTGTGAAAGACAGCTACATTTCCCTCTGTCCTATCCTGTCCTTCATTTATTTCATTCTTTCCCTTGGCATGTCCTCTCACAATAGGGTTTGCTTCTGGTTATCCCTTCGTTGTCCCTTCTATTACCTTCCCTTTCCTATCCCCTTCCCTCTTGCCTTCCTGCAGGGTAAAACAGAATTCCATATCCAATTGAATGTGTGTTATTCCCTTCTTCAGCCAAATCCCATGAGAGTAAGGCTCCACTATTTCCTTTTATCTTCCCTCTCTTTCCTTACATTGCAAAAGCTCTTTCTTCCCAATTTTGTGTGAGAAATTTGCTACATTTAATCTCTCCCTTTCTTTTACCTCTAGTACATTCCCTTCAACAGTAAATTTTATTTTTTAGGTATTTTTCCTTCATATTCAGCTCACTCTGTGCCTTCTATGTTTATACAAACACACACACATACACACAAATATACATATAGACATGCATATATATGTATATGTATATACACACATATACACCGATTAACATATATATATATATATATATACACCAGCACATATATAATATACACATACATACATACCCATATACACCTATACACCTACATATATATATATATATATATATATATATATACATACATATATATATTCCCTTTAAGTGTGCTAATACTGAAAAATGTCTCATAAGTTACATATAACATCTTTCCATGTAGGGATGTGAATAGTTCAAATTTAATGAAGTTCTTAAGGCTCCTCTTTCCTGTTTACCTTTTCGTGTTTCTCTTGATTCTTGTATTTGAAAATCAAATTTTCTATTCAGCTCAGGTCTTTTCAACAAGAATGCTTGGAAGTCCTCTATTTCATTGAAATTCCATTATTTCTCCTGAAATATTATACTCAATTTTGCTAGGTAGGTGATTCTTGATTTTAATCCTAGCTCATTTGACCTCTGGAATATCATATTCCAAGACCTTTGATTCCTTAGTGTAGAAGCTGCCAAATCCTTTGTTATCCTGATTGTATTTCCACAGTACTTGAATTGTTTATTTCCAGTTATTTGTAATATTTTCTCCTTGACCTGGGAGAATTTGGCTACAATATTCCTAAGACTTTTCCTTTTGAGCTCTCTTTCAGGAGGTGATTGGTGAATTCTTTCCATTTCTGTTTTACCCTCTGGTTCTAGAATATCAGGGTAGTTTTCCTTGATAATTTTTTGGAAAATGATATCCAGAGGATGATGGTTTTCATGTAGACCAATAATTTTTAAATTATCTCTCCTGGATCTATTTTCCAGGTCAGTTATTTTCCAGTAAGATATTTCACATTGTCTTCTATTTTTTTTCATTCTTTTGATTTTGTTTTGTAATTTCTTGGTTTCTCATAAGGTCATTAGCTCCATTCTAATATTTAAAGAACTATTTTCTTCAGTAAGCTTTCAAATGTCCTTTTCCATTTGGTAAATTCTTCTTTTCAAAACATTCTTCTCCTCACTGACTTTGTGGACTTCTTTTGCTATTGAGGTTAGCCTATTGTTATTTCCTCAACATTTTTTTCAGTCTCCTTTAGCAAGCTGTCGACTCACTTCTCATGATTATCTTGCATTACTCTCATTTCTCTTTCCAACTTCTCCTCCATCTCTCTTACTTTATTTTCAAAATAATTTTTGAGTTTTTCCTTAGCCTGAGACCATTGCATATTTTCTTTGGAGGCTTTGGATGTAGAAGCCTTGACTTTTATGTCTTTCTCTGATGGTATGCTTTGTTCTTCCTCATCTGAAAGGATTAAAGAAAATACCAAGAAGTAGTCTGTAGTCTTATTTATTTCTCATTTTGGGGCATTTTCTCAACCAGTTACTTGACTTTTGAGTCCTTTATCAATTGGAGAGTATATTCTAAGGAGCTGTAAGTTCTCAGTTCCTCCAAGGTGGCACAATCAAGGGAGAGGAATTTACTCCTCTCCTGGACTACCCTCTGTTCTGTGAGCGGAATTCACTCCTCCTCAAGACTGCCACTCAGAGCTAGATCAGCTGCTCTGTTCCCCCAGGGTCTTTAGGCTGTGGGCTTCAAAAGTGGATACTACTGCTGCACTGGCTGCTGCAGCCCTGGGGCCAGGGCCAGATGGCATTCCTCTCTCATTCAGGTGAAAGAGCTTTCTTATTGACCTTTGAAGCTATCTTTCACATTTGTGTGTTGAGAAATCTTGAGAACCTGCAGCTGCTACCTGTCATTCCACACCTACTGAGCAGCCAAGTGTAGGCTGCACTTCTCTCTGAGCCTAGTGTAATAGACCTTTCCTGTAGGCCTTCCAGGCTGTTTTGGGCTGGAAATCTCTTTTATTCTGCAGTTTTGTGGCTTTTGCTGCTCTAGAATTTGTTCAGAGTCATTTTTTACAGGTATTTTATGGACTACAGAGAGAAAGCTAGAGAAGGTCCATCTTTCTACTCAGTCATCTTGGCTCTGCCCCAGGAAATGTTTTGCACGACTGCATATGTAGATAGATAGATAGATAGATAGATAGATAGATAGATAGATAGATAGATAGATAGATAGATAGATAACCTATATCAAATTGTTTGACATCTAACAGTGTGGGGAGAAGTAGGCAGGAGAGAATTTGGAACTCAAAATTTAACAACAAAAAATGTTTTATATATTTTGAAAAAATATTCAGGAACCATAATATGTCATTCAATTATTAGTTACTTTTAACATCTGTTTATCTTTGAATTAGTCATTTCAACTTCCCATGCCTTAATTTCTTTATGTATAAGGGACAAGTGTTTTGAATCAGAGTTAAATGATATGGTCTAGGTCTCACAACTAGCAAGAGTTTTAGGCTGGATTTGAACTGAAGTTCTTCTGACTCCATAGTACTTTTTTTTTTTAAATCTCTGTAGTAATTTTTACGAGTGTTTTTGTCTCTGATTTAGTGACTCTGCTTCAAACAAACACTCTCAATTCTCTTTGCATTTCTCATATTCAATTTTTTATTTACTCTACCATACTATAGGACTAGTATTATACAATAGCATAAGTAATGGTCTATTCAGCCATACTCCAAGTGAAAATCCACTTTGTTCCATTTTTGTTTAGAGTGATTAATATTTCTAACTATTGTGAATATTTTATCATCAGGTTTGTTATGTACATCAAAAGAGACAATGTGTTTGGAGTTGCTTTGTAAAACACAAAATTGTATAGAAATATTAGGTGTTATGATTTCGTTAACATACTTTAGTATTGTAAGGACCAGGAAGCTAAAATAGGAAAATTGCTAAGATGAATAGGTATATACTTTGGGTAAGTTTTGGATTAGAAGACTTCCATTTCTAAGATTCTTTTACTCTAAAAGCATGAAGAAATACCTCTCTGACTACCTCTCTTTTCCTTTTGCAATATTTCCACTCATACTTGCAAATCATGTGGATCCCAAGATTCTGTCCTGGTTCTCTTCAATTCTTTCTCTAACCTATTTGAATTGAAGGTTTCCTTAGCTCCCATGATTTCAGCTATCATCTCTATGTAGGTGATGCTCAGATATACTTATTTAGTCATAATTTCTCTCTGGACCTCCAGTCACACATGCCCAATTTCCTATTAGACATTCAAATCGTATGTTCCATAGACATCTTAAACATGTCACAAATAAACAAATTATATTTTCATCAGAATGATCCTTTCTTTTTCTTTTATTCCTGTCAAAGATACCACCACCTTACCAACCATCCATGCTTGGAAACTAGGTGCCATCCTTGACTCCTTTCTCATTCCTTATAGTCTATTAATTTTCAAGCCCTGTTATTTCTGTCCTTTGAATATCTCTAGTGTATTCCCCCTTCTCTATTTTAAAAGGCCCCCATCACTTTATTCCTGGACTATTGAAATAGCTTGTTATTCATTCTCCCTCACTCATCTCTCTCCACTCCAATCTATCATATCAACTCTCAAATTGTTCTTAAAATTAAAGTTTGATCCTATGACAACCCCACCCCTATCCCCTCATACATTCAGCAAACTCCAGTGATTCACAATTAACTTAAGGATCAAATATAAAATCATCTCTTTAGCCATTAATACCCTTCATAACTTGCCCCATTCCTAATTTTTCAATCTTAAACACTTTTCACCCTTACATGTACTCTTCTCTCTAGGAGGACTGGTCTCCTTGCTTCACCACTGACAAGACACTCCATCTCCCCTCTCTAAGAAATTTTACTGCTTCTGTCCCTAAGCTTAGTACATTCTCTGTCTTCATCTCTCTTATCTAGCTTCCCTGGCTTCCTTCAACTCTCAGCTAAAGTCCCCAATTTTGTCCCCATTCCTCATTAATCTTAATGCCTTTCCTCTGAGACTATCACTTAATTTTTTTCCTGGAAATCTTAATTGTACACAGTTTTGTTTCCTCTTGGAACTGTGAGCTTCTCAATCAAAGGGAATGTTTTTTTATTCTTTCTTTGTATCCTCAAGATTTAACCCAGTTCATTTCACATAGTAAGAACTTAATAAATGTAGGTTGAGTTACGTATAATACACACCCATGTATTCATATACATATATATATATTCATATATATATATATATATATATATATAGAGAGAGAGAGAGAGAGAGAGAGAGAGAGAGAGAGAGAGAGGGAGGGAGAGAGGGAGAGAGAGAGAGAGAGTAGACAAAAAATTCTTTATGTGAGTAAATTCTCCTAAATGTAAGAATTTTTGATCCATTTTTCCTCACTTAATCAATATCCATCAAACAGTAGTGACTTTGCCCAAGAATTTCTTTTAGAGCACAACTTCACATTATAGTAAATATACTAAGAAGTAGTTCAGTTGATTCAGTCAATTATTTAAAAGGAATTAATTGTTTATAGAGACAAGGATCTGTTTATTTGAATGCAAGAAAAAAATCATCATTTGAGTCGCTGTACTTTCAGGCATTCAAGTATCAAAATTTATCAAGTACTTATTATTTCCTAAGCAGTATGGGCAAACCCTGTTGGGTATACAGAAGAGTATAAACCATAGTGTCTCTTCTGAATATAATTATAATTTTAACAATTTGTTTTGATATTAATATATATGTATATAATAATATTTATGAAATATGTTTTTGTCAAGGGGTAGGCCTATGATTTTATGGTTATTGAACTCTCTCAGGGTATAGATCTGAAGCTTAAAGTCTTTGAGAGCCTCTTTCTAAAAACATACAATTACACAAATATGAAGTGTTGTAATGAAATTCAAATTTCATTATCACATTTAAATGTTAATTTTCCTATCATGTGCTACATTGTTTCATATGCATTTGTGTATATGTGACCACTTCCCTATCTAATAGACTATAAGCTCCTAGAGGTGAGAGACTATATTTGTCTCTTTTCAAGGTCTATCACTGTGCCTGGCACATAATAGACTTTTTTCAAACTGAAATAATTTAGTGTTCTAATTAATGCAATAACCAGCCAGGATTTAAGGACAGATGATAAAGAATAATAAAAAATACTTTTAAGAGAAGTGATGACCTGAAATGCAAATGAAATACACATTTTTGGACACAACTAATGTAGGAATTTGTTTTGCTTGACCATGAATTTTTATACAATTTCTTTTTTCTTTTTCTTTCATTAGTGGAAAAATTTAGAGGAAGAGAAATTAGATGCTTGTTAGTAAAAAAAAACAAAAACAAAAACAAAAACGAAAAAAGAAAAAAGATGTTTGGAAAGAGATATGAGAATTCAAAAGAGAGAGGAATTTCTTCAGAAATTATAGTAACAGTTTTAATGTAAGAAATTCCAACATCTCACCCACTCTGTCCTACCTTAATTCAGCAAACATTTATTCAAAAAACTTTCATAAAATAACAATGGTGGGAAAGACATTGTCCCAGGTATGGAAAAGACCAATCCACTGGTACATGAAACTCATTGATGAATAAACATCCTGTACCAATGCAAGTATAAGTCGCTACTTCACTGTCATCTATCATCTTAGAGAATTAAATAAAATGCTGAAAACTTAAGTGAGTTTCCCAGAATCATATAGCTAGCATTTATCAGAGGTGCAACATATGCAGGTCTTCTTCAAGACTGGTTCTCTATTCGTTAACTAAGAATTATTCATTATCCTATGTTCCAAAAATGACCAAAAATGATACAGTCCCTCACTTCAAGGAGATTATGTTTATAGCATAAGAATAGGAGACAGGAAGCTCTGGATATAGTTCTGACTCTGCCAGTAACTATGACAGTGGTCACCCAACTTCTCTTGGTAGCAATTTCCTCATCAAAAAATGAAGAGGTTGGATAAAATGACCTCAGAGGCCTTTTCCAGCTCTAACAGTCTAGGATCATTTAGGAATTGCTTTTTTAAGTCTGCTGTTAAATCTTTATAATGATCCAAAGGTCATGGTCTTGCTCTTCCTTTCTCACAATATACTCTGTGGAGAGTTTGCTCTTTTCACTCCTTTAAAGATTTCAAGACCTAGATTTGACACCAAGTTGAAAAGCTGCTGTTCTATAAGTGGGCTGGAAGGTGACAAGTAATACTAATTGTCACTCCCTGAGGATATGAATTTCTTCCTGTTTCCCTTCTATCAGTTGGTACTCCTAAGGGAAAGAAGTAAGGCAGCAGGACTGGCTTGTCTCAGATTGCAGAACAGTGGGACTTTATTTTTATCATTTGAAATTTCTCTTTTTATATTTTACCCATATTTCAGGTCAAGGTGAGATCTTTTAAAATCCTAAACAAAATCCAATATGCTAACTTATCCCTCCCATTTTTGTGTCATTTGAAAATATTAGACACAAGCATTTGATGTCTTCATCAATAGAACTGATAACATTGTAAACAAGTCAGGACCAAGAAGAGATCACTAGGACCATCCTTTAGAGGTCAACCTTCTGATAAACACCAGTTCACTCTTAGTCTTTCATTACATTTACCCATTCATATGGGCATAGTCATCTAATTCACACATCTCCCCTTCATCCATAAAGATAAACATGATGGATGCTGTCAAATGCTGAGTTAAAATTTATAACTGCAGCACTCTCCTGCTCTCTCAATATATTAACTTTGTCAAAAAAATCAATAATGATAACCTTCCAGATCAAAGTTATTATCCCTCCTTTTCCAGTTTTCAAAAAATATCCCTTTAATAATACATTCTGGACTGTTGCCAAGAATAGAAGTGTTTCATTGACCTAAAGTTGGTATACTCTACTTTCTCTTAGAAGGAGTGGGGTAAGGTGGGATTGTGGATTTTATTAGAAAATGATGAAAATGGAATCAAAGTTGGGTGTATTTTCCAAAGATCATTGACATTAATTTAGCATTCACATTCATTTGATGAGCAAAATGCATATGTTATTTAAATGGAAATAGTTGCATAAAATTAAAAAAAAAATCCAAGACTATTAGATTATTTAGGGATGATTTAAAATATGTACAGTCAACAAAAATAGTTGAATCTTAGAGGGATAAGAAAATGAATAATAGTACCATGGAAACTGTCTTATTCTAACATCTTCAACTTTTCTCCTCTAATTAATAGCTTTTATCTTTTTTTATATATAATTTTTATTTCTTTGAATATAAATTTAGTTATTTAACATTTTACATTCATTTTCACAAAATTTTGGGTTCCAAATTTTCTCCCCATTTGTCCCCTCCCCAATACACCAAGCATTCTAATTTCCCCTATCACCATTTTGCCTTCCCTTCTATCATCCCTCCCTTCCCTTGTCCCCATCTTCCCTTTTGTCCTGTAGGGCCAGATTATTTTCTATTCCCCATTACCTGTATTTGTTATTTCCCAGTAGCAATAACAATACTCAACAGTTGTTCTTAAAACTGAGTTCCAAATTCTCCCCATCCCTCCCTCCCCCCTATTCCCTTTGAGAAGGCAGGCAATTCAATATAGGCCATATCTGTGTAGTTTTGCAAATGACTTTGATAATAGTCATGTTGTGTAAGACTAACTATATTTCCCTCCATCCTATCCTGCCCCCCATTGTTTCTACTCTCTTTTGTGATCCTGTCCCTGCCCAAGAGTGTTAACTTCAAATTACTAACTCCTCCCATTGCCTTCCCTTCTATCATCCCCCCTACCTTGCTTATCTCCTTCTCCCCCACTTTCCTGTATTGTAAGATAGGTTTTCATACCAAAATGAGTGTGCATTTTATTCCATCCTTTAGTTGATTGTGATGAGGGTAAGCATCATTTTTTTCCCCAGCTCTCCTTTTTTCCCTCCACTAAAAAGTCTTGTGCTTACCTCTTCTATGAGAGATAATTTGCCCCTTCCATTTCACCCTCTCTCCTCCCAATACATTTCTCTTATACATTTACCTTAATTTTTTTAAGATATGATCCCATCCTATTCAATTCACTCTGTGCTCTCTGTCTGTGTGTGTGTGTGTAATCACACCAACTACCCAGATACTGAAAAGTTTCAAGAGTTACAAATATTGTCTTTCCATGTAGGAATGTAAACAGTTCAACTCTGATAAGTCACTTATGACTTCTCTTTGCTGTTTACTTTTTCATGCTTCTTCTCATTCTTGTGTTTGAAAGTCAAATTTTCTGTTCAGCTCTGGTCTTTTCATCAAGAATGTTTGAAAGTCCTCTATTTCACTGCAAGACCAATTTTTGCCCTGAAGTTTTATACTCAGTTTTGTTGGGTAGGTGATTCTTGGTTTTAGTCCTAGTTCCTTTGACTTCTGGAATATCCTATTCCATGCCCTTTGATCCCTTAATGTAGAAGCTGCTAGATTTTGTGTTATCCTGATTGCATTTCCACAATACTGGAATTGTTTCTTTCTAGCTGCTTGCAATATTTTCTCCTTGACCTGGGAATTCTGGAATTTGGCCACAATGTTCCTAGGAGTTTCTCTTTTTGGATCTCTTTCAGGTGGTGATAGATGGATTCCTTCAATACTTATTTTGCCCTCTGGTTCTAGAATATCAGGGCAGTTTTCCTTGATAATTTCATGAAAGATGATGTCTAGGCTCTTTTTTTGATCGTGGCTTTCAGGTAGTCCCATAATTTTTAAGTTGTGTCTCCTGGATCTATTTTCCAGGTCAGTTGTTCTTCCAATGAGATATTTCACATTATCTTCCATTTTTTTCGTTCTTTTGTTTTTGTTTTGTGATTTCTTGGTTTCTAATGAAATCATTAGCCTCCATCTGTTCCATTCTAATTTTGAGAGGACTATTTTCTTCAGTGAGCTTTTGAACCTCTTTTTCCATTTGGCTAATTCTGCTTTTGAAAGCATTCTTCTCCTCATTGGCTTTTTGAACCTCTTTTGCCAATTGAGTTAGCCTTTTTTTCAAGGCGTTATTTTCTTCAGCATTTTTTTGGGTCTCCTTTAGCAAGGTATTGACCCGTTTTTCATGCTTTTCTTGCATCTCTCTCATTTCTCTTCCCAGTTTTTCCTCCCCCTGTCTAACTTGATTTTCAAAATTCTTTTTGAGCTCTTCCATGTCCTGAGCCCATTGGATATCCATTTTGGATTTTTGGGATACAGAGGCCTTGGCTTCTATGTCTTTCCCTGATGGTAAGCATCGTTCTTCCTCATCCATAAGTAAAGGAGGAAACATCTATTCAACAAGAAAGTAACCTTTTATGGTCTTATTTTTTTTCCCTTTTCTGGACATTTTCCCAGTCAGTTACTTGGCTTCTGAGATTCCTCTCCACCCCCGCCTAGATCTGCCCAGGTAGTGCTTTTGGTCTGAGATTCAAATGCTGCTTCTCAGCCTCAGGGCTTTCAGTGGCGGGCATTCCTGCTATTCAATGTGAGCTTAAGTTCTGATGCTCAGGTGTGGGCAGGGCCGCCTCCCAGGCTGAGTTCCCTCAGGTGGTTTATTTGGAGATTTTCAGTATTGGAGTGGAGCTCCTGCGTGCTCCAGGAGTCCCTGGCCTTTGTTGCCTCTGCCGCTGCCTCCCAAGGTGGCTCGAGCCATGGAGGCACTCTGCCCCCCTCTTGGCCAGCCCAGAAGTCTCTCTCACTGACCTGTAGTGCCTGTGGGTGGAAGGACCTTCGAGGCCACCAGAGATGCCGTCCCTGAAGCCTGCTGGGATCTGCTCCTCTCCGGGTGCGCGATGGACCTTTGGGGTCGGTTTTTCAGGGCTCTCTGGAAGAGAAATCTCCTCCACTCCATTGCTGTGCAGTTTCCACTGCTCCAGAACCCCTTGGGAGTTCTTTTTATAGGAAATTTATGGGCTGCGTTTTCAGAGCTAGCATATGTGAGTCTTCCTACTGTACCATCTTGGCCCCTCCCCCTATCTTTTTTACTATTACTCTCAAAGGTGAATCCACACAACGTTTGGCTGATGGCCTCATCAAACTGAAGCAACATGTATTTCAGGGTGAATTAATATGAAGAAAATGTGGTAAAAATAATGAAAATTATGTATTAAATTTGAATCTTACTTTCTAATGATAGACTAAACCTAGTTACATCAAAATTTAAAAAAATAAAAACTGTATTTATTATCTATGAATATCTACAAAGATTCCTTGGAATCAGGGAATTTCAGTTATGAGGGTCTTCTGAGCTCATCTAACTCAAAATTACTTTCTCAATGGATGCATCTCCCCCTCACCTACAATAGTGCCACAACATGTTATATAACAATTCGGCTTAAAAAAACTTCACCGTGATATAAATCTCTCTATTTTATAAGGTAGACCTTTCTGTCCCTGTATAACTCTAATTATTAGAAAATATTACCTTTTAATGATTTTATATGAGATACTAAGCCATTTCATTTCAAAAGTATTTGGTATTCCAGAATCTCAGAGTTTGAGTTCACCTCAGAGGATTATCCACTTTGTTTTGCTTTGTTTTGTTTTCAGAACTGAATAAAAACACCATTTACAAAATCCCTAAGAAGAGGTCATACAGACTGCTTAATGACATCTAGATAGGTAGAAGCAATGTTTAGCAATGAATACAAAACTATGGAGTGGACATGATCCATCCAGAGAAGGCTGCATATGGGACCTATTGTCTCTTTCTCTTAGAGCACTGTGTATCAGTTCAGGTGGCCTAAGTGAAGAAATTTTTTGGATACTTCGTGTCACACAATTTTATAATAAGGAAAAATAGAATTTTACTTTAAAATTTCCCAGCATTGTCTGTATTTTCTATTTACATATAACTTACAATTTCTAGGAAAATTGCTGAAAAATTTTCTCCTCTTTATGTTTCAACATACTTAGGGAAAATATTTCATCTGTGCATCCAACTAAATGATAGTTATGAAAACACTGCTGTTAAAGTTCCAAGATTATGCTGTATTTTAATTAGAGGATGATGCAAATAAGGATCTAGATTTTCTGGTCTATTATTAGGCTGAGACACTTACTAGCAGTGTAGCACTAGTCAAGTCATTTGATCTTTTTGCCCTTGTTACCTCATCTCTAAAATGAGCTGGAGAATGCAATGGCAAATCAGTCCTGTATATTTGCCAAGAAAATCCCTAAAAGGGGTCACAAAGCACTGGACTTGATTGAAATGACTAAACAGCTGGCCAAAGCTTGTTCCTTTCCTTCGGAAGAAAATAAGTCCTTCTCTTGAAAGTCTTTTTTTAATTAAACTTGTTACCTCAATCTTATTTGTAGGTTTTATACTTGGTACTATATATAAAACCATGTTTTATACAAATAAATTAGTAAAGACATAGGGGATTCTTCATTTAGGCATGTTTTTAAATCCTTTGACTGAAACGCAGAATCCTTTTACCAGCTTAGAACACTGATAGTAATTCTATAACCACTGCAGTAGCCATCTCTTTCTAATTCTCCAGACACAATTACTGTGTTCCATGCTGGGTGAATACAAATTAACAGATGAAAACGATGCTGGGAAAACATTAAATTATTTTCATCCTGACATTTTCCTGCAGGGGATGCTCTTGCTCTCCCTAGACTGCACAAGCAGTTTAGGAAAATAGGTGGATGAGGGAAAATAATGATTTTTACTTCTGCCCTTGGTAATTCATGCAACTACAATTAAAAGTTTAATTTCTATGTTATCTGAAGTAATTGTATGCCAGGTATCTATTCAGTAGTTTTAGGAAGTCAGAGTATTACAAGGAAAAAATAGTTATATTGTTTTAGGTCCTTCATTCATTAAGCATCTTCGAGGGAACATGTACTGAACGATAGCAAATTGGTAACTGTAATGGTGCTTTAAATGGACCAATGTCCCTACAGGTGCCCTCTGGCATGTGTCTTTATTTGTGACAACAAAGATCATAAACAAGCACAGTGGAAACTATTGTTCCAGGAGCAAGAACTAGTGGAAATGGTGGTTAAGGATGATACAAAACAGAAAAAGAAAGGTAATCTTGTTTTTTTCTTTCTTTCTTTCATTTATTTTTTTAAAAAAATAAATCAGAGATACTGGATTGTTAGGAAGAAGAAATAAGAAAAATAACAACAGATTTTATATACTCATGGATAAATTCTCTTGATTTTAAGTCCTTGATTTTAGTTGAAAATTTCTGAATTGTTTTATAGAAAATAAATTGCATCACAATCCCAGACAGGTAAATGAAAGCATATAAAGGATCTATGGTTTTGTCATTTGGGTAATGACAAATATGACAATTTATTCTCACAATACACCACTAAAAATAGCTTATCCACATATGCTCATATATGGATATCAATGGGTGTATTCATATATGAATGTTTGCGTATTATAAACCATGTAGATATTCACATGAACCAAATGTATGAGTATATGTATACATGTGTGTTTGTCTACTAAGTATGCATATTTGTAAATACACAGAGATAAATTCTAAACATTTGCCTGAGTCAACAAAAGTTAAGTGACTTGTCCATGGTCAGGCACCTAATATGTCACAGTGTAAGATTTGAAAGTATGTTTTGCTTATTCCAAACCCTACCGTCTGTCCACTAAAACACAGTGAGACTATGAAAAAAGAAACTGATGGTAAATATGAGAGTAAAATAAAATAGGAATTGTTTTTTTCTTAATTTTAATTTTAATTTTTTTTTAATGTTTTACAATCATTTCCTTAAAGTTAAGATTTTATCCCTCCCATCCTTCCCCCAATACCCCCCTCCCTCCCCATGACAGCATACAATTCTGTTTAGATTCTACATATACTTTCCTATTGAGCACATTTTCACTATAGTCATGCTATGTCGTCGAACTAAAATAAATGGAAGAAATCATATAACAAATCAAAACATAATACACTGAAACCCACCCACACACAAACATGATCTGCTACATTCTGCGAATGACTTCCATATTTCTTTCTCTGAGTGTGGAAGGCATTTTGCCTTAGAAGACCGACATTAGGATTTTTTTTTTTCTCAGTAAGTTCTTGTGTTATTACAAAGTTCCAAGTCTACCAGAAAAAACTCTCGCACACTGTGGTCGTTGCTGTGCACAAAGTTCTCCTGGTTCTGCTCCTTTCGCTCAGCATCAGATCATATAAGTCCTTCCAGGCCTCCCTGAAGTCTTCTTGTTCATCATTTCTTATGGCACAATAGTACTCCATTACATTCATATACCATAATTTATTCAGCCATTCCCCAATTGATGGGCATCCCCTTGACTTCCAGTTTTTGGCTAAAAATAGGAATTGTTAAGAAAAAATCAAAATGCTTTAAATTTTTACCTTCAACTAGAAAAACTAAATACCACGACATGAAAAAGGAAATTGTGGCTATGTCAACTGAACCTCTGTTGGTGACCTTTGAGAAATTATTACATATGAAAAATATGTCAAAGGCAAATGAGATAGTAATTACTTAAATGAAAGAAGGGAGACACTTAAAATTTTTGAATAGGAAGTTTGACATCATTTGTTGTAAAATTCTTCAGTGAATTAATAAAACACACATGCTATGATATTATTTAGAAGGGGAAGAGATAGCCACTGTAATCAAGCATGGGCTCATTAAAGGCAATTCATGAGAGACTAACCAAATTTTCTTCTTTTTCTCTTTTTTTCAAGTTAATAGATCAAGGAAATTGTACAGATATATAGTATCTCAGAATTTTAGCACTATTTCTGACAAAATTATTACTCTATCAAATTCAATATAAAACAATGATTGCTTACCTGGATTGCACAAATTTCCAAGAGTGGACACAGAAACTCACACATACATACACCTGTATGGATGTATATGTGTGTACATATGCATATGTACATAGATATGCACCCATGTATATTATGCATGCATATGTGTGTGCATACCAGCATATGCAGATATTATATATCCACATATGTGTATATATGATTATTAAATTCTAAGTAAAATCTAACATTTTTATTTAATTATTTAAAAACATTGTGAGAAGATATCCATAGATTTCATCAGAATGTCAAAGGGGTCCACCATCCCCCCAAAAATGCTAAAAATGTCTTGCGTAGAAGAAGTATTTCAGTGGAACACTTTAGATTTCCATCTCTGTTTTACTTAAATAATAAACAATGATTATATAAATTTTTATAGATTTTATACTGCATTTGCTCATCTGGGTCAGAACATTCACAAATGAATTTGATGAAAATGATGAGGAAATTCAGAAGCTGCTTAACAAAAAGTGAGAATTCCACAGAATATACCAGCAGGATAGTTCATCGACCTCTAAGAAGGCAGCATTTAATTCCATCAAAAGCAAAAGCAAAGCACAAGCAAAGCTTAGAGCGATACAGAATTCCTGGTTCAGTAAGAAGGCAAATGAAATTCA
Source organism: Bettongia penicillata ogilbyi (assembly GCA_023548195.1). NCBI lineage: Eukaryota > Metazoa > Chordata > Mammalia > Diprotodontia > Potoroidae > Bettongia > Bettongia penicillata. Next base: position 1,308,999 of record JAJHZJ010000293.1, on the reverse strand, counting down.
ATTTATGCTGATAGTAACAATCCAAAGCACTTATATAATTCTCTGAAAGCTATTTATGGACGAAAACCTGTGGTGTATCATAATTACTCAGTGCTAATAGAGCCACATTGATTAGTGATAAGGACATGATCCTAGAGAGATAGGCTGAACACTTCCATAGTGTTCTCAACAGACCATCATCAATCAACACTTAGGCCACTGACCATTTACCTCAGATTGAAGTCAATCCCTCTTCAGCTGAACTTCCAACTGGAGAAGAGGTTTTTAGGGCCATTAGGCTCCTTTCATGTGTGCAAAGCACCTGGTGCTGACTCTATTCCAGCTGAGATTTGCAAGGTAGGGGGAACATTCCTCATACAAAAGCTAACTGAAATTTTCGAGGTTATATGACAAGAGGAGGTTATCCCCCAGGAGTTCAAGGATGCCTCCAATTCCCATCTCTATAAAGGTAAAGGAAATAGATTGTCCTGTGAAAATCACGAAGTGTGGTTCTTTCTCTTAGTCATTGTTGGCAAAATTCTCACTAGAGTCCTCCTTAATAGACTGATTCTTCACCTGGAATACGATCATATACCTGAGAGCTATTGTGGCTTCAGAAAGGGTCAAAGTACAGTCAATATGGTGTTTGCTGCCCAAAACCTCCAGGAGAAATGCCAGAAGCAGAACAGAGGTCTCTACACAACATTTGTAGATCTCACCAAGGCCTTTGACACTATTAGGCTTGAGGACTTATGGAAAATTATGTCAAAATTTTGTTGCCTGGAGATGTTCATTAATATAGCACATCAATTTCATGGTGGCATGTTTGCCCAGTTTCTAGATAGTGGACAGTGCTCTTGGGCCTTCCCAGGCACCACCACAGTGAAACAGGGATGTGTACTTGATCACATACTTTTTAGCATGATGTTTTCAGCCATGTTGATAAATGCTTTCAATGAAGATGAATATGGCATCAAGGTTAACTACCATACTGATGGTAAATTCTTCAATTTGAAAAGACTACAAGCCAAGAACAAATTGAAGGGAGTGTTGCTGAATAGTTTTCTGTTTGGAGATGATTGTGCACTCAATGCAGCCTCTGAAGTTGAGTTGCAACAAAGTATGGCTCAATTCTCTGCTGCCTGTGCTAATTTTGGCCTAATAATTAACACCAAGAAAACACAGGTGCTCCATCAGCTAACCCCACCGTCCATACATGGAACTATCGCTTACAACAATTGGAGAAGTGTTGAATGCTGTGGACAAGTTCACTTACCTTGGTAATGTACTTTGCAGGAATGTATACACTGACATCATGCTTGATGCGCACATTGCCAGAGCTAGCCACGAGTTTGGGAGGCTCTGAAGAAAATTTGGGAGAGAAGAGGTATTAGAGTGATTACCAGATGGAAGATCTACAGATCTGTTGTGCTGACCTCATTGTTGTATGGCTGTGAAACATGGACAGTCTACCAGTACCATGCCAGGAAACTAAATCCCTTGTATTTGAACTGTCTTAGGAAGATTCTGAGGATCACCTGGCAGGATAAGGTATGAGATACTGAAGTCTTAGTTTGAGTTGAACTGCCAAGCATTCAAACTATGCTTCATGAAGTGGAACTCCAATGGGCTGGCTATGATATTCAAATACAAAATTTGCATTTGTCAAAAGACAATTTTATGGAGAACTCACTTGGGGCAAGTGATCACATGGTGGTCAATAGAAGCAATACAATGACATTCTCATGGTCTTTCTCAAGAACTTTTGATTTGATTATGCATCATGGAAGACACTGACACAGGACCTGGTCAGCATGGCATGCCCACATCAGAAAGGTTGATGCTCTCTATGAGCAAAGCAGAATTTCAGTACAAAGTAAACATAGAATGCGAAAATTTTGAGTATCCACCCCAAATATTCACATGGACTCTCTATGCCCAATCTGTGGTAAAGCATTCTGAACTCATATTTGTCTAATCAGCCACAGTCAGACACTTTGAACTTTCACTTTATCATGTTGATGTCATTTTGGTCCTCTTCGAGAACAAAGGACAACAACCAACCAACAAGATTTTATACTTACCTGATTTACACATTACAACAGCTGGGTATGAGAGCTACTATTTCTGTAACAAAATCAAGATCAAAACATATTTTGATAGACAAGTTAAAATCAATTGTATTTCAATGATGTTATAATCCATAAAATGTGGAATTTGAACACTAGTAGGCCTTTAAGTTCAAGTCTATTGCTCAACACAACACAGAAAGGCTATGCATTCAGTTTAAGGATTAGTCTGTTCATCAAAAGACGTCCTTCACCAAAACAAAACAGTGCAACACCCCTTTTCACTTACTTTTTCCACATATAGACTTATTGTATCTCTATGAGACAAATGGAATGGTGAAAAGGAAGTTTATGCTAGAAGTTTGAAGACAGTTGAAAAATGCCTCACTATGACATGTATCTTTTTCCTATGGAGTAAATTAATGTGTGATCTATAAGTACATTAGGGAAATCTATAATTACAGCAGAGAAAAAAAAATGAGGTAAAACTATGTGAACTGTGTTGTTATAATTTTATGAATATTCAAGGAGACTTCTGTGAAGAATCTGTAAGGAATTAGCAAACACACTGCACTTAAGGAAAGGTTCCACTTTTATGACTAAAGGGAAAACAGAGAAAAGAGACTAACCTGGCTTATATTTTAAATGATGGAATTTGACTCTTATGTTGAAGGAAACAAATGTGAAGAATATTCTTAATTGACTAACAACTGTCGCGAGTAAACTGAATGGTGAAATTCTGCTTCTGAAAGAAAAGACAATTAATATACTATTTTAATGAAGATTCAAGAACATTCTGACTATAACTTTACTCATAATGAAAATGTTGTAAAAAAATATCACATTTGGATTAAGGAGGGTATAACATGCATAATCAATTTAGTATGAAAATCTATCTTACACTACAGGAAAGTAGGGGAGATAGGGATGAGTGGGGTGGAGGGATGATAGAAGGGAGGGAAAATAGGAGGAGGGAGTAATTAGAAGTAAACACTTTTTTAGGGGAAAAGGCCATAGAGAGAAAAGGATTAATGGGGGCAGGAGAGGATGGAGGGAAATATAGTTAGTCTTACACAGCATGACTATTACGGAAGTCTAACGAAGCTAGACATATATAGCCAATATTTAATTGCTTGCCTTCTTAGTGGGGATAGGTGGGGAGGAAGGAAGGGAGAAAAGTTGGAACTCAAAGTTTTAGGAACAAATGTTTAAAATTTTTCTTCCATGCAACTGGGAAAGAAGAAATACAGGTAATGGGGTATAGAAATAGATCTTGCCCTATAAGAAAAGAGATAAGATGGGGATAAGGAAATGGAAAGGTGTGATAGAAGAGAAGGAAGATTGTGGGAAGGGGTAATTAGAATGCACAGTGTTTTGGGGTAGGGGAAGAAAGAGATGGGAAGAAACTTTGGAATTCAAAATTTTGGAGAAATGGATGTTGAAAACTAAAATGAATGTCAAAAATAAAAAAAAAAGAAATATCTGCTCAACAATCAAAATGTTGCATTATTAAGTGCTTTGCTCATTCCACATGTTAGAATTGCTAAAATGATGAGGGGAGAAAAATAATTGAAGGTACCTTTCTTGTAGACTTTTGGTAATGAACCTGGAAAACATAACACAATTTGTATGGAAAGCTCATATCAAATGAACCATCAAAAAAAAAAAGATTTTATTGATGGCCTTTCTGTCATTTCCCAATTATTATTTCCCTAAAATATCTCAGTTGTAACCAAAGAAAGAAATGCAGTAAGTAAAACCATCTGATATGTATTATATCCTGAAAAGATAGCTCCTTTTCCATCCTCCAAATACAGACCATTTTTAAAATGACCCTTACTGATGCAAAGTGAAGGAAGCAGAACCAGAAAAATAATTTACACAGTAAGATCACTATTGTAAAGATAAGCAACCTCAAAAGACTTAGTAATTCTGATCAACACCAAAGGACTAATGATGAAAATTGATATCCACCTCCAGATAGAGAACTGGTGGGGACAGTGTCTAGATTGAAGCATATTTTCCCTCTGGTCATGCTTTACTTCACCAAATTTTAAACTTTAACAGATGCAGGCACAGTATTCTAGGAAAGATATTGATGATAGGGCTAAATTTTAAACAAAGTAACATAAAATATTGTTGGAAATAGACTTAGGAAGACCAGAATTTATATTCTATCACCTCTGAGACACAATAGAAAAGTTCTAATTCTCAGCTATGTCATGTGCAAAACTGGGATAATTCAGTAACGTCCCATAGATGTTGTGAGGCTTAAATGGGGTATGGTATGTGAAGTCCTTTTCATACTCTAACATATTTTATTTGTTTCAAATAAAGGGAGCATCATATAATGCATCAAGTGAGGCCATGAAGTTTGTAAAACCTTGACTAAAATTTTACCTTTTGTAATATTAGCTAAGTGAGCATGGTCAAATAATTTAATTTCATTGTGCTTCAAGAACTTCCTAAGATGCACTGTTATATTTAGAGTGGTATTAGCAGAAGACCTTCAAATAAAAATTTTCTGGATGCAAGTTATATATTATACATAGAGATCTGCATTTAGACAAAGGAACACCAGGGTCCAAATCATGACATTTATAAGCTTTGTGACACTAAAGTCATTTAACCTCTTTTCAGCCTCAATTTCCTTATCTGTAAAATAGCGATAATACTATCACATGAACTTTGTTTGGATCAAACTTATGTAGCACATTTTTCACATCTTAATTTGCTATGTGAATGGTAATTATTTTCATGCAGAAGAAATCACTAATCTTTCTCATGTCATTTTTAGAGTTGAAAGAGAATTTAGATTCCATCACATCCAAGCTCCTCATTTTACACAATGACAAATCTGAAAATTAGAGATGCTAAGTGGCCAACCCAAAGTCATACACTTTGAAAGTGACAGAGTATTTGATATCAGGTCTTCCAGACTCCTGGGCAATCTGGCTAGAATGTGGAAAGGAAGAAAGGAAGAAAAAGAAAAGAAGAAAGGAAGGAAGGGGGAGAGAGAGAGAAGGAAAGAAGAAATAAATTAATGACAGTATTTATTAAGCCTTTATTATGTGCCAAGTATTGTACTAGGTGTTAGAGATAAAAATGTAAAAGTGAAAAATCCCTGACATAAAGGTGTTTTTATTGTAAACTGAATATACATCTGAAAGAAACAATACATATTGGAAACTGAACAGTTCCTTTCTAGATACAGCAGCAATTTATGTGAATGTATATGTGCATGTATCCATATGTATACACATATATATGCACATAGACATATACGTACACATGTCTGTTTATATGTACACGTACTTGTCTAGGTGTACACATGAGTAAGCAAATGTTTATGTATATGTGTGTGCATATGTACACATGAACATGATTTATACATGCATACAGATACATATACGTGTACATGCAAGCATAAGCATATACTGTTCATACTATTCTGACCTATGTATAACCCTGGAAAAGTTGCATTATCTCTCTGTAACTATGATTCTTCTATCAAATTAAGGGATTGAATTAGGTCATAATTAAGGTCTCTGCTAGCTTTAAATCTCAGATCCTATATCTGAATATTTGAATTTTCCCATTACTATTACAACTTCTATTTTGACAACTTCTATTGCTTTGAATAGAAAAGGACCATTCGTGTCATGTTAAATTCATGTAAAAAGATATTTCTTAAGGGTACTATTTCTGGGTCACTGTTCTAGGTGCTTGAGGTACAAATATAAAACCGTTTCTGACCATGCAAATTGCATTCTGCTTTGGAGGTTTATGGCATTTCCATAGATGCAGAAATATGAGGTATATAAAATTAACACATTATAATTTTAAGAGCTAGGGAACGCTAACAACTGAAAGGATCAAGAAAAGACTTTTGCAGAGGGTGGCATTCCAGCTGTGCTCTGAAAGATGCTAGCTTTTCTGTGACAGGGAGATGGGGGGATGATACAGTCTAGTAAAGCAAACATCATGTGCATAGTCATGGTAATGAGAAACTAAATGCTATTTGGGGGAAACTTCAGAAGGACTGAAATAAACTTAATATGAAGAGAGATAATATAAAATAAGAATGTTTTTTTCAAGAGTCTTCTTTCTTTCTCTTAATCCAACTAGAAAAAAGAAAGATAAAAGGGAGATTTCCTACAATTTTTTTTTTTGTCAAAGTCTGCTGTAGCCAATGTTCTAACGGAATTCTAGAATTTCCATTCCATGCTCAATCACATGCTAAAGAGATATCCCAGTGAGAAAGTCCAATTATTAATTAGCCATATTATTGAATGGCTAATATTCAATTACCCAAATTATATTAAATTATATTAAAAATTTAATGCCTGTACATTGAGCCATTTTTGTTTCTAAATGACTGAAATACCCTTGTTATTGATTCGCAATCATGTGCCACAAACAGCCATTTTCAAGAATTTCAGGGGAGAGGAAAAAGTACATAGATTAGAAGAAATGTTATATATTTAGGATGTTTAGGATGTTAGTTCCTTGAAAGTGGGTACTGTTTTTGGGTATGCTCATGCACAGGCACTCATGCATAAAACATTAAACACAGTGCTTGGAACATAATAATCAATTAATGAATGCTTTTGACTAAGAAATTCTCTCATAATATGGAATATGTTCATGATTCAGCATAATGAACCTCAAGAGATGAGAGCTAATGCTTTCATATAATCCAGGTAGTGAGAGTAAGTTATTCCTTACCTTTATGCTACATTCAAAGAAATCAAGCATATGGGCTAATGTGACTTTGAGGATAATATTTTTTAAAATCTTCCTTGATTCAGTTGTTCAAATTCAAGTACTCCTCTTTGTGTTTGTATTTGATGCAGTATGTTGGTTGTATGCATGCTGACTTCTGATAGGCTGAACACTTTACGGTATAATATCTGAAGATCTCAAGTTGATCCTTAGGCTAAATGGGCAGAATTCCAATTTTTCATATAATTATTTGGCTAGAGTGTATCTGCATTATTATTTCTTCATCAGTCTCTCTCCATTCTCCCTGACTATACCTATGATACTAAGCTCAACAACAAGTTTTATTTACCTGAAAGGAGGAAAAATAGTTACATCACAATTGTGCAAACTCCTCCTCACCCTCTCTCAACTTCTTTTCCCTAACTCACATATGTATATATTATGTGTTTTTCTAACCATTCTTTAGGCCAGGAAATCACACAGAATATCTAAACAAATGGAAGACTATTACCCACCCAACCATGGCTTCATGTTTTCATATATGTGTGGTGCTTAAGAAAGATTTTTTTGGGTGTGGAACCAAGATAGTGGATTAAAAGCAGGTACCTGATTCATCTCTCCCACAAAACTCCTGCAAATACCTGTAAAAAATGACTGAACAAATTCTAGAGCTGCAGAACTGTGGCAGCAAACGGTGCAATTTTTTGGAGTTGTTTTCTAGGCTCCAGCTAGATCATGAACACCTGAGGGTTCAGTCCCCTTTGAGCCCTGATGGTTCTCAGCTGTGCTGAGTCATGTGGAATTCATGCCTACTGACTCTGAGACAATCAGAAGTCAAGCCTTTGCTATCTATACTGGGAGGTTTGGGGGTTTACTTCTAAGAAGGGTCTTGTGATTACTTGGTCGAGACTCTGAATGGCCATATGTTCAGATCCCCGACTTCTCAGATGTAAAGACTCTCTTGATCCAGGGATATATTTAAATTGTATAATAATATTGCTCTGCTTCAGGCAGTAGAGCCCTGTCTCTTGCTTTTGATAAAGATAAAAAGGATGTTTATTTAATAGATGGAAGGCTTGGTAAATTTGGGAACGTAAAAAATTAAAAATGTGTGTCTGGAAGCATTTGTTTGAACTGATTAAAGTGATTGTTGACCTCTCAAAAGTTGCCTTTCCTTTATAAATCCAGATTTAAGAACC